>CM071928.1:43803640-44152854 GCA_016081115.2 Rehmannia glutinosa
GGTATACTTTGATTCAGTTGTATTACTTAACTGTTTACCTTGTAGCGTCTTGCTGTGTACATTAATCAAGCAATATCTTTATTTCTCAAAAGGTGAAATAGACTTTGAATTAGAGTTGAAAGCTTGTGAGATATTCGCATATGGAGTTAGGATACGAGAAGAAGAATGCGGGCGTTGGCGGAAAGAAGCCCCACACATAATGATGATATCATCAGCGTATAAGATGGATGATGGGAAGGCAAATAAAATGCAGGTCACGATGAAGCCGGAACATTCGATTGTGAGTGGCAGCGGTCTCAGTAAATTTACGCCTTCCTCCTCCGTAATGCAAAAAGTAATGGGGATAGAGGATCACCTGTCGACCCCTCTAAAACGAGGAGAAAGAACCCGGCCAGGCACATCCCAGTGCAAGTAGAGCTGATATTAATGCAGACTGATAGAAGAATAACATCCACCTAGTGAATAAAATCACAAAGAAGCAGTTATTGATATTACTCCATTTGCCATTTCCTAGTATCTGAGTCGAAGAGCAGTTGGTTTTGGCTTCATTCGATAGATGGAGAGTTTTGTCACGAAGATCTTAATTACATTTGCTGAATCTTTCCCACTTGATTCGATGGGAGTGGTGGTTTTGGTTTCTCACGTCCCAACTCATAGATCTCTTGTTGTTTGAAATTTGTTACAATGCGTCTTGCGATTATTGATAATCTTCTTTCGTGGTTTTGTAGTCCTTCGGCCATGTTCCTTGTGTTGCCCGAGGTTTCAAATTCCTGACGGTACATCTACCCCAGCACTGCGGCGAAAATGACGAAGGTGAATTCAAGCATTACCACTAACACTATGCGTGACGGTTTGGATTCGCAGAGATAAACTTTCTTATGGAAAGTTTCATTCATTTGACGGTTTGGATCATTGGACTACTTGCAACTAATGGATTTTTGATGATATTACTCCACCAATTAGCAACTATTTGCTATTCTCTTTTCGTGCTTTCATTATTGAGTTGTGAGGTTTGGATTAAGTTATATGCAATTCACATTTTTAATCTTTTTATGTTGCCCCAAATCTTCGGGGTTCGGTCATACAAGACCACCCATGAGATGCATGCGATGGTGTTGCGTCCTCTTCCCGAGCTGGACGAGTGTGATGGTTTGTGCTTATGGTGCTCCAAGGAGGTGTTGGCGGTGTTCATAATTGTCAAAGGATTTTATACGGGAGAGCTTTGTTTAATGATGAGTGGTTTGCCTTTGTCGGATTATTAGCGGCCATTATTGCACATTTATCTGCTGTAAGTGTTAAATTGATCGAGAAAGTAGTATCGAGTGTAAATGAAAAGTGATAAATTTATAGTAAGAGATCGTGTAGTTGTTATGCTGCGAGTGAGAATGTTTGGACATAGCGTCAATATCTAAGTGGTGTCGGTCAAAAGCTGCGATAGTTTATCATGTTGGATATAAATCTGATTTGCATTTTAATGTAGAAGCAATATGGTTTTCAAATGTAGTCTAAACCGTTGATCAATTTCCTTTAATTCTAAAAGCTGTCCTTTGCAGTACCCATATAAGAAATTGATTTTCTCCTCCTACCGGATTAATAGGAGGTTGGACTATGTGATCTTTGAAATCCTGAATTTTCGCCGTTAGTGCATGTTCGATCTTGAAAATGACGCAGCATACGTTACATGAAACTGTGAGAAGATTATATTAGAGCAGATAGTTTGGTATTTACTTATCCAAATAGAAGCGTTTGACAAGTTTATTAAACTTGAAGGCAAGTCTTAGAAGTTTCTCTCTTAAAAGTATTGATCTTTGATACGCAAAGAGTGGGGCGTCCCCCTCCCCACTGATTCATTATGAATTGCTTATTTTGGGTACTGAGAGTATTGGAAAGCGAGGCCTCTAGATCCGTGTAAGTTTATGTCAATTATTATAAACACGATATTATTGCCAATGGAGACGAAAGTGCGGATTGCACTTCCTATTAACTCTTCTTTAGTCTTGTCAATTTGACTCTTGTGGTTGAAAGTTTTCCTTGTGGTTTACCGAGATATTTGGATTTTATTTAGAAACACTATTTTGCATGCGATTGTAGGTTCATAGTGTGACGGATCAAACTAGTTGTTTGTCGGGTTGGGTTTGAAATATGCGATTTTACATGAGTGTTGTTCATACTCTGTTCTTATATTGCTAAAGACAATTGTGGTTTGGATATCCATTCGCGAGTGCGGATAACCTTGCTATTTTTAGAATTTCAATACCTCCTTAGACACATGAACGAGGGGGTCATACGCCTCATAATATTTCCTCTTGATATATATTACGATCAGAATAATCATGGGAACATTAAGCAAAGACAAAAACTATAAAAATCCTTACCTTCATAACATAGAATACTTGATGTGCAGAAAAGAGTTGAGCGACAAAAGTCCTAGTCTCGATTACCTCGTTTTCTATGTAGAAAATTTAGAAAGTTGTGTGAAAAAATATGTGGGTTAACACGTGTATTATAGAGAGTAATTTTTATTTTTATTTTCTATATTTTTTTAAAATCCTAAATTAACCCTAAAATAACTTAACCCTATTTATTTATTTATTTTATTTCCTATTTATCCATTACTCTATCGTAAATAAAATTTGGAGTCATCGAGGTGATATCTTGGAATTGAAAATTTTGGATATTTGACACGAATCTCACCTCTTTCTGGCTCCCCAAGTAGCTTCATTTTTACGCCATAGCGTCTTCCTTTGTACATTAATCAAAGCAATATCTTTGTTTCTCAAGGTGAAATAGACTTTGATTTCCGAGGTTTGAAAGCAGCCGAGATATTCGCATATAGGTTAGGATAGAAGAATGCGGGCGTTGACGGCCCACACGTAATATTGATAACCATCCAAAGCATAAGATGGATGATGAGAGACACAATCGTCACGGGCGCGATGAGCGGAACCGATCGATTGTGATGGCAGCAGTCTCAATAAATTTACTTAGTACCTCCTCCGCCAATGCAAAAAGTAATGGGGATAGAGATCACTACTGTCGACCGCACTCCCTAAAAGCGGGAGAAGAACTTGACCGGTGTCCGTTAAGTAGGCCCGATATTACGGGCGACGAAGAATAACATCCCACCTAGTGAATAAAAATACTCACGAGAACCGTTATTGATATTATTCTCCATTTGCCATTTCCTATTTCTCTAATTAGGAGAACCGGTTGGTTTAGGCTGGGTGGAGTAGATGGAGGTTTTGTCCCGAGGTCTTACAGGTACATTTGCGAATCTGCTTGATTCGATGAATTCGATGGTTTTAGTTTCTCATCCCAACTCATAGATCTCTTGTTGTTTTGGAAATCTATTTCAATCGTCTTGCAGTTATTGATAATCTTAGCACTCAAATGGTTTTTGTAGTCATGGCATATTCCACACTTTATGTTATAGAATTCAAGTCTATTGATCACATCTTTATAATTGCTCTTTTGTGAAGAGCAATGCTGGAGTTGGATTCAGCGTACTGTATACGCTGGCGGTTTAGTTCATGAGATAGCTTTCTTGTGAAGGTTTCATTATTCAAGCAGTTTGGATCATTGTAGATTGCTACGGCTTGATGGATTTTAGTGATATTACTCCATAATTCATGCTAACACTATTCTCTTTCGTGCCTTTCATTATTGAGTTAGCGAGTTTTGGTTACGGTTATATATGCAATTCCATTTTGATCTTTATGTTTAAGTAGCCTCGGAGGTTCGGTCGTGCAAGACCTGCGAGGTAAATAGTGAGTGGCCTGTGGTGGACCAAGGTCATGATGGTTGTGCTTATGGTGCTCGAGAGTGTTGGCGGGAATATTTCATAATTGTCAAGGATTTTACTCTGGGAGGCTTTGTTTAATGATGGGAGTGGATTTGCCTTGTCGAATATTGGCGGCCATTATTGCACATTTATACGCACGGTAAATGTTCATTAGTCGAGAAAGTAGGTAAGTCATCAATGGCTGAAAATTTGAGTCATTTATGAAGCTAAGAGATAATGCGATCGTTATACGCCAGTGGAGTATGTTTTGGACATGACGATCACTATCATAAGTGTCGGTCAAAAAGCTTTGCTATAGTTTATCGTAATTTGGATATAGATACGCGCAGTTTGCATTTAGCAGCGGGGAAATTAATGTGCTGGTTTTAAATATAGTCTGTATTGATCAAATTTTAAACTTTTTGAACTACAAGCTGTCCTTTCTAGTACATATATAGGCAAATTGATTTCTCACTCCTCTTACTTACACTCTTGCTCTCAAAGAAATTCTCGAACTCTCTCTTTGTGGAAATCTTTGAGAAAATCCCTGGTTTTCATCGTTCATCTCTCAAGTTCCAATCTTTGAAATGACACCCAGGCATGCAAATTACATGAATCTTCTTGAGAAGATCCACACTAGAGCCACCGTGGTTTCGGTGGCAGCTTGTCAAATAGGCGGTTGACAGAGGATTTGTGTAGAAAACTTGAGAAAGGTAAGTGTAAGTTTCTCTTAAAGTATTGATCTTTGTCTGTAAAAAAGTGGCATCCCACTCAGTTCATTATGAATTGCTGATTTTGGAATCTTTGAGGTATTGATAGCGAGGCTCTGGTCCGCAAGTTTATATCGTGTGCATAAACGATATTGTTTCTGGCGGAACCAAGGTGCAATTTCCTTCTATTAACTCTTCTTTTTTGGAGTCTTTGTCAATTTTGACTCTTGTGGTTGAAAGTTTTATGACAATGGTTTTACCGGATATTTGGATTTTTGTTAGAAACAACCCTAACATGCGGTGAAGAGTTAATAGGGTGATAGATCAAATGGTTGTTTGTCGGGTTTGGGTTTAATAATGATTTTACATGAGTGTTTGTTCGCGCCTCTTTGTTCTTATATTGCTAAGCGATTGTGGTACGGATATCCGTTATTTGGGTATGGATAACCTTGCTATTTTGGGAATTTGATGCTGTGGGCACATGAGAAGCGGGTGCTACTGCTTACTCATGATATTTCGTCTAAGGAGTTTCCAAGAATTCATTGATGATATTAATATGGGGGTTTTACATCCATCAAGGTTGGTTATTTAAATTGGATCGGATTTGGCTCGCTTCATTTTATGAATTTGTGGCGATCGATTGGAGGTTATGTGGGCATCAGGAGCTGGCTGCTCGATCACGTCTATTGTATTGCGGTGTAACTTCACGTCCGCGGAGTCGGTGTTGTTTCACTTTCATTGATGGCTCGAATGAGGGTTTAAATTTATTGGTTGAAAGCTCTTGGAAGAGGGTTTCGTGTGATTCATCTAATGGCAGAGTGATTGGACTCTCGAGATTACACTAGTTCTCAAGCAATGGAACCACTCGGTTTTTTGTAATATCCTTTGTTAGGTTGACTCTGTTCAATCTAGCACTCCATACTCTTCGGAGGCTGAGATCTCCCACGGCCCGGCTATTCGGATGATTTAATGCAATAAGAACACCAACTTACATACATAATTAAGCAAACTTCTCAACGCGATATGAATTTTTGAGCAAATGAGGCATCAAAGTGAAGCTCCGCGGATAAGGAGATCGTAATATAGAATGTTTCCAAAAGAAAACTCCGGGCCAAACATTCTAAGAGCTACATACTCATTTGCTTGTTGACGGGGCCATGGTGACAATCAACAAAATTATTAGGCATGTCACCCGATTCTATGGCGGTTTTAGGTTGGCTTAAAGTAATTGGACAACGTTATACTACGGTAACTCATAGGGGAAAACAATAGGATGTCTTAATACCCACCGATGAGGAAATCAAGGCGATGGTCTTTGATTTGGTCATATAGTGCACCAGGCGCGTGGACGGTTTTGGAGGTCATCTTTATCAAAATTCTTTAAGGCATTATGCATATGAAATTGGCTAGTGGTGAGATCGTTCTTTGTGAGTAATCATCTTCCACTAGGTTGCAACTGAGTTATATGGTGTTGATTTCTAAAAATAATAACAGCTTGAATTCGGGTGGGGGAGTATAGACCTATAGTATAGCACTTTTTCTATTCAAAGCGATTTACTAAATTTTGTTTCTGAGATTTGGATCGATCCTTAAGAACCGTATTTATAGTATGCAATTTGGTTTCATTCTGGGAAAATTCATGATTATATCGCTTTGTCCTTGGAAGGGGTGCGTTACTGCTTAATCATTCTTGAGGCGGGTGGTTCTTAAAGTAGATATTCGTAAAGCATTTGATAAGCTCGATGGGATTTTATCTTTTTTTATGTCTGAGCGTATGGGTTTTGCAAATGGGTTTGTGGATTGGGTTAACACCATTTTTACTTTGCTTTGTGTCTATTACGTTTTATGGTTTGTCACGAGGGCTCTTTCGGTGCTGCAGGAGGAGTCAAGCCGGGGATCCATTATCACCTCTTCTTTTTTAATGCGTGAGGAAGATGTTTTGGCTAGAGCGTTGGACACAACCGTTCCAACGGTCTTATTTCTCCTTTGCGGATATCCGAGGCGATATTCGATCATGACATTGGCTTCTTGGGTAATTGCGGCCCGGTTGAGACATATTTTGGCGAGGAAAAAAATCGAAGGTTTATTTGGGGATAACATGCACACGACTTATGCATCGCATCCGGGCGCAAAATATTAGCGGAGGCTCATTTCCTTTCAATTATTTAGGAGCCATTATTTAAGAAGGAGCCCACTAAGTCGATATTTTCAGCACTCTTCACGATAAAATTTTATCTAGGTTCAAAGATAGAAGGGACTTCGTTATCTATGGTAGCCGCATCACTTTAGTCAATTCGGTGATTACTAGTTCATTTGTTCACTCTGTGTTGGTATCTTGATGACGATGATCTTTGCTGAGATCTATGGAAGGGCCATCAAGAACACTTTATTTTGTCGGGGAATATCTTCACAAAGGCTCGATGGCATGAGTTGGGACCGTGCTTTGCGCCTAAGGAAGAAGGGGGCTTGGTGTTAGATCTTTAATCACGACGATAAAGCTTTCCTTATGAAAAATGCTTGGAAGATGATTAATTGGCGAATGAGGTCTTGAATTTTATAGAGACATTTTATGGATAAGGGACCTGCGTCTCTACATACATTGGCTCGTCCATTTGGCCAGGTTTGGACCCTATCAGCTTTGTAGATTTACTCTCTCATCTAGATGGATCTAGGAGTATTTGCTCGGTGACATTCGTTTTGGCTTGACAATTGGTTGAGGATATTCTATCGCCGACCGCATTGGATTCTAACACTTTGTGCAGGTTTTTTGAATTCCCTATATCCAACTACTTCTTCAATGGTGTACGGAATTTTAAGGAAGGAGTGCTTGGTGGGTTATACGGTATGTGATTGACATCACTCCCTAGATTCCTAATAGCACAATAGTAAGGACAAACGAGGTTTGGACTCATTCAAAAAGAGGGCAAAGTCTCTCTTGAAGAGACTAGCATATGCTTTTGTTCGAGGCAATGACTTTCCCAAGGTTTATTGGGTAAATGGATCTGGTCGCCACACATCGGCGAAAAAGATCTATTGTGGTTTGGCGTTCACATTCGTAACCGACTTACGTGCGATAATTTCACGTCTTAAGGGATTATGTTGCCCCTGGCGTGTCCTTTTTTTATGGTGAGTCTTAGTCTATTGATCATATCTTTACTAATTGTTGTTTTGCTAGGTACATACGGCGATGGGTCCACGTGCCTTGAGATTAGTATTAGTTAGACGGTGGTGAACCATTTATTAATTTCGGCTCTTCAACATAAATTTAGCCCATTTTATTTCTTTCCTTTGGAAGGTGGCACATCTTTCGGCTATATGGATTATTTGGCACATGAGGAATGAGTGGATATTTAATGACATTAAGCCAAACCTACAACATCAATCATTCGACTCCATCGCTTATTATTGAGTCTTCGGGTGGATCGAGTTATATGCGGGTTTGGTGTATGACACCGCTCTACCTTCCTCGATTAGCGGTTCTGGGCGTCGAAGCCACCAACACAGGTCAAGACAGTCGGTGGATCCCTTTACGAGGATGGCTTAAGGTTGATACTGAGATGGTTGTGCATATGGGGCCGAGGGAGTTGTGTGACAGGGAGTTTCTCGTAGCTGCGAGAGGCTTAACATTGGGTGTTTAGTGCATAAGGTGGAGTACGGGATTTGCGTATCAATCAGGCTTCAAGCAGCTATGATGGCTATTGAGAAGGCTTATAATCGAGGATGGCACAAGCTCGGCTCGAATGCGATTCAACATATGCAGCGATTTCTTGGCGACACGATCTCTCGAAAGTTCCTTGGAAATTTTGGCTGAGTGGCGCCTCACTCTCCACTATATTTCCCAAATGGAGTTTGTGGTTTCTCACATTTATAGAAAGGCAACAAAGTGGCGGACAAGCTCTCTCCCAGAATGGACGCCTATATGCAATGGACCCATGTTCCTTCGAACTTCGATTTTGTCGAAGCACGATGAAGATAGAGGACGGTAAGATTTTCTATCGCTTTGGATAGGGTTGTTTTTCTTTTCCTTTATTTCTATGAGGTACTCTTTTCCTATCAAAGGTTTTTTCCCTTTGGGTTTTTCTTTGATAAGTTTTAATGAGGCCCCATTCGTTCAGTCATCTGCTTGGCTTGTAAGCAATTTTATTTTGGGGTACTCATTTTTTCTGCGAGTTTTTCCTTAATTTTTTTACTTTGGTAGGTTTTAATGAAGGCCCGATTTTATCCCTTTGGATTTTATCATTTTGACATTTTATTTTAGCTATTGCTTGGCTTATAGTGCAGCATTAACCTTTACTTTTTATTTATATAACAGGAAGTACGTGTCCTCTTACAAATGACACTACTGAATCGTGTTGCCTTCTTAGACACCTATCATGTACATATGTCATGCATGGACACTTTAAATAGAAAGCCGACACGTGTCCACTACAAACAACACAACAACAAGGACATGTGTCCCATAAAGGATACTTACAACACCAAGATGTACGTGTCACTGAAAAGGACATTTACAACAACAAGCGACACATTTTTTTAATAAAGATCGAAATTATAATAAAAGAAAAGATCCACGGTCTGGCCCAGGCCGGAGTAGCGCAATGTTTGGGGCCTCGTTAAAAACCTACCAAGGTAAAACCCACCTTGTGGAGAAAAACCTTAGTAGGAAAAGAGTACCCCGGAGCAAGAAAAAGAGAGAAAGCCATACAAGCCGAAACATAAGCTGCAAATCTCAGCATTGTCTAACAAATCTATCTGCGCTTGTCAATATAGTCGCAGGAAGCGGGAGATAATATTCAGCACTGGAGGAACGTCCACGAGTAGAATCGCACGTGGAGTTTCTTGGTGATCCGCCACCTGCGATTACCTTCGATAGATGTGAAAAACCCACGAAGTTCATACGGGAAATCATAAAAAATAGGAAGTAACGCCAGCGAGCAAACGCATGGATGGAACCAACCCGAGATCGAAAAAGGTCCACAACATATGTAAGTCGGACTCGACCAAGATTAGTCGACGTACTTATGAAAGCATAAGAAATGGCTCATAGCTGCAACTAATTAGGCACCAGATAAAAGCCCATTCCTTTGCTCCACAAAACAAAAAAAAGCCCGATAAGTATGGGTAAATAGCCGGCCCAAGTAATATGCCACCTGGGCTCTGTTGCGCATCCATCTATATTGACTTTAATCGACCCGAGAGGGTAGAGACTAAGAAGCGGCTGGGATAATGCGAGGGCCTTAGGGGGCTCTACGAACCTTCGGCTGTGGAGACAAAGTAAATCCTCTGGGTAATACGCATACACCCGATACTCTATAATCATTGCTCTCAACTAAACAAGAGCCGCATCGTAGTCCATTCTTGTCATTAAAAACGCGTCATTCGTATGTTCCATTATAAGCCCGGATCTGGAGATGCATTTTGCCACCTTCGAGGAGAAAAACAATTTGCGCCTTTGAAATAAATTCCATTAAATGAACTAGAAATTCATTGAAACTATTGACGGTGCGAAAAGCCACACCCAAATGATGCAGCAATCCAATCCCCAAAAGAGCTCTGCAAAATCACGAAAACAAAAAGGTGATCAATCGATTTCGGGTGAGAATAGCAGAGGCTACAAATTTGATGATGACCCGATAATTCCTCTATGTCGGCGGCGTCCATAACAACCCCAGGCGTCCGCCAGGCCGCTTGGACCACGGCGTGTGCTTTTTGGAGATGTGGGGACAGATCCAAGATCCCCATTTAACGTTAGGGAAGAGGACGATCGTAAAAAGGCATATCTTTGATTTAGATGACACATGTTACATTACAAGGATAAAGAAGCTAACATGTGTCCAACAAAACACCTACAACCATAAGGCGACATGTGTCACAAAAAGGACACTTATTGTTATAAACTAGCACGTGTCCATTATAAGGATACCTGTCTGATGCTAACATCATCATTTCTTCGCGGATTGTAGTGGTAATTAGTAGTATTCCGCTTTGACCAGGGTTTTGTCGAAACAATCGAAGCCATCCCGTCAATGTCACCGTCTTCCAACATACCGTTCTTGGAAATGCCAAAAACAAAGACATCTAAGTATATATGTCTCACCTTCTTGATTATCTTCTTGGCTTTGGTGGCCCCGGGCCGTAGTTAAATCAAACACATGGATTTACCCGCAGTGATGTATATATAAGTAAAATAAAATCATTGCTAAATTTCAAACCCGGAAGGGTCAATCTGTGGCGGGCGAATCCATGTTTAGTAAACTCTATTTTACTAGCTCATTTGTTCATTATTCTCATTTATATATGGTAGATTACCTGCTTAAGGCTATGGAAAAGCGCGATTGAAATTTTGTATGGTCGGGTAACATTCTTAAAAAAGTCGGTGGTTGTGAATTGGTCTCATTGTTGTGTGCCCAAGGTGGAATGGGGCTTGGTATCCGCTCCTTGCGTTGGGCCGTGAGCATTTTGATGAAAATGGCTTGGATCCTTAACTTGGACAACGGCGTTTGTTTTGCTTGAAGATGATTTATGATTTCCAGCTCTCAGGGGCCTCTATACATTAGTTCTACCATATGGTTGGGTTTACGGCCTGCGGTATTGGATATCATCTCTCGATCATGTTGGATCTTGGAGTTTATCATTCGGAGTGCGTTTTTGGTTTTGATAAGCTGGTTTTGGCTACTCCATTCTGCTGATCGCATTGGTATTCCATATCATTTTCAAGGGTTCTTTTCTCAAAATATCTCTAGATTATTTCTTTGTGGTGTTTGGCACTTTCTTGAGGAGTTCACGGTGGCATATACGGATGTGGTTATTGATATTCTCCACTTCACTAATTCACGTTTAGAGTTGTATGAGTTTGGGGGTAATGATTATGGCAATTGAGCGACATACTCGGCGAGGTGGCGCAAAGATGTGAAGAAGCTTGAATTTGACTCCACTTATGTTTGTGAGCTTCTTTCTTCGGGGTACGGTTCATGGAAGTTTTATGGTCATTGGCGTCATTTCTCTTTATTCGTTCCATGATGGAGTTTGTGGTCTCACATCTTTAATAAAGGAAATTATGTGGCGGATAAACTACCCAGATGAATGATCATTTATTTGGTCATCGTGATGACACAAGAGGTGCATGATAATATTCAAGAGGATGTTTGCGGGTAAAGTATTTTTTAGTATTAAGTGAGGAGCGGGGTAGATCGATTTGGACCATCTGCGATTCTTGCCATTGGATTTATTGTCTTGACTTCACGCAGGTAAGTCTTGCTTTTGCCGCGGGTGAAGTCGTGGTTTGGTCCCTAGTTCGCTCGCGTGCTGGTCTGTCCCGTGCGGTAATGCCACCACCTTTAATGCGTCTTTGACTATCGACCGCATCTTTGGCATCGCACATGCCGACGGACATGCTTACTCACACGGACCGTGCGTGGAGTAAAGCCTTCTTCATACAGCGACTAGATCGGTGGCTTCTTTTGAAATTTAGATTTGTTCCGTAGTTATTTTTCTTCTCTGGGTACTCTTTTTTCCTACGAGGTTTTCCCAAAGGGTAGGTTTTAATTTAGTAGGTTTTAATGAGGCCCCCATTTAGCTACCGGAGTCGGCTTGTGACACGGGTTCCTCTCTTTCCTTTTTCATGAGGTTTTCTCTGTTTTCTCTCATCTTGTAGCTTTAACATTATAAAACAACACCATTAACCTTTTTTTAATTTATTATATATTTATCATTTAGCTAAAAAATATGTATATATAGGCGGCCTTGCAGGTGGGTTTAATGGAAGCTTGTTTATAACCAGGAGATTCATGCATAATTCATTAACCTCATCTTTGCTAGTTGGTGATTGTTCTGATAAAACCTTCCATTTGAAATGTAAAGATGTCGGTATAAATACGGTACCTTTTTCCCATTGTGAAATCTTGGTGGAATACCATTTGAAATGTAAAGATGGGTAAAATTGGTACCTTCCTAATTTTTGAATCTTGTCATACCATTCAACAAAAATCTAGAATTGGGCGACTAGTTGATTAGTTTTGGAGAACTAAATAACATACTTCGATGGGCATTTCCCTTTGTATGATAGTAAAGGGTGGAAAGACACACAAGCACCATAGGACATAATTTGGAATGGGAGTAGTAGTGGAAATGGTAAGGATCCCATAGAAAGGTTTGTCTAGATAAACATGCCCTCTCGAAAGGGAGATTAACTTGAACAATAAATTTGGCTAAGTAATAAAACATGAAATGTTTTGCATAATTTGTAAAGTCATATATAGCCCTTGAAAGGTGTTTTGTGAAATTGCCCTTCAAGATATGTACATAATATAACTAGGAAATACCTTTGAAGATATTAGATGTAATGGGTGTGATGCGGAACAAGATTGTGATTTCCTTTAATATGTTGAATCGTAAATTGATACTTGGAACAATCTTTTAAGTCACAACAATTGTTTCTCTGGAACACCCTTGTTCCAGGAGCTCCATAATGCGAAATGACTTAATTATGAAAATGGTGACCAATACGATGAAATTAAAACTTCTTGATCCCATTCTTCATGGAATTTCTTTATAGACATCATGGTAATGCTTCTCGAAATCTTCCCATATTCTTTTTCAAGCAAAATGTCTCCCCAATATTCATCACTAGCATTAGTTTTGAGATTCCTTTTGTCTATACATGGGATTTTCAATAGTGGAGCATTCTTCTTGAGCATATTTGAAATATGGCTAGTGTATTTTGGAGCAATCAAAATAAAATCTCCGATATAATTAACAATCCCAAGGAATTGTTGAATCTCTTTGATTGACAAGTAATAGAGCTCTTCTTTTCAGATAGCATGTGAATCACCGGATTAATAATGAAGGACCCGTTGAATATATCGATTCAAGAACCCAACGTATACAAGTATGGGATATTCCGGATCGATGATCTAGTTTGATCTTACCTAGAGCTTTATAACCTTGGCCCGTTTGCTATATGATCGGCCAAGAACCTTGTATGATGAACACCACAAGATATTGCTCAGTATCTTGATAAGTTCTTAAACAATTGAAAACTCTACAAAGAGAATTTCAACTCACAAAGGCAAATGCCAATTTCAATATATCAATCAATTATCCCATTCTTACACGGGCTGCCATGCTTTTATAGTTACAATATGATGCTTGATGTTAATCCCGAATGGCTTTTCATGGATTTGAAGAAGACATTTTGACCCCTTTTTCTAGTCTTACAACATAGAAAATGACTCCCCCATGTGAAGAGACACTCTAGACCACCTTTACTAGACTTGGAAAATGATTACTAGACTAGACAAATGACCTTTCTAGACTTGGAAAATGACTACTAGACTTACTTTATTGAATAATCATACTTGATTAACTTAACTAAGACACTTTGACTAACAAAATGCTGAAAAATTGACCATTTTAAGCAAAATGAAACATCACTCCTCTTGGGGCTTGAGGTGTTGGACGAAAATCATGGCCCATAAACTCCAATTAAGTCTTCAATTCAGTTCATGCTTGAGCCCAACTTATTAGATGCATTACGGCCCAACAACTTGAATAACATTCATTACTTGGCCTTCTATTGAGCTCCCTTGCACATTTTCTTTAATTTCAGCAACAAGAGTCAAAAAGCTTGCTTAATTTGTTTAGCTCTTGCTTTGATTGGCCCTCCATGAATCATCATCGGTTCTTTATTTCCTTGAGTTGTAAATGGGATGACCTTCATCGACATGATACCATGTGGTGAACAATATCCAAGAACCGTGTAGCAAAGCCACATGATCTTGTTTGTTTGATGAGAACGAAGATATCATCAATGTGGATTAGGGTGATATGTAGGATAGGTTCAAAGAGTTTGGTCATTGCTTTCTTTAAAAGGAGGAGTGCAACCTTCAAACCAAATGTCATGATATCCATTGGTATTGAGGCTGTAGGAAGGCAAAGCAGAGTTTTATATCTATCGCACGAGACAATTCCCAATTGCCTTTGATAGATTTGGGCTTTAGAGAGTTGGGAAAAAAGCATTTGAGTTTTAGGTAAAGAGAACTTATCATCAAGGAGGAAATGTTAAGAGCTTTGTAATCAATAACAAGCCTCATTTTCCCTCGTACATGTTCGCTCTTTTGTTGACGTAGGATGCGGGGCAAGCCCGATTGGACTTTGTTGGCTCGATGAGACCAAGTGCTAATAGTTGGTTGCATTCTTACCTCGTGAGGTTCGGCTCTTCACAGGGTCATTCTGGATGAGTGGCCTTAGTAACATTCACATCTTCATTCTTTTTGAAAGGTAAATTTGAACTGGATTTTTCCAAAGTGGTGTTGGGTGATGGAAATCTGCATGAGAGCTGCGACCCGAGGATGAATCTTCTTCTTCTTCCGGTCCTTGGTCATCGATTGAATATTGGTCATCAAAGATCATCCATGTTGTCATAATTAAGCTAGAATGCTTGAGATGCCAACTTTGTTGCTTTGTCTTTCTTATTAGGGCAATTCTTTGCAAAGTGCCCATTTCTTCCACGAAAACACCTATTCAACTTCTTGAATGGTTTCATCCGAAGAAAACGATAAGCTTTATTTTGTTATGCCTTCTTGATCTTTCTTATGTTTTTATGGGAAGATGAAGATGAACAAGTGCAATTCACCTTTCCTTTTGGACTTTATCTCCGGATGAGAATTTTTGCATACACATTTGAGAGTTCTTTTTTATCAAGCACATCCTTAATGAAGATTTGTTTGCTCACATCTTATCTCGATTTGCAAACGTCATCGGAGGATTTCACCTAAGATCGATTCTTGAGACTTCCCCACTGGAAAGTATCGCCCAGTCCTCATTGCTTTCGAGAAGTTGCTATTGTTTCGGATGAAAAACTTGTCCAATCAAAGAGATTCAACAATTCCTTGGAATTGTTAATTATATCGAGAGATTTCATTCGGATTGCTCCGGATACACTAGCCATCTTTCAAAGATGCTCAAGAAGAATGCTCCACCATGGGGATCATCCTAGACCAGCAAGGCGATTCAACAATTTGAAACAAGTATGTCAAAAATCCTCGCCATTAAAATTCCCAAGTGGGACAAATGATTCTCTAAACTGATGCTAGTGATGAATATTGGGAGCCATTTTGCTGAAAAAAGATGAGAGAATCTTTTATTGTGGACATGCAAGTGGGCCAGTTCAAAGATTCTGAAAAGCATTACCATGTTGTCTACAAAGAAATCCTTTGCAGTGAAGAATGGGATCAAGAAGTTTGAACTTCATCTTATTGGTCACCATTTCGTGTCGAGATGGATAATACATCATTCGGCGAAATTATGGAGCTCAAAAACAAGGGTGTTCCAGAGAAATTATGATTAGTTTTCCAAGTATCAGTTCACAGCTCAACACATTAAAGGAAATCACAATCGTGTTCTAGATCATCTTAATGGCATATCCTGAAGGCCAATTTCCCCCCACAAAAACACCTTTCAAAGACCTAAGTGATTTACAAAATTATGCAAAACACTTCATGTTTTATCACTTAGCCAAATTTATTGTTCATGTTAACATCTCTTTCGAGAAGGCATGTTTTTATCCAGATAAACGTTTTTATGGGATTCTTACCATTTCCACTACTACTCCTATTCCAAAAGATGGCCTATGGTATTTGTGGTGTCTTTCCACCTTTACTATCATACACGATGGAAATGCCCGTTGAAGTACATTATCATTCCTCCAAAATCTAGTCAACCGGCGTCGATATCTGGACTTTTGCGGAATGGTATGACAAGATTCAAAATTGGAAGAAATATTACAAGCGAAGTGGATCGAACAAAGATGTCCTCGATTTATACATTGTCAAGGTACTCCACGGTATTTCACAATGGGAAAAGTGTACAAATTTATCCCAACATCTTTACATTTCAAATGGAAGATTTTATCGAACAATCAACAACTAGCGACACGAGGTTAATGAGTTATGCATGCATCTCCTGGTTCTTAACAAGCTCCCACCAAACCCACCTAGACCGGAGCCTATATATGCATCACTCGTGATAGATCCATGTGTTGATGAACCCGAGTCACGTCACCAACGAGAAGATAACCAAGAAGGTAACACAGATACTCAAATGTTCGAGCCGGATTCCCAAGACCCTTGCCTTGTTGAAGATGAAGACATAGATTGAGACGGCTTTGGATTGTTTTGAATGAACCCTGGTTAAGACTACCACTATAATGATGAAAGGATCATGTCGATCGTATAGGTGTCCTTATAATGGACAAGTGTCGACTTGTAATAATAAGTGTCGTTTTAGTGGACACATGTATGGTTGTTGTTGTAAGTGTCCTTTTAAAGGAAACATGTCGGCTTGGTGTTGTAAGTGTCCTTTTATGGGACACATGCCAGCTTGTTGTTGTAAGTGTCCTTTTAATAGACATGTGTCAGTTTCCTGTTTAAGGTGTTCATGCAAGTGACATGTGTACATTATAGGTGTCTTATTAGTAGACATATGTCAGGTTCTCATGAAGAGAAGGTCTAAGAAGGCAACACGTGTCTAATAGAGGTGTCTTGTAATAGGGACACGTGTCACTTGTTTTGTACATGAGGCCTATATAAAGACCTCTTCAGTTGTATGGAAAACTCAGACGAAAATTAGAATAAAATCTCCTTTTTACAAAATATGAGTTTCTAAATCTCTTTCATGTCTCTTCAAAAGCCTTTTAGCTAATCTGCAATTATCTTTCAAATTCTTCGATCCTCTTCATGAAGTATGCTCTATACTTGCCTCTTTGAGGATCTTGTACATCATACCATGATTGAAGTACATGGCATAATATTATTAGGCACGGTCCCCTCAATCCAGATGGCGGGTTAAGAATTCTTTGAATTTTTGAATGAATGACCATCCTATGAGGTCTGCTTAGGAAAGCCATCTAGGCAAGGTCCGCCGCTTAGGCTAAGGTGCAAGAGATCTCATGGTTAATGTCGGATACATAGTATATCTTCTTCTTTTCCCTACCTAGATTTTCTACCAATCATATCGAAAAATACTATAGAATACACCACTATCCCAAGTAACTCTATAATAGAACAAATTGTTCCTCCGATTGTTAGTCCATATAATATATCTAAATCGTGGATCTGGCCCAAACATATCAAATCTATTATCTTCAATAAGAGTACTCGCAAACGAGTATATCCAATCATCTAGAATGGATCAATGTGGTCTTCCTTCAACTCAACTAGAGCAAAGACATCACACCTGTCCATTCCACTGAGTTCATTACGATGGAGATTGGAAGGTTATACTCATCTCCACCTTGTAGTTACACGACTTGTTATCTCCTACCATGGAAGAAAAGGTTTCCCGATGTCTGCCAGAATTGCTCTCCTAGATACTCGGTTTCTCCAATATGAGCATGTTGTTATTGGTACGATTCTCTCACACTCAGCGCCGGAAGTGTTGTGGTCACTTTATTCCCCAACTTTGCGGTATCTCCGGGTGATCCAACCCTTGTATCTACCTTAAAGGTGCAAGTTCAACTTTCTAGAGCATATCGGATCCCAAATTCCATCATAGCAAATACTTCATCACCAAGTTGTATACGGGTTGCAAGATCACATCCTAGATGCCCGGAATCAACGCATAAAAGATGCTTTGATGGTCCTTCTTAGTCCTGGATCGACATCCTACAATCGTCAAATACCCGGACAAATCAGGATAAAAGCCTTGGAGCAACTTGTTCCTAAAGAATGGATCACCAACTATGAGTCCCTTCACCTTGATCGAGGAAATGGTGCAAGCAACCACCTTTAAGTTTCAAAGATTGAAGGATGGATGTGTCAAGATGATCTATCGAGACACCATCAAGCACAAGAACTTCAAATCCCAAATTCCAATTGAGTTAATGGTCATTTTGTATGGGATGTTGATCCATCCAAGTGTTATCCGAGAATATTCTTGTGGAGAAGAATCGGACTCGATGAACAAGAGCATATCGAGAAAGAAGTAAAAAAAGAAAAACACAAAACCTGGCGGCCACATTGCGGGCGGATGATAAAACCTGACGCTCCGGATCTAAGTCCACAACCCTTACCATGTTGCGAGAAAAGGTTAGTTATCATTCAAAGGAAAAGAAATCGGTGTCGGAAAGAAGTTAAGACACCTTCTCCTCCTACTCATCATGTTGTCAACCTTGTTTCATGTTCAAATATGAAGGAGTTTCCACCTCTACAACGGAAGGTTGACATTCAGTAGGATTACATCCATGCCTTTTGTGCAAAGCACCACGGACAAATAAAGGGTCCCACACAAGCGAGAAGAAGTGCTAAATTGGCGGTTGCCAACGCCGTGCCCAAAAAACCAAAAACTCTAAGTTCTCACAGATTGTCACAACATTTCAATCTAATTAGTCCAAGTTAATACTATAGAGAATCAACTCCACCGGATATATGAAAAACTCGAAAGATAATATCAACCGATTAGATAAGGATGTGAGGAGTCTTATTGAACAAAACCCATTTTGGAACGGAGTTCATGCGAGGAAAGAAGGCGAGAACAAGAGACTAAAGAAAACTTTCTCAAATCGAAAGGGATAGGAGCGACAAAGTAAGTCCTATCCTTCTTTCCCGGTATAGTTCCAAATATGAATCACCTCCTATATCTCCTCCAAATTATCCTACTTATTAAGTATGGCTTAAGTATTGCACTTGATATTCCTAAAAAGCCAAAGAAAAAGCTCTCTACTCTAAAAAAGCCGGCCACCTCCAAAGAGTTATGAGATACCTCCATCCTCTTCCAAGTCTAAAGAGAAAAAACCAATGAGAATCCTTCATGGCGGACCATCTCTAATCCCGGAAAATAGTTGATGAGAATTCATGGACGAAAGACCGAAAGAATCGTGCTAGTTAATCCAGTGACAAGAGGCTCGAGCAAGAAAGTTCAAGGAAGCACTCAATGGGTTGATTAAAGTCATTCAAAAGGAGGCCGGAGTGTGTTGCCGATGGAGGAAGATGTCGGGTGGTCGATTGATTCGCGTCATCAATGTTCAAGAGTCCACCTCACGGAGCAAGTGAAGGATGTCATGAATACAAGTCATTTTGCATCTTGAAGACTTTGTAATCAAGTTCTCAATAGTGTCTTGTATTCGTCCATCTTAGTTAGTCGTAGTTTGATTTATTTTGAGTCGTTTTGATGTTTTGGAGGCCAAATAAACCTTTAAGGCCGTCTTAAGTTGATATTTCGAGTTTGGGATGAGTAGGGGACAAAATCAAATAGGGCGTTAGACTTGACGGATGGGCGGCCGTGCGTATGCGCCGCGGCCGTGCGCTCACGTGAATGAAAAGTAGGGTGCTCAAATTGACACACGGGCAGCCCATGGGTATGCGCCGCGGCCCGTGCATCTATGAGGGTTTCTCCAGATTCTTTCCGAATCAGCGGCCGTTTTAGTGCTGCTCAATTTGTTTTTATTTCCTTTTCAATTTTAAGTTATTTCCTATTAGGGTTAAGATTTTGGATCCCATATAAGGGTGAAGACTTATTCTTCTTCATTAGTTATGAATTGAACTCAAATTTTTACTCTCAAATTGAGTGTCTTTCCAAGTACTTCAAGATTTACGTTTCTTATTGTAATACATAATTACTTGAGGCATCTTAGCATACCAAGGTTCTTGATCTCGCTAAACAGCGAATCGAGTTATTCCACCATCTTTAACCTAACTAGTGAAGATCTTGGGTTAACAACACATTGTTGTTTGGAGTCGTATGCACGTTGGTTGCTACGGTTCACATCGATTGGTAATCGGACCATCTAGCAAGGTTAAATCTATCCTTGTTTTCTTTTTTCCTTGTTATTATCCAGTTTTCTTATAAACCATAGTTCTTCAAGGTACAAAAAAAATTCAAAATTTGCACGAGAAAAATCAGCGGGTAAAGAATCATAATCCGTGTGCACAAAAAGAAAGGAAATTTGATAATTAGGAAAATCGGGATTTACAAACCCTAGTCTTCAAATTTCATCTTATCAAGATCCATTGTTTGCTTGGCGATTGTCTTGGTTTGTTGAGTCGTACTTGCGATTGTGCGATTGATTTATAGTTGTAACAATTGCGGTACTTGGAAATTGTGAGTTGAGTGATACACGACGTATACACGTGAGAGAGTGAATCAACCATGTCAGGAAAACCGACAACCATTGGATTTAGGTGATAAATTGCATATGGAGGCACTTGGATTACCGAGAGGAAAATCGAGAATGTGTTTGAATGCCGAATTACTCTAAATTGAAAAAGGTGAAATTGGCATAAACTAAATTTTCGGACTACAAAAGTGTTTGGGGGAATCAATTAATGGTCTTGAGGAGGAGAAGCGGCGAGCGGCCCTGTTTCCTTGTCCCTTCCGGACATCCGATAAAATTGGAACAATAAAATTGGACGATACTCGATAATTCACACTAATCACGAGTCGTTAAAGTATCTCAAGGGGAAACAAAAGTTGAACAAGCGGCACGCCGCGACCGACTTGAGTTCATTGAGGCGTTTCCTACGTCATCTGGTACAAGCAAGGTGAGACCAATGTTGTAGCATCGCACTATCTCGGAGGTACACTCTTATCTCTACTTTAGATGCTAAAATTCTTGGGTTTGAACATATTAAGGAGTTGTACTTGCATGATCTTGATTTTTCTTTGAGTCATTTGTTACATGTGAAAAAGGGGTCGATTCTATATTTGTTGTCGTAGATCATTTTTCAAAGATGGCACATTTTATTCCTTGTCATAAAAAAGCGATAATGCATCTTTGATTGCTAACTTGTTCTTTAGAAGTTGTGAGATTGCATGGTATGCCTAGGACCATTGTTTGGATAGAGATGCTAAGTTCTTAAGTTACTTTTGGAAGACCTTGTGGGGGAAAGCAGGAACTAAATTGTTATTTTCTACTACGTGTCATCCCCAAGCGGGCGGTCAAACTGAAGTAGTAAATAGAACTTTGTCCATGTTGTTAAGGGCTATCATTAAAAGAATATTAAAACGTGGGAAGAGTGTTTACCGCATGTTGAGTTTGCTTATAATCGTGTTGTTCATTTTACATCGAAGTTTTCGCCATTTGAACTTGTTTATGGTTTTAATCAGCTAACCCCATTTGATTTATCACCTTTACCTATTTTTGAGCATGTTAACTTAGATGGGCAGAAGAAAGCTGCTTTTGTGAAACGGTTACATGAGAAAGCAAGGCTCAATATTGAACGGCGAACAGAGCAGTACACAACATAGGCTAACAAGCATCGTAAGAAGATGGTGTTTGAGCCGGGTGATTGGGTTTGGATACATATGTGCCCCGACCGATTCCCGGCCAAGCATAAAGTCCAAATTGCAGCCTCGTGAAGATGGTCTATTCCAAGTGCTTGGCGGATCAAGATTGACTTGCCGGGTGAGTATGGGATTTGTGCTTCTTTTAATGTTCTTGATCTTAGTCCATTTGATGCAAATTCGGTTTGAGGACATATCCTTCTTAAGAGGAGGGGAATGATGAGAATCCGTAGATGAAAGACCGATAACATTGCGATTCGTCCGGGTGACGAGGCTCGAGCAAGAAATTTCAAGAAAGCACTCAATGGGTTAATTCAAGTCATTCGGGTGGTCCAGTTGATTCGTGTCATCAATGTTCAAGAGTCCACCTCAAACCGAGCAAGTGAAGGATGCCATGAATACAAGTCATTTTGCGTCTTGAATACTTTGTAATCAAGTTCTCAACATGTGTCTTGTATTAGTCTATCTTAGTTAGTCATAGTTTGATTTGTTTTGAGTTGTTTGAATGTTTTGGAGGCCAAATAAACCTTTAAGGCCATGTCTTAAGTTGTATTTCCATTTGGGTGAGTAGGGGTCAAATTCGAAGACAAAGTCAAATAGGGCGTTCGACTCGGCCTTGGGCGTCGTGCACCTATGTGAATGAAAAAATGTGGGGTGTTCGAATTGACACACGCAGCCCATGCGTATCGCCGCGGCTCGTCGCGTGCGTCTGTGCGGGATTCACCAGATTCTTTCCTAATCAATGGCCGTCCTTGGTCTGTTAAGTTTTTTTATTTCCTTTTCAATTTTTAAGTTATTTCCTAGTAGGGTTAAGGTTTTGATCCCATATAAGGGTGAACATTTGTTCTTTTTTATTAGTTATCAATTGAATCCAATTTTTTACTCTCAAATTGAGTGTCTTTCCAAGTGCTTCAAGATTTTCGTTTCTTGTTGCAATCCATAATTGCTTGTGGCGTCTTCGCATACCGAGATTCTTGCTTTGATAAGTAACGGGCCGAGGTTATTCCACCATCTTTAACCGAACTAGTGAATATCTTGAGTTAACAACACGTTATTGTTTGGGTCGTATGCACGTTCGTTGCTACGATTCACATCAGTTGGTAATTAGAGTCATCTAGCAAGGTTAAATCTATCCTTGTTTTCTTTAATCCTTGTTATTTTCCTGATTTTCTTATAAACCATAGTTCTTCAAGGGTACAAAAAAAAAAGGAATTCAAAATTTGCCGCAGAAAAAATCGGCGGGCAAAGAATCGTAATCCGCATGCACAAAAAAATGAAAATTCAATCATTCTGGAAAATCGGGATTTACAAACCCTAGTCTTCAAATTTCATCTTATCAAGATCCGTTGGTTGTCTTGGTTTGTTGAGTCGTACTTGTGATGGTTTGATTGGTTTATAATCATAACAAGTGCGGGTACTTGAAAATTGTGAGTTGAGTGATACACGGCGTATACACATGAGGGAGTGAATCAACCATGTCCGAGGAAAACCGACAACCATTGGATTTAGGTAATAAGTTGCGTATGGAGGCACTTGCAAGCCTCATGAAGAAAGTGATGATCGAGACGTACGGGGATCCCAGTGAGGCGCCGAAAGGAGAGGAGTCTATTACTAGGGGATGGATGCCTAGGAGGTTCGAACTAGAAGAATGGGCGGATGAGTTGGATGATTTTGATTCTGAAAAAGAGCAAAATTACAATCGGGGTAGAGGTCGGAGTGGAAATAGGGGTGATTGGGGACGTGAGGATGGCAATTTAAGTAACATCAAAATGCAAATTCCATTGTTCCAGGGAAAGAGTGATCCGGACGCCTATTTGGATTGGGAGAGGAAAATCGAGAATGTGTTTGAATGCCAGAATTACCCCAAATTGAAAGAGGTGAAATTGGCATCAACTGAATTTTCGGGTTACAGAAGTGTTTGGTGGAATCAATTAATGGTCTCGAGGAGGAGAAGCGGTGAGCAGCCCCGTTTCCACATGAGATGAGATGAGAAGTTTGATGCGACATTGTTTTGTACCAAATCATTATTACCGAGGCATCTATCAAAGGTTGCAGACGTTGTCAGAAAGGTCTAAAAGCGTGGAGGATTACCATATGGAGATGGAGATGCTGACGATGGCGAGATTTATCGCAGGGCTGAATACTCCTATAGTAGATGTCATCGACTTACATCATTTTGTGATCTTGAGGAGATGGTGCACATGGCGGTGAAAGTTGAGCGAAGCTCAAGAGGAGGGTTTCAACCGACGAGGCACTAATCAAGAAATTCTTACACAAGCGTACGGTGTCAAGTTTTAGTATAGTTTTGAAAGTGGGGTTATCGTCTCCACGAGGGATTAAATATCAAATTTTATACTAAGTACTGTAATTATAATAGCTTAGTTCTATCTAGAAATCAAAAAGAGAGATTTTTGTTAAACTAAAAAGAAAACTAAAATTAAACTAACAAATTGGTTCAGACAAATTATCAAACACGTAAGATATTAATTCTAGAGGGTTGATTCACCTAGTTATCCCCTATGTTCTCAATCCAGTTCATTAATCACACATTATTAATTTATAAGCCAATATTCCTACCATTTATCACTTCCTCTCTCGAGTGCCAAGTGATTTTAGGTTCCAATTGTGATTTCGATATCTCTATAAAAATCATAAATTAAACCCTACTTCGCTCGATGAATATTCTATCATAGGCTTCAAAAGATTCATAAACCTCTCGGTTTTATGAAACCCTAGGTTATGCTTAGGGATGGCAACAGGCGGGTGCAGGACGGGTTTGGCCAAACTCCGGACCCGCCCCGCCAAGAAAAAATAAAACCCGGGACCCACCCCGCTTCGCATTAAAACCCACCCGCCCGCCCCGACATTAACTCGGACCAAATGTCCAAACCCGTTGGACCCGCACCCTCTGTTTTATCCCACACATTCAGCTACATTAAACAACATTCTGCCAAAACCCAAACTTAACTACAACTAGCAAATTTCAAGGCAAAAACATTCATATTTAACTAATTTTGGTTGAAAGCCCATGACCACTAACCAATCTCTCCATAATGACAATAACAAGAGCTTCATTTCTTTTGTTTTTATTGCTCTGCCACCATCTTTCTGGAACTCGTCGGAGGCTGGGTTGGATGTGGTCTGGACCGTCTAGTGGACTAAAGATTTGAAGCTTGCTTGACGAATCTTTTATCATAGATGTGAAAAGAGAGGAATGTTAGAAGATGGGCTCTCAAGTTAAATTTGTGAACACATTTTTTTGAGTTAAATCCCTAGAAAACTCATCCCTCTTTACTTAATATAATATATTTAATATTATTTAATTAATATAATGGGGCGGGTCTGAGGTTGGTCTAGTTGGACCCATTACCCACCTCGGACCCGGCCAGGTCTAGAAAAGCAAAACCCGTTACCCACTTAGCCGGGTTTAGACCGGCCCCGGCGGGACGGGTTCAATGCGGGTCCGGGTTTAAACCCTCCCCATTGCCATTCCTAGTTATGCTATTCTATGGCCAGGTGTTCAATTACCTCTCACGAGTGTCAAATCAAATTCACTAAATAATCTAAATTATTGATCAAATAACTCAGACGCAATCAATTCAAATAGCACAAATAGATTAAATAACATGCAAATCCCATAAACTGGAAATCAAAACATAGGTTCAAAAGTAAGTTACATCAATCCCCTAGAAAGATAGGTTTAGCTCATAATCGGTGTACAAAAACACATGAAGAAGTAATTATACATCTCAAGAATCGACAAAGAAAAACAAAGAAGGAATTGAAAAGAGAAGAGAAGGAATTCTCTCTGTGTCCAGATGAGAAGTGCCTTCAATTGTCGTCCCAAATCCTAGTTCTGTGTTTCTGTGTTGTGCTCAAATTAATGTCTGACCCTTGTTCCGTGCGTGACTTCTTGTATTTATAGCCCCAAACCCTCAAAAACTCGAAAAAAATATAAAATAGTGACTGCTGCCCAGACACGCACTGCAGCGATCGCTTTGAGTGTTGCGGTGCTCACTGAAGTTCACCGTTTCTGTCTGTGCACTGCGGCGCTCCAAATTTGGAGCGCTGCAGCACTCCCCTAGTGCTGCATCGCTTAATTTGAGCGTTGTGTCGCTCCTGCACTTTCAGCGTTTTATTGCGTTTTCTCTTCCTCAAGTGCGACTTCTTCCCCCCAAACACGTTTTTCATCATTTTTCATCGTCCTTCAGCTATCATAACTTGTATTGACTCCCTAACGACACCTAATGAAATAAAAAGGACTCAAACGCCACTAAAACACCCAAAAACAATGCAAAATCCTAGTCTAGAATACTCAATCCATTGGTATAAAACCAACTTAACAAATACCCCAAACTTAGACTTTTTCTTGCCCTTAAGCAATTACAGACTCTATAAAAACAACAAACATGAAGGTAACAAAAATAACGACAACTAACTCAAACAGACTAACTGCAAAACTTTACAACCAAACTCATTCGTCTCAAAATTCGTTTCACTACCAATCAAGCACGTGTTTTAACAATGTGATCATGAGTGTGGAATGTTCATGCCAACTTTGTTTTCATTATCCGGATAGATTCACCCAATCAAGTGTTTTCAAGATGATCCACTTTTTGAATATCACGATGAGATGCTTACCGGACTCCATAGGCTTGTCTTTCACACTAATCTCCACTAATGTAGGTTAATGCAACACAAGGATCAATAGGGCTTTCAAAGCTTGTAATGTGGGCTTAGGGTAAGGTAGGAAAATATAGGATTAAGTGGCTCAAATCACCCAAACACACAATTATCAATTCCTTCAAATCACCAATTAATAACTACCCTTCACTTTTTGCATCCCCAATGTTCTCACTTTATGAACCTTCAATCCCGCTGATTTATTTTTTCTTGATACCCCCAAACTTAATCTTTTGCATACTTTACACATGGGGTGTAACATTTATATTTCTCGGGCAACTTCACGTAATTAAACATATACCCTGTTCATCATACCCTCCTCAAGTGGTATCGCTAACCCTTTGTAAGGGTGTTGACCAGGGTTCGAACCCTGTATCTTTCAGTTTCTTTAATGTTTATCCCCTCCCCTCCAACCACTACTCCCAACTTAATAAAAAAAAGTGAAAACTAGGGTTAGCAGGTTTTTGATGCATGATGGTTGTGGACAACAGACCCCTAACAATTCTCTAAACCACGACCGCCGCCTGCCCTTATCCCATTCTCAGGTCATCTCCTACGGCTGCTCCATGGCGGAGCCGCCCTTCTACGGGTGTACGTCAAACTTTGATCCACCTCCGAAACCTGTCCAAATTGATCGATCGACCGCTCTATCAAATACGCAGCAGGAGGTCGTCTTCTCCGTGGAATATCCGGTAGCAGGGGGGAACACCAATTCTTCGATGATGACGTGTTCATTGGGTTATAACATTCCATCTTCTTCAACGATGCATGGCACTAGGGTTTCTGGTAATTATCATCAGGTTTCTCCAACACCTATCGCACGACCACCCACAACGGCGACGGAAATCATGCAGGTCCATGTGGCGATGGACATGAAACGTCTACACAAACTGCCCGTTCCATGACATTCTACAGCCTGAACTGGAAATTCCTTCCGTCGACAAACTCCCCGATGTCCCACGCATCCATCGGACTTGTCCCATCGGAGCCCCATTCCTCGTCAACGTCTGCTGCTAATATGCAAGGGAGCAGCCACCAGGGGGCTGCTCCACCATCTTCCTCGCGTCCAGTAGGTTTGGATGTTAATCTAAGGGGGGGCGCACCACCACTTCATCTTCAAGCTACAGCCAATGGGGGGCTACTTTTACCCCCATGGCTAACCTTCACCATGGGGGGCCGGCCCCTCTATGTGTTCCCATGAGGGGCTGGCGGGCTCCCTCCCTCCCAGGGCAGCCCCTCCCCAAGGGGGTGATGTCCCCTGGGCCACAGTCTCCCATCCTCTAAGCAACACTCCTGCATTTCCCTGCCCATAAGTTGTTTCCAAAGATGCACCTCAGTTTGCTGGAAGTTCTGCCCCAACGACATTCGATCATGAATCGAACCCTCGACATTCGGCTAATAATACTAATGCTCAATCCAATTTTGGCCACTCTTTTGCTAAAATTGTTTCAGGCACTAACCATCCTATGGATTCAACTACGCAGGCCCATGTTGTTTCTGGTAAATCCCATTCTATCCCTAAACCTGTTCGAAAGGGAGATTATTATTCCATTACTATCGATGAAAACATTTATCAACAACGCCTCGCCGAATTTTCCTTTTCATTGATTGGAAGGGTGATTTTAGGAAAAGGTAACAAGCCATGGGCGACTATGCTTTTGCATAAACGCCTATCGGAAATTTGGGGAATTAAAAATGATTGGTGGAAACTAATCCCCTTGGGTAAGGGATTTTTTTGTGTCAAGTTTTTTAATGCGCAGGATTAGGCTCGAGCTCAACTACGTATTAATTGGGCGCTTAATCCGGGCACTGTTCAGCTCTCTCCATGGGTCCCGGATTTCAATCCGTACAAAGTTCACACGTCAGTGGCTAGTGTTTGGGTCCAAATCTTCGAGCTCAGTTTGGAATACTGGGATCCTAATACCATCTTGGGGATTCCCAATGCGATTGGGAATCCAATACAAATTGACCATCGATCGCTTGATGGTTCTTTGGGGCATTTCATCCAGGTGTTAGTGGATATTGATCTGTTGAAACCCTTGGAGGATCATATCATGGTGGAACGAGTGGGTCAGTATTCCTTTGTGTCAGTGAGTTATGAGAAATTATTGGAATTTTGTTCGAAGTGCAGTATTACGGGACATTCGACGGTTTCTTGCCATATTACTCCAGTGGGTAACTCAACCACGGAAAGGTGCCCCTCTCCTACCCAGAGACGTCCTAGGGCATCTGCAACACGTCAGAATTCAGTGAACTGGTGTCATTCCATGGTCCGTAAAGTTTACCATCCTATGCAGCAGGACAAGGGCAAGGCCGTTGATGAATCAATGGGAAATACGGGTTCGGCTATGCGAGCAGGATCCCCTACCTATGCAATAGTCACTTGCCCTTCTAATATACATATAACACTTTTGAGGCTCTTGCTTCAGATGACACCCCCGATCAACCGTCGGCAGACTCTCAGTCTGATTATCCAGCAAGGGAACCGGTACCCAAGGCCTCTACTTCCAGCACCGGCCCTCTCCGCATTATTCTGCCTCTTACGGTTCAGCATCCGTTGGAGAAGCCTATTCGGACTATGAGTCGTGCCTTTCGGGACAGCTCCCTGGACTCGGCTGAATCCAGATTAATCCACAGTGTTATTACGGGTCCTTCACCAGCAATTCATGATGTTACTATTGAGCCAGTTCGCCCAGGGCCGAATGAGTTAGAATTTGCAGCTTCAAAGAGATGGGCATATTATGCAGATGAAGTGGCCAATTCACAGTCGTCAGATTCTGCAGCACACCACACTCCTGTTTTTACCGTGCGGTCATCACGGGCACCCCCCTTCGTCTCAATGAATAGCATCTTCTGGAACATTGCGTCTCGTAATGTTCTTAAGGCGTTATGTCATAAACATAAACCTTCCATTTTAGCTATTTGTGAGCCTAAAGTGGATATTTCATCGATTTCAGATTCTTATTGGAATAGTTTGGTCTTCCTCTCAATGTATTATTTTGCAAGTTCAATTTGGTTCTATGGTTTTCCATATTGGTTTTGCTCATGGTTTGTGTGATCATATTGCTCGCGTGCGCTTTGGTTGGAGTTGAGAAATTTGGGTCTTACGATATGCTACTCATTGGGGATTTTAACGTTGTATTGGGACATCATGAGCGTCGCGGTGGTATTTTATCCCAAGCCTCTTGTCGCCCTTGAGAGACTTTTTGGAGGATCTTGGTTTATTTGCGGTCTTTGACTCACGGGGAATTCATTTACTTGGTGCTCCCCCCGAAGGCCTCTATCCTTCCTCCTCGCATTGATCCGATCACCACCCCATTTTGGTCTCTTGTTCATCTTGCATTACCAAGGGTCCAGTTCCATTTCATTTTAGCATGATTCTTTCCAAGACATTGTTAAGGCCTCTTGGGCGCTCCCGTGTGCATCGCCCAACCCTCTACTGCGTGTCATGTGGAAACTCAAGAGGCTGCAACAGACTATTAAGGTTTGGAATAAGGACGTCTTTGGGGATGTTAATCGTCAGGTGGATAAGCAGATGGAGTTAGCTCGTCAGATTCAGGTAGATATTGAGTCTGAGGGCTTCTCTGAGGCACGCCGTGACATGGAACTTGATGCTCAAAATGTGTTGTCTCGCACGTTGTTAATGTAATCCGAATTCCTACAGCAAAAAGCCCGCTCAGCTTGGTTAAAGGATGGGGATCGCAACATATCATTTTTTCATCGCCGTTGTCAGATTCGAAATGGATGATCGGGCATACAGGGTCTGATGGTCGGCGGTATTTACTCGGATGATCTTTGTTCTTGGAAATCATATTATTTCCTTCTATACGGACCTCTTCGCAGACAGGACACACTAGTTCGGATTACACTTTGGTTGACCAGGTTATTTCTCCTACTAGTTAGCACGGTTGATAATGCTCACTTGACGCTATTCCTTCGAAGTTAGAGATTAAAGAAGCGGCTCTTGATATGGGTTTGGGCAGTTCTCCGGGCCTGGATGGTTTCAACGGGAGGTTCTAGCTGCACTTTTGGGACGTTATTTCTTAGGATGTGGTGGCGTCAATCCGTTACTTTTTCGTTACTGCATCCTTTCCGGCAGGATTGAATGCTAGTTTATGGAACTCATCCCAAAGGCTAAGGAGGCGAACGCGATTGAGGACTTCAGGCCGATTGTAATGAGCAATTTTCTTTTTAAGATCATCACCAAGATTTTGGCGACTCGACTAGGTTCTATCATTTCTTCTTACTTGTCTTCTACACAGCTTGGATTTATCCCGGGCAGGCAGATTCATGACTGTATTGCTTTGGTTTCTGAAGGCTTCAATATTTTGCAGGGGCAGAATGATGCCAATATGATTTTAAAGATTGATATCCGCAAGGCAGTTGATACTGTAAATTGGGGTTTTCTGATACACGTTTTACGTCGCTTTGGTTTCTCAGAAGTGTTCGTTCACTGGATTGAAATTATTCTTCAATCTTCAAGAATTTCAGTCCTTTTGAATGGGTCGTATGTGGTTACTTCTCCGATTTCGAGGGGTTAGACATGGTGGGGTCCATTATCACCTCTTCTCTTTGCATTGCGAAAGACGTTCTGAGTAGATTTATTGATGAGGCGGTCACCCGGAATTAGCTTCAGCCATTCATGGCGCCTAAGCGGATCGTCTTTCCCTCATCTATTATGTACGCGGATGATATTGTGATTATGTGCGGGGCCTCAACGACAAATGCACGCTCTATTATGCAGATTCTCAATCTCAACGCTGATATATTGGGTCAGATCTCCAATCCTCACAAATCTAAAGCTTATTTTGGCAGTCGGGTTTCTAATCATGTGCGTGGCCGTATTCAGACGATTACAGGTATTCATATTGGGGCCTTCCCAACGGTCTATTTAGGCGCCCCCATCTTCAAGGGTGTGCCTAATGTGGCAAATCACATGCAACCGGTTTTTTACAAGATTATTCTTAAGTTCGAGAAGGTGGAAAGGGACATCTCTCGTTTATTGCCGGTCGCGTGTGCTTGGTAAATTCGGTGATTACCAGTTCCTTTGTGCATATGATGATGGTTTACAAGTGGCCTAGAACATTGTTACGGCAAATGGAAAAGGCCATGCGTAACTTCATCTAGACTGGTAATGTCAACTCTAAGGGGTCGGTGGTGGTTAACTGGAATTGTTGTTGTATGCCCCGAAATGGGCTGGATCAAGGCGTCGCTCCATTGTTGTTGCCAACAATGAATTCCTTATGAAGATGGGTTGGAAGATTATGACTTCAAACTCTTTGGTCTACAATACCCTTAGAAAACGTTATTTGACATCAGATGGATCTCCATGCCGTTCGTTCATCCCCTCTTCCATCTGGTGCAGGATTCGGCTAGGGATTTCGGGTTTCTTAGAGGACTCTCGCGGGATCCCCGGAGGCAATTCCGTCGTTTTATTTTGGCTTGACAATCGGGGTGGGTTACACCATCGACGATAGGATTGGTATTCCGGCGAGGAGTGCGGAATCTATTTCGGCATCACATTTCGATTACTTTTATGACGAGTCTTGGTACTTCACTTTCTCGTTCATAGAGGCATATTTGGATCTGGTCCGGGATATTGTTAGAGTCCCCATCGCCCCGACTTCGAATGATACAAGCGCCTGGTTACATTCTGAGGATGGGATTATCACTTCAAAGTCGGCTTACTCCTACCTGCGCCCTCATTCCCCAGTAGATCAATGGGTTTCCTAGATTTGGTCACCTCACATTCCGGAACGACGTTCGATTGTAGCATGGAGAGCCATCCATAATTGTCTGGCGGTATTGGATGTTCTGCGTTTGTAGGGTTCCTTCACAGGCCCATCGGTTTGCGGGCTTTGTTGTGCAGATGCTGAATCTGTTGATCATTTGTTCGTCTCTTGCATTTTTTCAGGGGCTATCTGGCGGTGGATTTTTGACTCTTTTGATATCCACTATTTTATAGCTTATAGCTTTAATGAATTCCAGGTGCGTTTAATGGGTTTCCATTTCAGTGAGCAGGTGGCTTTCTTAAGGCGAGTTGCAGTGTTATCTGGTATTTGGCTCATCTGGAAGATCAGGAATGACTTGACCTTCAATGACAAGAACTGGACAGTGGAGGCGGCCATCCTATGCCTTCGTGTTCTAATTATGGAGTCTTCTTCCTTAGACCAGGGTTGCATGCATAATGATCGCGGAGACTATTTATTCTTTGCAGACTTCGTGTTCCTGGGCGTCCAAGACAGTCTCTGAAGATTGTGCAGGTTACTTGGCAAAAACCCTTGTCGGGCTGGATCAAAGTCAACACGGACGGTAGTGCCTCAGGGGCACCGGGGCGTCTCACGGCAGGGTTATTCAAACCGAGAGCTTCTTTCGCATTCTTTGTAAATGATGCGGTTTGGGTTTTACTTTTGAGGTGGAGTTGATGGCGGCCATGCGGGCAATTCATTACGCTTTTGCGAAGGGCTGGAATCAGCTTTGGCTGGAGTCGGATTCGGTATATGTTGTTGAGTTCTCATGAAGAGATCCACGGGGTACCTTGGCGCCATCTTAGCATGTGGCGGTACACTTTGAACCTTCTTTCTCGTATGGATTTGGTGGTCTCTCCCATTTTTCGAAGGCAACCTGGTGGATGATATTCTTAGCAAGACGTCGCATCTTTGCGACGTGGTGGGAAAGTGCCTCCGATGGGCATAGTTTCGTCTCTTACTCAGGATTATATTGGTCGTCTAACTTTAGGTTTGTTAACTAGTGCATCTCGGCCTGATTCTTTTCCTATTTTGGACGCTTTTTATGGGGTACTCTTTTTTCCTTCCAAGGGTTTTTTCCCATAAGGGTGGGTTTTACCTTGGAAGGTTTTAATGAGGCCACAACCATTCAGCCATTTGGTCGAACTTGTGACCATTTCGTTATCTTTTATGACTTTGTTTCCGTGCTTTCTTTGGTTACACGATCAACTCCGTGATCGGACAACTATTTTTCATTTTTATATATATTCGCATTTATTCAAAAAAAATCAGACCCTCCTCAACCTTCAACATTTTTCTATAACTTGTGTGTATGAGTGACGGGTAATTGGGATTTTCATATGTAAGCTCTGGGTATTTGATTGGTTGCCAAAGAAACGGGTTTACAAGGCTCAAGGGGGACACTAGGGAAAATATACAATATAAAAGAAGGCATTTTTGGCTCTAGCTTGTTCAAAGATGGCCTAAATCACTACCTTAATGTTTTTTTGAATAAATTCGATTATATATATATATAAAGAGAGTATTCTTGATCACAGGCTAATCAGGTAACCAAAAGTAAGCCTGAAAACAATGTCATAAATAAAACAAAATGGTCACAAGCCGACCAAATGGCTGAATGGTTGGGGCCTCGTTAAAACCTATCAAGGTAAAACCCACCCTTGTGGGAAATACCCTTGGCAGGAAAAAGAGTATCTCCCAAGAAAGAATAGGCTTTAAAAATGGGAAAAGAAGCCTGAAGTCAGGACGCACTAACTAACAAACCTATAGTTCAATTGGCCAACATAGTCATCAGTGAGATGAGGTACGAGCTCCTCAGGCGGGACGCCCCACCATGTACCGTAATCCGTCTTCTTGCTCAACATGTCTGCCACCCGATTGCCTTCCCGGAAGATGTGAGAGAACACAAAATCCATATGCGGGAGAAGATGTAAGGTGTATCGCCAAGTGATAAGGTGGCGCCAAGGTACCTCAGACGATCTCTTATCCAGCAAGTTCACCACATACATCGAATCCGACTCCAACCAAAGTTGTGTCCAACCTTTCACAAAAGCATAGTGAATCGCTCATATTGCTGCGACCAATTCAGCTTCAAATGCGTATCCTAAACCACAACGATTCATGAAGCAACCCCGAAAGAAACCTCTATAATTCCAAAAAACCCCTGAAGCTGTTAGATTGCCCGGCGCCCCCGAAGAACTACCGTCTGTATTCACCTTGATCCAACCCGGGAGGGGTTTATGCCAATTAACTTCCACGATCTTTGGTGCTTGTCTAGGCCGCCCAGGAACTCGCAGCCTACACAGGATGAGAAGTTCCTGTTGGTCGTTGTGCATGCATCCCCGATCCAAAGTAGATGATTCTACGATGAGAATCCGAAGATGAATAGTAGCCACCTCCACTGTCCAGGTTTTGCTGTGGAAAACCAACTCATTCCGGATATGCCAAATGAGCCAGATGCAGGAAAGGATCGCCATCCTCCATAGGAAAGTAACATGTTCACTGAAATGAAAGTTCATTAGACGCACCAGAAATTCATTAAAACTATGAGCCATAAATGGGTGTAAGTTGAAGGAATCGGAAATCCATCGCCAGAGAGCCCCTGCAAAGACACAGGAGACAAATAAATGGTCAACCGATTCTGCAAAGGCACTACAGAGCGCAAACCGAGGGGCCACAAAAACTCTACCTAGCCCATAACAAGCCCAAGACGGCCAATCGATTGTGGATAACCTGCCAAACCACGACCGATCACCGCTCCGGGATGTGTTGCAACCAAATCCAAGAGCCCCACTTGATCACCGGATAGTGGGGATGAACATGATCATATGCCGCTTTAGAAGTAACCAAACCATCATCAGAATTCGGCCAGATGCGCGTATCCGTCGAGTTAGAGCAATAGGGACTCGCACGATAGCCTGGACCAAGTCCAAATAAGTCTCCACAAATGAGAGAGTGAAGTGCCATGCCCCATCATAAAAGTAATCTGAAATGCAATGCTAAAATAAGTGTCTGTATTCCTGTGAGATGCCAATTCTGTCTGCTATAGAGTAACCCAGCCAGTTATCAATCCAAAATAATACCTCGGAATTAGCCCCAGGGATCCAACGAGAGTCATCCAAGCAAGTCGAAATGAAAGGTTTAATCCCAGTCCAGATAGAAGAAGGAATAAACGACCTCCAAATCTCCCCATTCACTGTCAAATAGTAACGCCTAAGAGTTCTGAAGATAACCTAGTCCGAGTTCATGACCTTCCAGCCCCATTTTATCAAGAAAGCCGTATTAGCCGCCACAATCGATCGAACACCCAATCCCCCTTCCGTCCGAGGCGTACAACACCAATTCCAACTAACCACAACCGACCCCTTAGTATTCACATCCCCCGTCCAAATGAAATTACGCATGGCTCTTTCCATTTGCTTGAGCAAGGTGCGTGGCCATTTGTAAACCATCATGGTGTGCACGAAAGAACTAGTTATCACCGAATTAACAAGACAAACTCGACCAGCAAGGGAAAGAGATAAACGTTTCCATCTTCTAAATTTGAGAATGACTTTATCAAAGACGGGTTGTAGGTCCGCTACCTTCGGGGCACCCTTGAAGATCGATGCTCCTAAGTAAACAGTTGGGAACGATCCGGGCTGAATCCCCATAATAGTTTACACCCTCCCACGTACATGAGATGAGACCCGGGAGCCAAAGTAGACTTAGATTTCCGAGGATTGAAAGCTTGGCCAGAGATATCCGCATATAGAGTGAGGATCTGAAGAAGAATGCGGGCTTTGGCTGAAGAAGCCCCACACATAATGACGATATCATCCGCGTATAAGATAGACGATGGGAAGACAATCCGTCTGGGCGCGATGAACGGAACCAGTCGATTGTGAGTGATATCGATCTTAATAAATTTACTCAGTACCTCTTCCGCAATGCAAAAGAGTAACGGGGATAGAGGATCACCCTGTCTGACCCCTCTAAAATAGGAGAAGAACCCGACCGGTGTCCCATTAAGTAAAACTGATATTCTGGACGATTGAAGAATAACATCCACCCAGTGAATAAAAATCTCTGAGAAACCAAAGCGGCACAAAACATGTAGTAAGAAATCCCACTTCAATGTATCAAACACCTTACGGATATCAATTTTCAAGATCATATTTGCATCCGATAGACCCTGAAGGACATTGAACCCTTCAGAAACCATGGCGATACAATTGTGAATCTGTCTCCCCGGAATAATACCGAACTGAGTAGGAGATAAATAGGCAGAAATAATCGAACCCAAACGCGTAGCCAATATCTTAGTATTAATCTTGAAAAGAAAATTACTCATAACAATCGGACAAAAGTTCTCGATAGCATTGGCATCCTTAGTCTTTGGGATGAGCGTCATGAAGCTAGCGTTCAAACCCAATGGCAAGGCGAACTAATGAAGAAGTAACGGATAGCGGCGATTACCTCGAGGAAGAGATGACGCGTCCCGGAGTGACAATAGAATGTCCCGTTGAAGTCATCCGGGCCAGGAGAACTTCCAGAATCCATTGAAGAGATGACATCCCAGAAGTGACAATAGAATGTTACTTCACCTAAGATTTTGCCTCGACTAGTGATCAGACAAGTTCTAGAATCCGGTGGGATCATACAAGAAACACTCAACCGCATAAATCATCTCCAAATAAATCAACAGAGTTAAGCACATAGATGAAATAAATGAGAGAAGAGTAGATCACATCTCAAACACATGCTCTTTTGACCGTTCAACTCATATTCAACAAATTCACTTAGTCATGCATTTTTACAGTTTCACAAATGACCTGACTCTACTCTGGACTATTTTTGTCATTTCGTTTTGACTCATTTTGTCATTTTTACATCCCCCAAACTTATAACGACATTGTCCTCAATGGAGAGGTGAGAAAAAGGACTTTCCTGGTAACCGAGGAGCAAAGGCTCCTTATCGGAGTCATGTGGTACTACTACATGTATGAGGTGTCTCTTATAAGCTCACTTTTGCATCCTAGGGCACAAGCCCATGGGTGTTGTATGCCTTCGAGGTGTGGTCTTGTTCTTCCCCTTCGCCTTGGCCCGATCCCTTTTTGGGAAAGCATCTTTGTAACCTAGCAAGGTAGACAATCATAGATATGCAAGATAGTACTCAACAATGTGAAAAAGTCATTGGGGGATTTGATCAAACTCCTAGTATGCATGAATTTGGGATAAGAGAGTAAATGCAAATATAGTACAATTCAATCCCAAAATTTCAATACCAAAACCTAATTCTAGCATGAACAGCCAATCCACAAACCAACAACAATTATCCTAGCACTCTACAGTCCAATCACACAAAAATAGAGAGATGGGAAAAAATATGGGGTGGGGTTTGGAAGTTGCAAACTTACCAAATAATTAGCGGGGGAGATGAAAATGATGTGTGTTGTGTTAGAGTGTTCCTTTGTTAGGATAGAGTTGGAGTTGTGTGAGTTTTTGGTGGTGAAAGTGTGTGCTCGTCGAGTTTCCATGCCAACAGAAGGAGGGTGTTGTGTTTTAAAAAAAAAACAAAATAGGGGTTGTAGCTCAAGTGGTATCGTTCACCCTTTGTAAGGGTATTGACCGGGGTTAGAAACCGGTATCTGTCGGTTTATTTGAAATTTACCCCCTCTCCTCTAACCAGTAGTCCCAACTTATTTAAAAAAAAGTACCCTGGGCGGTTGAGCGCTGTGGCGCGCCTCAACGGGCGCTACAACGCTAGAGGAGAAAGAACGGCCTGTACCAAATTAAGGGGCGCGGCTGCGGTCTTTGCGACTGCGGCTCGTTTGCTTTGGCTCTTTGCATGATGCATCGTGGATTTTGAGGCCCTCACGCCCGATTTTCCGTCATAATGCTTCGCTGACCTGTAAAAATAAGGGGTCGGTATATGATGCAACTCTCTACTCCTAAAAAAGCAAAAATTCTACTATGATGCAATTAAAACAAAAACAACTACTAAACTATATTAATACTACGAAAGCAATAAATGGGGCTTGGGCTGCCTCCCAAGAAGCGCTAAGTTTACAATCTTCAGCCAGACTTTGTCAGATTATCCTCAAGTTTGAGCTCCAATAGGAACGTTATCCCCATTTCCCTTAGATACTTCCCAACCTCCAATGTCTTCCGCTATATTCCCATCCATCTGATGACCATCATTGGATTCAAATTTGAACCTCTTGGTTGGATGGATGGTGAATACGACTTCCTCCTGATTAACCCGCAGAGTTAGCTCCCACGTTTCTATATCAATCAAAGCTCTTGTTGTAGCTAGAAACGACCGAGCAAAGATTATAGGTATATTCTGGTCCTCATTCACGTCCAACACTATAAAATCCATAGGGAAAATAAATTTATCAATTATTACTAACACATCCTCAATAATTCCCTAAGGATAGGTAGGTGATGGATCGATCAACAAACTGCAACGTGATATTAGACGGTTTCACCTCCCCAAGCCCAAGCTTCGTAACATCAGAGAGAGATATAAGATTCACGCTGGAACCAAGATCACAAAGTGGTTTTCGAATAAAACTCCTCCAATAGTATAAGGAATAGTAAATCTCCCTGGATCCTTCATTTTCTGAGGTAGTTTACTCTGCACTATTTGCACTACACTCCTCTGTCAGATCGACAGTCTCAAACTCTTCCAACTTCATTTTCTTGGTTTCCATTCCCTTCGCATAAATGGGCAACTGTTCGGGTGCAAGCTAAATTACCGCCTCCTTTTTCACATAAATTGCATTACTGTGCTCTCTCGAATTAACCTCTGTATCACTCGAAAACTTTCCTCTCTACTGTAATAAATTCACTGCTGTCACCAACTGACCCATCTGTGTCTCGATTGACCTAATATGCGTCTCCATTGTATTCATCTTTGTACCCAGACTATCAATATGCGCATCACTTCCGTTCAATCGATTCCTGGTTTCTCCTATGAATGAGTCGAGTATCTCCTCTAGCGACTGCTTTTTTTACCTCCGGGTGCATTGGAAATGGATGGGTTGGGGAAACCTGGAGATGGGTTCAATACATTCTTGTTGTTGATACAAGAGAAATTCTCATGATTGCGAAGTCCCGGGTGATAGTGAGTTGGTAATGGATTAGCTCATATTAAAATCCCGGTTATTCACACAATTTACTTGCTCGGCCTCATGAGTGGTGGTTGCATGAACAGTTGCGGGTGGGATTTCAACTTGTTGTGGTGTGCCACAGTATTCATGATTGCTAATTGCTTTGTCAGGCTCGAGATTTGAGTTGCTAATCTGACAATCGTATCTAGCTCAAGAACACCTACGACCTTCTTTGCGCCCCTCTTTGAGGGCCATTGATAAATGTTTGTGGCCATTTCTTCAAGCGTATAAGGCCTAAGTTGGAGTTTTAGCCATCAATGTACCTCATGTTGCCACATCCAATATCGTCCTCGTATGCCCATTCAAATTTCGTTGTAAAGATATTGAACCCTCTCGCCGATGTGCATAACCATGTTGTGGGCACCTCCACAACAGATCTTTAAATCGCTCCCAAGCTTCATATAACGGCTCAAAATCAATGTTGGAATTGGGCTATCTCACTTTTCGGTTAGAGTGTCTTGCTGGAAGGGAAGAATTTTGCCAAAAATCTTTAAGTCGAGATCATCCCACTCGTGATACTCCCAGGGCAAATGTTCGCAGAATTGATGCAGCACTTTATCCCTGGAGTGAGAACGGGAAAAGCCTCAATATAATGGCCTCATCGAGTCACACCATTCATCTTGATGGTGTTGCAAATCTCCAAGAATGTAGCCAGATGTGTATTCGGATCATCCACTGGACTCCCCCCAAACTGATTCTGATTTTTTTAGCTAAATGAGGAAAATATATATAAAAAAGAAAATGTAATGATGCTGTTTACAATGCCAAAAAGCTAGCAAATAGGAAATGGAAAACCACGAGTTTAGAAGTAAAATCAAGTAAGAAAATGATCCTTGGTCACAAGTCGACCCGGTAGCTGAATTGGGGCCTCGTTAAAACCTGCCAAGGTAAAACCCACCCTTGTGGGAAAAACCCTTGGCAGGAAAAAGAGTACCCCCAGGAAAGAATCTGCACGGGTCGTGCGTTCCCGCACGGTCAGGGTGTGTGTGAATGCGAAGAAATGATGTCCAAGTCCAAGTGACGCACGAGTCGTGCGTATCTGCACGAGCCGGTCGTGCGTGAGTGTGAAGAGCTGAGGTCCAAATATCGGGGACGTATAGATCGTGCCAATAGGCACGGGCGGACTGTGCGTTCATGCGAAGCATTAAAATCCCATAGAACTATCGAATCCTGTAAAACATTTTGCCCATAGTATCCGCATGGAGGTCCGTCAAAATCATATCTGGGGGGATGTGTGAGCACAAGATCTCCCTATCCATTTTAGATAGAATATCAGCAACCCAATTCCCTTCCCTGTAAATATGGGATACCAAAAACTGATTCTGATGAACCATGCTTATGAGGCCCGGTTTCAGTTCAAAATTATTCGCATTTATGGGCTGGCACACAATTCCGGAGTAATTCTAATTCATAGTTGGCCGGAAATAATCCCGGATTGCCCTTTCATGTTCCTCACGCTATGGTGGCACATTCAAAACTAAATTTTTGTTGTTCTCATTGTCCCCATTTTCTGCCATTGCTCGATTCTCTGCTCGCTTTGCTGCTCTAATTGCTGGAAGTGTCCTTTCAATCTCTGGATCAAAAGGAAGCAAATTAGTATCTTTAGAATCTCGCATAAAAAGATAAGTCAATGAGAAACACGAAATTTTAATTCCTAAACTAGTCTAGATTAGGATTAAGATTACTTGGTGATAGTACTAGCGTCAAAAAGGATAAACAATTCCTGAAACAGCACCAAAAACTTGATCGAGAAATTCTTACCGTAAGCGTACGGTGTCAAGTTTTAGTATAGTTTTGAAAGTGGGGTTATCGTCTCCACATGGATTGATATAAAAATTTTATACTAAGATCGTAATTATAATAGCTTAATTCTATCTAGAAATTGAAAAGAGATATTTTTGTTAAACTAAAAAGAATAACTAAAATTAAACTAACAAATTGGTTCGACAAATTAACAAACACGTAAGAGATGAATTATAGAGGGTTGATTCACCTAGTTATCCCCTATATTTTCAATCCAGTTCATTAATCACATGTTATTAATCTAAGCCAATATTCATACCATTTATCACTTCCTCTCTCTCTTTTGCCAAGTGATTCTAGTTCCAATTATGATTTCGATATCACTATAAAATCATAAATTAAACCCTAATGTGCTCGATGAATATTCTATCACAGGCTTCAAAAGATTTATAAACCTCTCGCTTCAATGAAACCCTAGGTTATGCTATTCTATGGCCAGGTGTTCAATTACCTCTAGCGAGTGTCAAATCAAACACACCAAACAATCTAAATTATTGATCGGATAATTGGATGCAATCAATTCAAATAGCACAAATTGATCAAATAACATGCGAATCTCATAAACTGGAAATCAAAACATTGGTTCAAACGTAAGTTACATCAATCCTCGAGAAAGATAGGTTTAGCTCATAATCGATGACAAAAACCCATGAAGAAGTAATTATACATCTCAAGAATTGACAAAGAAGGAATTGAAAAGAGAAGAGAAGGAATTCTCTCTATGTCCAGATGAGAAGTTCCTTCAATTGTCGTCTCGAACCCTAGCTCTGTGTTTCTTGCCTTGCGATGTGCTCAAAATAATGTCCGACCCTTGTTCCATGCGTGACTTCTTGTATTTATAGCCCAAAACCCTAAAAAACTCGAAAAAATATAAAATACCTAGTGTTGCATCGCTTAATTTGAGCATTGCATCGCTCCTGCACTTTCAGCGTTTTAGTGCGTTTTCTCTTCCTCAAGCGCGACTTCTTTCCCCCAAAAATGTTTTTCATCATTTTTTATCGTTCTTTGGCTATCATGACCTGTATCGACTCCTTAACGACATCTAATGAAATAAAAAGGACTCAAACGACACTAAAACACCAAAAAACAATGCAAAATCCTAGTCTAGAATACTCAATACATTGGTATAATACCAACTTAACAGGCACCGAGTTCTGGGTGACCGAGCCTAAACCCATAGGTAAATTCGAACCCTCTACTACATGAACGAGGGATATTAAATGCTTTAAGTGTCATGGGCTTGGGCATATTGCTATTCAATCAATCCAAAACAATACCTCGGAATTAGCTCCTGGGATCCAACGCGAATCCTCCAAGCAAGACGAAATGAAAGGTTTAATCCCAGTCCAGATAGAAGAAGGAATAAAAGATCTCCGGGCCATCCCATCCGCAGTCAAATATCGCCGCCTAAGAGTGGTGAAAATCACCGAGTCTGAGTTCATGACCTTCCGGTCCGATTTCATCAAGAAAGTCATTAGCCGCAACAATCGATCAAACGCCCAACCCCCTTCACCGAGGCGGCGTAAACACTGGTTCCAACTAACCATCACTGAACCCTTGGAATTCACATTCCCAGTCCAAATGAAGTTACACATTGCCCTTTCCATTTGCTTGAGTAACGTGCGGGGCCATTTGTAAATCATCATTGTGTGGACAAACGAGCTAGTAATCACCGAATTAACCAGGCAAACTCGACCAACAAGGGAAAGAGGCGAACCTTTCCATCGTCTAAATTTGAGGATGATCTTATCAAAGACGGGCAAGATCCGCAACCTTAGGAGCCCCCTTTTTATGATGAGTCTTGCCACTTCACTTTCGCATTTGTTGAGGCTTATATGGATCTGGTCCGGGACATCGTTCGTGTCCCCATCACTCCTTGTTCATGGGATAAACGAGTTTGGTTGAATTATGATGATGGGAATGTTACCTCTAAAGAGGCTTATTCTTATATTCGTCCTCATTCCCCGGCGGTCAACTGGGGTTCTTGGATTTGGTCTCTTAACATCCCAGAACATTGGTCGGTGATGGTATGGCGTGCCATTCACAATCGGCTCACGGTCTTAGACTTATTACGTCCTGGGGGAGTTTCATTGGCCCCTCGGTCTGTGCTCTTTGTTGTTCCTCTGCAGAATCTGTTGATCATTTATTTGTTTCTTGTGTCTTCGCAGGGGCTCTTTGGCGTTGGAAATCGGTTCTTTTGATGTTCACCTCTTTACGGCTTATAGCTTTAATGAATTTTTGGTGTGTTTAATGGACTTTCGTTTTAGTGAACAAGTTGCTTTCTTATGGCGCGTGGCTGCTCTGCCCTGCATTTGGCATATCCGGAATGAGTTGGTCTTCTATAAAAAAATATGGACGGTGGATGCGGCAATCCAACATATCCGTGTTCTTATCATCGAATCTGCTTCTTTAGATCGGGGATGCATGAACAATGATCAACACGACCTCTTCATACTTTGTAGATTGTGGGTCCCAGGGTAGGCTAGACAATCTCCGAAGATTGTGGAAGTTAATTGGCAGAAACCCCTTCCGGGCTGGATAAAGGTGAATATGGACGATAGTGCTTCTAGGGCGCCCGGAAGTCTTACAGCTTCGGGCATCTCCAGGAATTGCAGAGGCTTCTTTCGGGGCTGTTTTGTGGAGCGTTGTGGCACGGGATATGCATTTGAGGCGGAGCTTATGGCAACTATGTGGGTGGTGGTGCATTATGCTTTTGCTAAGGGCTAGGTTAAACTTTGGCTTGAGTCGGATTCTGTTTATGTTGTGAACTTGCTTCATAAGAGGTCCATGGATGTTCCTTGGCGTCATCTTAGTAAGTGGCGTTACACTCTTCATCTGCTTTCACATATGGATCTGGTGGTCTCACATATCTATCGGGAAGGTAATCGTGTGGCAGACATCCTGAGTAAGCGATCGGGCTGATATCTATAATTAAAAATTTTCTCTCTCTAAGAAAATTCTCTCTCTAAGATTCTTAATCGTCAGCTGCCGTCTCATATTCAGTCAACGGCATCGTTGTCGGCGTCTTCGCCGGCAGTGCTCAGCATGACGTCCCCATACGACTTCCATGGGCTGACTTCGAACTACCTACCCCCGCCTGCTCGTCCTCCAAACCCATCGATCAGGACCTCGACGCCGTCCGCTGCGGATATTCTGATCGAGATCGCTGTTACGATGAGACCTTCGTCGACTGAGTCTTCATGGCACCCTTCGTTCAGAATACCATCATCTTTTGTTCCCAAGAGATCGTCCATCCCGGCCCCAGCCCCTACGCAACTAGGGTTAGTGCCACCTGAATCCTATTTATCATCGTTGGCTCCCACTTTTTCATCGTCTACACCGGCCAATCCTCCGTTAAATGCGGCACTGGCGCGAATATTCCAAAGAAAGATCGTCCTCCCATGCAACTTCAGCAACGAACGTCCTCGATGATCGCAGGCCGCTGCAAGGGGCGCCCTCCCCCCAGCCTTTGATGGGCTCCCATATAGAGGGGGCGCAACTCCTTACCCCCATGGCCGCTGCCAGCCATGGGGGGGCCGTCCCCCAGCCATCTCCCACCATCCCAGACTGCCCCCCTAGGGGAGTGATGACCCCTGGGCCGCTGCCCACCATCCGCATGGTCCTCCTCTCACGGGCCCACATCCTATTCCAGAATCCATGAACGCGCAACGAAATGCTGGATATCTTGCTCCAATGTCTTCTGATTATGAAACAAACCTGCGACATTCGGCTCATAATCCATCTGCTAACCCCAATTTTGGATACTCTTTTGCTAAAATTGTTGCAGGTACCAATCATCTGGATTCCACGCCTCAAGCCCCAGGTAATGCAAATTTGTTTTCCAAAGAGGTTTCTAGTAAGAGTCAGTCTATTCCTAAACCGGTTCAAAAAGGTGATTACTATTTTGTAACAATTGATGACAATGCTTACCAACAACGTGTCACTGAATTTTCCTACTCTTTAATTGGACAGGTTCTTTTGGGAAAATGTAACAAGCCATGGGCGACTATGCTTTTGCATAAACGCCTATCTGAGTTATGGGGTATTAAGAATGACTGGAAATTAATTCCCCAGGGAAAGGGATTTTTTTGTGTCAAATTGTTTAGTGCGCAGGATCGATCTCGGGCTCAGCAACGCACTACTTGGACGCTCAACCCTAGCACTATACGTCTATCTCCATGGGTGCCGGACTTCAACCCTTATAAGGTTCAAATCTCAGTGGCTAGCATTTGGGTTCGCATTTTTGAACTAAGTTTGGAATACTGGGACCCAAACAACATTATGGGAATCACCAGTGCTCTTGGGAATCCTTTACAGATTGATCTCTTTGGGTCATTTCGTTCGAGTTCTGGTGGACGTCGATCTCTCTAAGCCATTGGAAGAACATATCATGGAAGAATGCACTGGCAAGTGCTCTTTTGTTTCTGTCACTTATGAAAAGCTCCCTGAGTTTTGCTCGAGGTGTGGTGTTACGGGACATTCTACAGCTTCTTGTCGTTTTAACAAGGAGGGTAATCCAGCCACGGAAGGGCGTGCTTCACCAGCCCAGGGCCGCTCACGGGCGCCGACTATTCGACATAACTCTGTGCAGCGCGGGCGATCCAAGGTTCGTAAGGTTTATCGTCCTGTTCAGCAGGACAAGGGCAAGGCCGTTGATAACTCAATGGAAAATACGGGTTCAGCTATGCGCGCAGGTTCTCCGCCTCGCGAAATAGTCACTTGCTCTTCGGACATCTATCTTGGTAACACATTTGAGGCTCTGGGATCAGTCGACTCCCAGGATTACCATCCCGCAGATTATCAAGCCGAGTACCCAGTTAGGGATTCATCTCCTAAGGCTAACATATCCAGCATGGGAACGGTCTCCACGATTATGCCTATCACGGTTCAGTATCCTATGGGGAAGCCTATTCGTGCTTTGAGTCGTGCTTTCTGGGACAGCTCCTTGGACCCGACAAAAGATAGAATTCTCCGGCTAGTTACATCGGGGTCATCGCCCCCTGTTCATGAAGTTGCTATCGAACCAGAGAGCTCAAAACCATATGAAATGAACTTTGCCGCTTCAAGAGATGGGCAGATTACGCAGATGAAGTGGGTCACAATCAGTCATCAGAATCCGCTACAAACCACATGCCTATTTTTACCGTGCGATCGTCACGGGTGCCTCCCCCTCTGCCATCTCAATGAATTGCATCTTCTGGAATATCCGAGGGATTGGGAACATTTCATCTCGAAATGTTCTTAAGGCTTTATGTCATAAACATAAGCCCTCTATCTTAGCCATCTGCGAACCTAAGGTGGATATATCATCCATTGCGGATTCTTATTGGAATAGCCTCGGACTCAGGTTTGTGGCTCAGAGTTTCCTAGCGAACGGACGCCCCGACATCTGGGTGATATGCGACGCCAACATCTCAGTCCATAATCAGGTGTGGTCTTCTTCTTAATGTCTTATTTTGCAGATTCAGTTTGGTTCTCTGATCTTTCATGTTGGTTTTGTTCATGGTTTGTGTGACCATGTGGCCCAGCGTGCCCGTTGGCTGGATTTGAGGAATTTGGGTCTTACTGATCTTCTGCTCATTGGAGATTTCAACGCTGTACTGGGTCACCATGAGCGCTCGGGCAGTAGTACTTTATCCCAGGCCTCTTGTCAGGACTTCAGGGATTTCTTGGAGGATACAGGGTTACTTGCGGTGCCGACTACGGGTAATACATTTACGTGGTGCTCCCCCCGTAGACCTCTATCTCTTCTTCAGGCCAAACTGGATCGAGCCCTAGCAACTGGTCATTTCTTCTCCTTTTGGCAAGTTGTCAAGGGCTTAGTCCTTCCGCGCATTGGCTCCGATCACCACCCCATTTTGGTTTCATGTTCTTCTTCCATGAGTAGAGGCCCGTCTCTATTTCGTTTTCAGCGTATGTGGATTCAACATGATTCTTTCCGGGATGTGGTCACGACTTCTTGGGCTATCCCGTGCGCGTCGCCCAACCCTATGCAGCGCGTCATGTGGAAACTCAAGAGGTTGCGACAGACGATTAAGGTTTGGAATAAGGAGGTTTTTGGGGATGTCAATCGTCAGGTGGATCATCAGATGGAAAGGGTCCGTCAGATTCAGGCAGATATTGAGTTCGACGGTTTCACCAAGGCGCGCAGGGATATGGAGTTGGAGGCACAGTCTGCGCTGTCTCGCACGTTGCTCATGCAGTCGGAATTCCTTCAGCAGAAATCACGATCGGATTGGTTAAAGGATGGGGATCATAACACAACATTTTTCCTTCGTCGCTGTCAGATTAGAAATGGACGCTCACGGATACAAGGTTTGATGGTTGATGGTAGTTATACAGAGGACCCAGTGGCTCTTGGGAATCACATAATCTCCTTCTATACGGATCTCTTCGCGGACACAGGGCAAACCACTTCGGACTACACTATGGTCGATCACCTTATTTCTCCGATAGTTAGCATGGTTGATAATGCGCTTTTGACAGCTATTCCTTCAGTATTTGAAGTGAAAGAGGCGACATTCGTTATGGGTTTGGATAGTGCCCCATGCCCAGACGGTTTCAGTGGGAGATTTTATCATCATTTTTGGGATATCATTTCTGAGGAGGTGGTGGCCGCCATCCGGTATTTTTTCATCACTGCTTCCTTCCCGGCAGGTCTGAATGCCAGTTTTATGGCACTCATCCCAAAAACTAAGGAACTAATGCGGTGGAAGACTTTAGACCGATCGTGATGAGTAATTTCCTCTTTAAGATTATTACGAAGATTCTGGCGACTGGGATCGATCATCTCTTCTTACTTGTCGCCTACCCAGTTTGGCTTTATCCCAGGCAGGCAGATACATGACTGTATTGCGTTGGTCTCGGAGGGGTTCAATATCTTACAGGGTCGTAATGATTCCAATATGATTTTAAAGATTGACATCTGGAAGGCATTTGATACAGTTAATTGGGGCTTCTTGATTCACATGTTACGTCGCTTTGGTTTCTCTGAAGTGTTCATTCACTGGATTGAGATCATCCTTCAGTCTTCTAGGATCTCAGTCCTACTAAGTGGGTCGCCAGTGGGTTATTTCTCTTGCTTTCGAGGGGTTCGACAGGGGGATCCGTTATCTCCTCTGCTATTTTGCATCGCATAAGACGTCTTTGGTAGATTGATTGTCGAGGACGCGGTCAACAGAATCTACTCGGCCTTTCCATGCGCCTAATCGGTGGTTTTCCCTCGTCCCATTATGTATCTTTGATGATATTGTGATTATGTGTGGGGCATCCTCGAGCAGTGCACGTGCTATTATTCAGATTCTTAACCTCTACGCAGACATGTCGGGTCAGATTTTCAATCCATTAAAAATCTAAAGCTTATTTTGGAGGCTGGGTTTCTAATCATGTGCGACGTCGTATTCAGACGATTACTGGAATGCATATGGGCGCATTCCCTACAGTCTACTTGGGCGCCCCCATCTTCAAGGGTGCGCCCAAAGTGGCCAGCCTTCAATCCATTTTCGACAAGATTATTTTCAAGTTCAGAAGGTGGAAAGGTTCTGCCATATCTATTGCTGGCCGCATTTGTTTGGTGAATTCGGTGATTACCAGCTCCTTTGTGCACACGATGATGGTATACAAATGGCCCAGAACTTTGCTACGGCAAATGGAAAAGGCTATGCGTAATTTCATCTGGACTGGCAATGTGAACTCGAAAGGATCTGTGGTGGTTAATCGAGTCGTTCTTTGCATGCCCCGGCGAGGAAAGGCGGTTTGGGCGTCCGGTCTATTGTGGTCGCCAACAATGCTTTTCTTATGAAGTTGGGATGGAAGATTATGACTTCAAACTCTTTGGTTTACAACATCCTCCGTAGGCGTTTCTTGGCTTCTGATGGATCTCCACGCCGTTCTTTCATCCCCTCTTCCATATGGAGAGGGATTCGGCCTGGGATCTCGAGCTTCTTGGAGGACTGCCGCTGGATCCCGGGATGCAACTCCGGAGTTCGATTAAGGCCGACAATTGGTTGGGTTACATCATTGCTGATAGAATTGGGATTCCTGAGGAGTATAGGCATTTATTTCAACATCTCATCTCGGATTACTTTTATGACGGGACATGGCACTTTACTTTCTCGTTCATTGAGGCTTATTTGAATATGGTTCGAGATATTGTTAGAGTCCGCATCTCTCCGGCATCATTGGATACGCGGGCGTGGCTTCACTTTGACGATGGATGTATCACTTTGAAGTCGGCCTACACATTTCTGCATCCTCGTGCTCCGACGGTTCGTTGGGGTTCCTGGATTTGGTCTCCTCACATTCCAGAAAGACGTTCGATTGTGGCATGGCGGGCTATCCACAATCATCTGGCGGTTTTAGACGTGCTGCGTTCGCGTGGCTCCTTTACAGGACCCTCAGTTTGCGGCCTTTGTTGTGCTAACAATGAATCTTTTGATCATTTATTTGTCTCATGTGGTTTTGCAGAGGCCCTATGGCAGTGGATTTCAGATACCTTTAATATCAATTACTTTAGGGCCTATAGTTTTAATGAATTTCTGGTGCGTTTGATGCGTTTTCATTTCGATCGGTGGGCTTTCTGCGCGCGCGATTCTATCCGTATTTGGCTCATCTGGGAAATCAGAAATGACTTGACCTTCAACAAGACTTGGACAATGGAGGCGGCCATCCTACGCCTTCGTGTCCTAATTCTGGAGTCATCTTCCTTGACCGAGGTTGCATGCAAAATGATCAACAGGATCTCTTCATTCTCCGCAGACTTCGGGTTCCTGGGCGCCCTAGACAGGCCCCGAAGATTGTGCAGGTCACTTGGCAGAAACCTTTGCCGGGATGGATCAAAGTTAACACAGACGGCAGTGCTACGGGGGCGCCCGGAAATGTCACAGCTTCTGGTGTTTTTCACAATTGTAGGGGGTTTTTTCGCGGGTGCTTCGTGGAACGATGTGGTTTTGGTTCTGCTTTTGAGGTGGAGCTTACAACGGCTATGCCGGCCATCCAGTACGCTTCCTCGAAGGGTTAGAACCAATTATGGCTGGAGTCGGACTCGGTCTATGTGGTGGAGTTGATGCGAAAGAAATCCATTGGAGTTCATTGGCGTCTTTTGAGTATGTGGAGATACACTCTCCACCTTCTTTCTCATATGGATTTTGTGGTCTCGCACATCTTTAGGGAAGGTAATCGTGCAGCGGATATTCTAAGCAAGTCGTCGGAGGTGGATACATGGTGGGGATCGCCCGCAGCGTCCATTATCCAGTCCCTCACTCAGGACTATGTTGGCCAATCGAATTATAGGTTTGTTCATTAGTGCATCGCATTTTCAGTTTGGTCTGCTCTTGGGGCGCTTTTATTTTTTTCCCACAAGGGTTTTACCTTGGAAGGTTTTAACGAGGCCCCAACCATTCAGCCATATGGTCGGCTTGTGACCATTTCATTATTTGTTTTTGACTCTGTTACCAGGCTTTACTTTGGTTACCTGATCAGCCTGTGATCAGGAATACTCTTTTTCATTTTTATATATACATTGTATTTATTCAAAAATCCTGAGTAAGCGATGAGATGATGGGTCTTGGTGGGGCATCCCGCCTATGGAGATTGTGCAGTTTCTCACCGAAGACTATATGGGTCACTCCAACTTTAGGTTTGTCAATTAATGCGTCCCTGCTTCGGTTTCTTTTCCCATTTCTCGACGCCTTCTTTCTTTATGGGGGTACTCTTTTTCCTTCCAATGGTTTTCCTTACAAGGGTGGGTTTTACCTTGGGAGGTTTTAACGAGGCCCCAACCATTCAGCCATTTGGTCGGCTTGTGACCATTTCATTTTTATTTTAGACAAGGTTTTCAGGCTTACTTTTGGTTATCTGATCAGCCTGTGATCAGGACAACTCTATTTTCCTTTTTTTATATATATACTCGAATTTATTCAAAAAGAACCAACAATAAGATAATCTAGAAGGTGATAGAGAAAATAATAAATGTTCAAACCAGATTCCCAAGACCCGTGGCTTATTAAAGATGAAGACATTGATTGGGATGACTTAAATCGTTTTGGACAGAATCCTGGTCAAAGGAATACAACGACTACCACTACAATCCATGACGAAAGGATGATGTCAGCACTGTATAGGTGTCCTTATAATGGACATGTGCCAGCTTGTAACAATAAGTGCCCTTTTAGTGGACACATGTCAGTTTATGGTTGTAAGTGTCTTTTTGTTGGACACATGTCAGCTTCTTATCCTTGTAATATAACCATGTGTCAGTTTGTTGTTGTAAGTGTCCTTTTAAGGGACATATGTCAGTTTGGTGTTGTAAGTGTCCTTCTAAGGGACACGTGACAGCTAGTTGTTCTAAGTGTTAGTGGACACATGTCTAGTTCACATGAAGAAGGCCTTAGAAGGCAACACGTGTCTAGCAGAGGTGTCATGTAAGAGGGACACGTGTCACTTCCTTGTTTTGTACATGAGGCCTAGTTAAGGACCTCTTCAGTTGTATTGAAAGCTCAAACATAAATCAGAATAAAATCTTATTTTTACAAATATGAGTTTCTAATTCTCTTTTATGTCTCTTCAAGAGCCTCTTATCTTATCTACAATTATCTTTCAAATTCTTTGATCTTCTTCATGAAGTATGCTATGTACTTGCCTCTTTGAGGATCATGTGCATCAGAACCATGATGAACCACCTGACATAATATTATTAGGCAAGGTCCCCTCAATCCATATGATGGTTAGAATTCTTTGAAGTTTTGGATGTATGGCCTTATTGTGAGACTCTGCGGGAGAGCCGTCCAAGCAAGGAGAGCCGCTTAGGCTAAGGTGCAGTAGGTCTCATGGTGGTGTCATACTCTCTTAACCTCATGGAGTGGCTAAGACCGTCTAAGGGTATGGGATTGTGGGGCTCTTTACAGAACACTAATTTAATTTTACTTAATGAATATTGAGCCTTTAAAATGAGGTAAACTAATAACGAAACCCTAATCCTAATGAATGAATGATACAAATTTAGGAGCCAACAGAAAGGAAGGTTTTCGACCCTCGTCTCTTTTCAAAAGTGCCTTTCAGAACCTTAAAGATAAAACACAAATTTTGAAGAACGATAATCTAACTTTAGTAAATGAATATTGAGCCTTTAAATTGAGCTAAACAAATAAAGAAACCATAATCCTAATGAATGAATGATATGAATTTAAGAGCCATCATAAAGGAATTTTTTCGGCTCTAATCTCTATACAAAGGTGTCTTTTAGAACCTTGAAGATTAAACACAAGTTTTCAAGAACACTAATCTAACTATACCTAAAGAATATTTACCTTTTAATTAAGCTAAGAAAATAAGGAAACTCTAATGAATGATACCAATTTGAGAGCCATTAGAAATGAAGGTTTTTGGCCCTTATCTCTATTCAATAGTGCCTTTTAGAACCTTGAAGATAAAACACAAGTTTTGAAGAACACTAATTTAACTTTACTTAATGAATATTTTTAATTGAGCTAAAAAATTAGGAATCCCAAATCCTAACAAATAAATAATACTAATTTAAGAGCCATCAGAATTCGGCCCTTATCTCTTTTCAAAAGTGTCGTTTAAAACCTTCAACATAGAACACAAGTTTTGAAGAACACTAATCGAACTTTATCGAATAAAAATCTATCTCAGTTCGAGTCTAAAGCTTTCAAACATGTCAACAATAGCGATAATGGAATTCTCATCCCTTCAAATTTTATCCCTTATAAAAAGCAGCCTTGTGATGATAGAAATCGAGTTCCCTTGATGGTTCTTGTGCCGTCAAATTTTTATCTCCCTTCGCCCCATACTTCTTTGAAATGCAGCACGATACACCAATCTCATGTTGGAGTGGATTCGGCGTCTTATATCAATAAGGGGGATGCCTCTTCTCTTGGAGGGGTTGATGCCCATGTCTCCCCTTACCCTATGGCCGCCATGGCTCATGGGGGATGCAGTCCCCTGCATGGCTCCCTTGGGGGCCGCCAATGGGGCAACCATCTTTTGTTTGCCCCATCCCAGAAGGGTGATGGCCCCTGGGAAGTGGATTCTTCAGATGTGGTCCCATCCCTGGAAGCTCAAGGTGCTCAACGTGGTGTGCTACCAAAGGCCAATGGTCTTCCCCAGCAATCTGCGATCCCCCAACATTTGGCTCATATAGGGTCAAATATCAATCCATAATTGGACACTAATTTTGTGAAAATGGTTTCTGGTAATTACACTGACATTGGGTTCTCCATCTCATGTTCCAGGTAATCCTGCATCTTTTGCTAAAGTAATTTCTGGTACATCTTACCCAATCCTTGTGCCAATGTTTTTTAAAATAAGCATAAAAATATATAAAAGAAAGGAAAAAGTCCTTATCACAAGCCAATCAGGTAGTTTAAGTTGTTCCTCGTTAAAACATACTTAGGTAAAACCAACCCTTAGGAGAAAAAATGTACCCTTGAAAGACAAAACATCCATACGAGAATGCATAAATAAAAGCAGTAAACAATTATTCTAAAATCCTCATTATCAGATGAATTCACTTCATTTAGATGTCTTGAAGAACACTTATACTTTTGTTTACTTATGGGAATATGATTTTGAGAAAAGGCAATCGTAGATGATTTCTCTATGCGATCATCGTCATCATTCGATTGATAACCAATAATCTTTTGTCGTGGATTTAGATGCTTTATTGTTTCCAGAAATTGATTGCTCTGTTCAAGGTTACCAGTTAGATGCTTCTTCAAACATTCCCTCAAATCCTAGGGTTTCCAAAAACTTCCCGTCGATGGCGCATATCATTGTTGTGCGCGTGAACCATCACCCCCATGAGAACCAGGTCTAATCAAACCAACATGCTGCTTCATCTTCATGTATTCATGCAAATTCTCATAGGTCTCCTATTCGTTTTTTAATGAATGCGAAAATATATATAAAAAATGAAAAAAGAGTTGTCCTGATCACAGGTTGATCAGGTAACCAAAAGAAAGCCTTGAAACAATGTCAGAAATGAAAACAAAATAGTCACAAGCCGACCAAATGGCTGAATGGTTGGGGCCTCGTTAAAACCTCCCAGGATAAAACCCACCCTTGTGGGAAAACCCCTTGGAAGGAAAAAGAGTACCCCCCCCCCCCATAAGAGAAAAAATGTCCAAAAAGGAAAAGATATCTGAATCTAGGACGCACTAGCTAACAAACCTTTAGTTTGACTGACGAACATAATCCTATGTAAGAGATGAGATGATATCCGCTAGAGGCGTTCCCCACCAAGTCGCAGCGTGCGATTTCTTGCTCAGTATGTCTGCCACCTGGTTGCCTTCACGAAAAATGTGAGAGACCACCAAATTCATCTAAGAAAGAAGGTGCAGAGTGTAACGCCACATGCTAAAATGGCGCCAAGGTACCCCATCTGATCTCTTCTGCAACAACTCCACCACATAAACCGAATCCGACTCCAGCCAAAGCTGAGCCCAGCCCTTTGTGAAAGTGTAATGAATTGCCCACATGGCCGCCATCAATTCTGCCTCAAAAGCAAATCCTGAACCATATTGTTCCACAAAGCAACGGCGAAAGAAGCCTCTACAATTTCGGAAAACCCTAGAAGCTGTGAGACGACCAGGCGCCCCCGTGGCACTGGCGTCCGTGTTGACTTTGATCCAGCCCGGTAAGGGCTTTTGCCAAGTAACCTGCACAATCTTCGGGGCCTGTCTGGGATGCCCAGGAATACGAAGTCTGCGGAGAATGAATAGGTCATGTTGATCATTATGCATACAACCTCGGTCTAAAGAAGAAGACTCCAGAATTAGTACACGAAGGCGGAGGATGGCCGCCTCCACTGTCCAATTCTTGTCATTGAAGGACAAATCGTTCCTGATCTGCCAGATGATCCAAACACAGGATAACGCTGCAACACGCCAAAAGAAAGACACCTGCTCACTGGAATGAAAACTCATTAAACGCACTACGAATTCATTAAAGATGGAAGAGGGGATGAAGGAACGGCGAAGAGATCCATCCGAGGTTAAAAAGCGTTTTTTCTGAGGGTTTTGTAAATCAAAGAGTTTGAAATCATAATCATCCAACCCAGCTTCATCAGGAGTGCGTTGTTGGCCACAACAATAGAACAGACGCCCAATCCACCTTCAGCCCTGGGCATACAACAACGGTTCCAGTTAACCACCACCGACCCCTTAGAATTGACTTCACCAGTCCAGATGAAATTATGCATGGCCTTTTCCATTTGCAGTAACAATGTTCGAGGCCACTTGTAAACCATCATCGTGTACACAAAGGAGCTGGTAATCACCGAATTCACCAAGCATACACGACCAGCAATAGACAGAGATGTCCCTTTCCACCTTCTAAACTTTAGAATAATCTTATCAAAAACGGGTTGCAGAGTCGCCACCTTAGGCTCACCCTTGCAAATGGGGGCACCTAGGTAGACTGTTGGGAAGGCCCCAATATGAATACCCGTAGTCGTCTGAATCCAACCACGCACATGATTAGAAACCCGACTGCCAAAATAAACTTTGGATTTGCGAGGGTTGAAGACCTGACCTGAGATATCTGCATAAAGCATGAGAATCTGAAGAATAGAGCGTGCATTTGTCATCGAGGCCCCGTACATAATCACAATGTCATCCGCATACATAATAGACGAAGGAAATACGATCTGCTTAGATGCCCTGAATGGCTGAAGTTGATTATGTGTGACCGCCTCCTCAATAGATCTACTCAAGACTTCTTCCGCGATGCAAAAAGGTAGTGGTGATAATGGGTCCCCCTATCTAACCCCTCGAAAGCAGGAGAAGTAACTTACAGACGAACCATTCAAAAGGATTGAAATTCTGGAAGATCGAAGGATAATTTCAATCCAGTGAATGAACACTTCTGAAAAACCAAAGCGACGTAAAATGTGTATCAGAAAACCCCAATTGACAGTATCAAAAGCCTTGCAGATATCAATCTTTAAAATCATATTGTCATCATTCTGTCCCTGCAAGATATTGAAGCCTTCCGAAACTAAAGCAATACAGTCGCGAATCTACCTGCCCGGGATGAAACCAAACTGAGTAGGAGACAAGTTGGAAGAAATGATAGAACCCAGGCAAGTCACCAAAATCTTGGTGATGATCTTAAACAGGAAATTGCTCATCACAATCGGCCTAAAGTCCTCAATCGCGTTCGCCTCCTTAGTTTTTGGGATGAGTGCCATAAAATTAGCATTCAATCCCACTGGAAAGGTCGTAGAAACGAAGAAAAAACGGACGACCGCCACCACATCCTCATAAATAACGTCCCAAAAGTGCTGGTAGAACCTCCCGTTGAAACCGTCCGGTCCCGGGGAACTGTCCAATCCCATATCAAAAGCAACATTTTTTATTTCTAACTCCGAGGGAATAGCCGTTAAGAGAGCATTATCTCTCGTGCTAACCGTAGGAGAAATAACATGGTCAACCAAAGCGTAATCTGAGCTAGTGTGTCCAGCGTCTGCGAAGAGGTCTGTATAGAAGGAAATAATACGATTTCCAAGAACAACCGAATCCTCTGAGTAACTGCCATCAACCATCAAACCCTGAGTCCCCGACCGTCCCTTTCGAATCTAACAACAGCGATGGAAAAACGCCGTGTTTTGGTCCCCATCCTTTAACCAAGCCGAGCGGGCTTTCTACTGGAGGAATTCAGATTGTGATAGCAACGTGCGGGATAGAGCATTTTGGGCATCAAATTCCATATCTCGGCGCGCCTCAGTGAAACCCTCGGACTCAATATGTGCCTGAATCTGACAAACTCTCTCCATCTGATTGTCCACCTGACGATTAACATCCCCAAATACATTTTTATTCCAAACCTTAATAGTCTATCGCGGCCTCTTGAGTTTCCACATGACGCGCAACAAAGGATTGGGCGACGCGCACGGGAGCGCCCAAGAGGCAGTAACAATATTCCGGAAAGAATCATGATGAATCCACATGCGCTGAAATGAAAAAGAATCGGGCCCCTGCTAGTGGAGGATGAACAAGAAACCAAAATGGGATGGTGATCGAATCCAATGCGCGGAAGAACTAAGCCCTTGACAACTTGCCAAAAAGAGAAAAATTGACAAGTTGCTAGGGCTCGATCCAACTTAGCCTGAAGAAGGGATATAGCCAAACAAGTAATCAATTCATTCGAACATATTAATTATATAATCACATAAGTTAAATAGCAAGTTAAAAGATTGTACTCACGAATGGTGCCATTATCTTAACGATTTTGCCCAGTTGGCTTCATTTGTTCGTGTATCAGGATTTTGACCTCTTAACATATCAAAATGCATGACCATATTCAAAATAACGCATTTAACAATAGTAAAAGTATGCTCATGCTATTTGTGACATGTTTGAGCAAGGTAATTCTAATTGTTATAATCCCTAATTTAAATAAAGGCATATCTCAATTTCCCAATATTTTCCTCTACTCTTGTTGGATCTGGATTGTTTGAGACAAGCTTGATTGAGATCGTTGAGAAGGTTTGAAATAAATCTTTCACTTTCAGATTTCATTGACTTTTTGTAATCTTCGAACAAATATATAGATATATTTTACAATTACAAGTATAACTACTACCATTATCTTAACAACCTGATCCACACTTAATGAAAAATAAAAGAGTTAATTAACAATTTTATAAGCTAAGAATCTATAGGTTTTTTCGTTCATTTATTTCTTATCTGCCTAACATAATAATAGTGGCTATCTTTCTTCAAGTGAGAGGGAGGATAAAAAAACCATCGCCCAAAGGGGGTTTTTGAAAACTGGTCACTGTTGACTAAAAACTATTCCTCACTTGTGAAGCGGCTTTCAATTTCCAATTTTTTTTTTGTTTAGTGAGGATATCGAGATTATCTTAAGAGAGAAGGTAGCCCTTTGTCACGAGGTGGACTCGAACCAGCACCTCTGGGCAACGAGTGGGAAGGAGCCTTAAGAATAAGAATTGTCATTTCAATCAAAATAAGAATTCTTATCTTAATTGCATTAATCTGAAAACTATTCAAAGTCCTTTGCCCAGGAATTAGTTTCTAAACCAAAACTAATTATTATCTTTTTTGTTTTTCTTTCTCTTACATACCAACTGACACAGAAGACACATTTAAATTAGCTTAATGGTATCAAGACTACCAATTAAACAAGAAAGGAGAACTACAAGTTACCAGCTAATTCTTTTTGGACGTCTGCCCTCAGCTACCGTACTTTCTCGTCCTTTCTCGTCCTTCTATTTTGTCCGTGTGCTTGTGTGTTTATACATCAATTATCCCTTTACTTCCAGTAGGCGATGGTGTGTGTGAATATATATTAGTTATATTTTGCACAATATATGTGTCAGATTTATATGTAAATCATTTGTGTGTAATTAACTTATAAAAATCCCAAATTTCATGGGATTCCAGCCCGGAACGTTCTCCACAGTATATTTAGGCGCACCAATTTTCAAGGGTGCCCCGAAGGTTGCGGATTTACAGCCCGTCTTTGATAAGGTCATCCTCAAATTCAGAAGATGGAAATGTTCTTCTCTTTCTCTTGCTGGTCGAGTTTGTCTTGTGAATTCGGTGATTTCTAGTTCTTTCGTGCACACCATGATGGTTTACAAATGGCCCCGCACCTTGCTCAAGCAAATGGAAAGGGCCATGCGTAACTTCATTTGGACTGGGGATGTTAATATTAAGGGGTTGGTGGTGGTTAGTTGGATCGGTGTTGCACATCTCGGACTGAAGGGGGTTGAGCTTTCGATCGATTGTGGTGGCTAATACGGCTTTCCTGATGAAATTGGGCTGTAAGGTCATGAACTCGGACTCGGTGATCTTCAGCACCTTTAGGCGGTGCTATTTGACAGTGGATGGGGCGGTCCGGAGGTCGTTTATTCCTTTTTCTATCTTGGCTGGGATTAAACCTTGCATTTCAGATTGCTTGGATGACTCTCGTTGGATCCCAGGGGCTAATTCGGAGGTATTATTTTGGATTGATAACTGGCTGGGTTACTCTATAGTAGACAGAATTGGTATCCCACAAGACTACAGACACTTATTTCAGCATCGCATTTCGGACTACTTTTATGATGGGTCCTGGCACTTCACCTTCTCATTTGTGGAGGATTATTTGGATCTAGTCCGGGCTATCGTGCGAGTTCCTATTTCCCGTAACTCGAGGGATACGAGTATATGGCTGAATTCAGAGGATGGCTTGGTTACTTCGAAAGCAACATATGCTCACTTTCGTCCCCACTATCCGGCGGTCAAGTGGGGTTCTTGGATTTAGTCGCAACACATCCCGGAATGGCAATCGGTGGTGGCATGATGGGCTATCCACAATCGATTGGCTGTCTTGGACTTATTATGGGCCAGGGAACTGGCCCCTCGGTTTGCGCTCTTTGTCGTGCCTTTGCAGAATCGGTTGACCATTTATTTGTCTCTTGTGTCTTTGCAGGGGCTCTCTGGCGATGGATTTTTGATTCTTTTAACGTTCACCCATTTGAGGCTTATAGTTTTAATGAATTCGTGGTGCGGCTAATGAACTTTCATTTTAGTGAACAGGTTGCTTTCCTATGACGTGTAGCTATCCTTTCCTGCATCTGGCTCATTTAGTATATCCGGAATGAGTTAGTTTTTCACAACAAAATCTGGACGGTGGATGCGGCTACTCTCCATCTCCGGGTTCTCATTGTTGAATCATCTTCATTGGATCGGGGATGCATGCACAATGACCAACATGACCTTCTCATCCTGCGTAGGCTGCAAGTTCTTGGGCGGGCTAGACAAGCCCAAAGATCGTGGAAGTTAATTGGCAAAAACCCCTCCCAGGTTGGATCAAGGTGAATACGGACGGCAGTTCTTCGGGGGCGCCGCAATCTAACAGCTTCTGGGGTTTTTCGAAATTGTAGAGGATTTTTTCGGGGGTGTTTCGTGAATCGATTTGGTTCGGGTTATGCGTTTGAAGCTAAATTGGTCACATCAATGTGAGTGATTCACTATGCTTTTGTCAAGGGATGGACACAACTTTGGCTGGAGTCGGATTCGATGTATGTGGTGAACTTGCTGGAGAAGAGATCTGCTGAGGTCCCATGGCAACACCTCAGCATTTGGCGATACACCTTGCATCTTCTCGCTCATATGGATTTTGTGGTCTCACATATTTTTCGGGAAGGCAATCGGGTGGCAGACATGTTGAGCAAGAAGACTGATTACGGTACATGGTGGTGGGTCCCGCCTGAGGAGCTCGTACATTATCTCACTGATGACTATGTTGGCCAATCCAACTATAGGTTTGTTAGCTAGTGCGTCCTGGCTTCAGGTTTCTTTTTCCATTTTTGGACGTCTTTTCATTCATGGGGGGTACACTTTTTCCTGCCAAGGGTTTTCCCCACAAGGGTGAGTTTTACCTTGGGAGGTTTTAACGAGGCCCCAACCATTCAGCCATTTAGTCGGCTTGTGACCATTTCATTTTCATTTATGACATTGTTTTCAGGCTTACTTTTGGTTACCTGATCGGCCTGTGATCAGGAATACTCTCTTTTTCTTTTATATATATATATATATATTCGCATTTATTCAAAAAAATATTTATCCATGTTCCGCATGTTTATCCATTTTCTAGAATAGGTTAAGAGGGTAAGTGTAGGCCCACATATTTATATATTTTTATTACAATATATACGCGTACTTATATATATATATAATCATACCTCAGACCACATATACATATATATAATACATATGTTACTTAATATACACATTAGTATAGAATCTGATGTCTACCCGGGCCCTCATATTACTTCATAAGTATATTTTATTATTTTTTTCCATTTATTATGATGTCCTTTTTAATTTAATACCAAAAATTGTAATTCTAGTCTCATTTTTTTTACTTGATACTTTATTATCATTATCATCATTCTTTGATAAAACTATTATCTTAACTATAATCTTGTATCAATATATATTTAATAACTCACTATTTTTCATGAGTTCTATTAAAATATTAATTCTCACATATATTATCCAGTAGACATGTTAATGACACCTATCACATCTAAGATTACCACGTGTAATTATGCTAGAACTTGAAATTTCACCACTTTTTATGATTAATTATGTAAATGTGAAATATCGCAAAATGCATGTAATTATGCCTATGAATGATTAAGCATGATAATTTAAATGCAATGTTCGGGTTATGACACAATGAGACCAAGTGCTAATAGTTTGTTGCATTCTTGCCTTACAAGGTTCAGCTCTTCTGGAGTCATTCCAGGATGAGTGGCCATGGAAGCAATCACATCTTCATTCTTTTTGAAAGGGGTCTGAATAAAGAACTTTGGATTTTTCCAAAGTGGTGTGGGTGATGAAAATATGCATGAGAGTTTGCACAACACTTGAGAAGCTGGAAGGTTTTTTTTAATATGAATCGAAATATAATAGAAAGAAATGAAAAATCCTGGTCACAAGCCGACTAGGTAGCCCAATGTTTGGGGCCTCGTTAAAAACCTACCAAGGTAAAACCCACCCTTGTGGGGAAAACCCTTAGTAGGAAAAGAGTACCCCAGTGAGAAAAGTGAAAGCCATACAACCAAACCAAAACAACATAGCACAAATTAACTAACAAATCTATACTGTGTACGTCCGACATAGTCATCTGTAAGCAGAGAGATAATATCCATTGGGGGGGCATCCCACCAAGAGGAGTCACACGTGAACTTGCTGAGATGGTCCGCAACACGGTTGCCTTCTCGATAGATGTGAGAAACCACAACATGCATCTGGGAAAGCAGAAAGAGAGAATAACGCCATTGATTAAGACGCCACGCCACGATGGAGCCCGTCTCCGAGATCTAAGAAGGCCAACAACATATGTAGAGTCCGATTCCACCAAATATTAGTCCAACCCTTGCGAAAAGCATAGGAGATTGCGGTCATGGCAAAGAAACCGATTCGCCTCAAAAGCAAAGCCCGTTCCACACTTTGCTCCACGAAACACCCACGAAAAATCCTCGATAGGTACGGAAAATGCCCGCCGTGATACGACCTGGAGCTCCGATAGCACTACCATCTACGTTGACTTTAATCCACGGCCCGAGAAAGGGAAGAAACCAAGGCACTCGGATAATGCGAGGGGCCTTAGGAGAGGCGTCCACTAACCTTCACCGGTGTAGACAAAGAAGATCCTCCTGGGTATTCTCGCATGCACCCTTTATCAAGCGGCGACTCAATAATCATGGCTCTCAATCGAACAAGCGCCGCATCCGTAGTCCAATGTTTGTGATTAAAGATCACGCTCATTTCGATGTGCCAAATAAACCATATGCAAGAAACAATTGCCACCCTCCGGAGAAAAGCGTCTGCGACCGAAATGAAATTCCATCAAATGAACCATAAAATCGTTGAAGCTATAGACGTTACGAAAAGCCACCGCAAATGAACCCGCAATCCAGTCCCCAAAGAGCTCCTGCAAAATTGCAAGAAACAAAAATGTGATCGATCGATTCCGAATGAGAGTTACAGAGACAGCAAGCAGTAGGATCGATAAATCCTTTGGGGCGGTAAACATCCATGACTGTCAGACGTCCGAATATCGCCCGCCGCACCACAACCGTGCGCCTCTCTGAATATAGGGGGACCATATCCAAGATCCCCATTTAACAGTAAGGAAAGGACGGTCGAATAAATGCATATGCTTGACTTAGAAGTCACTGTCCCATCCACGCAGCGAGTCCACACTCGTTTATCCAAAGAATCGGAGCAATCGGACAACGAACAATATCCCGAACAATATCCAAGTAAGCCTCCACAAATGACATAGTGAGATGCCATTTGTTATCAAAAAAGAAGTCCGATATGGGATTACGAAAGTTAGCCCGAAATTCATGCGGGATGCCAATCCGATCCGCAATAACGTAGCTGCCGCTTATTATCCCAAAAATTAACCGAAGAGTGAGCCCCAGGAATCCATCACGAATCGCTTTGATAATCCTCCACGCTTGGACGCACCCCCCCGTATAGAAGAAGGCAAGAATGAGCGCCTAATAGAACCATTGTCCATCAAAAATGGCGGCGAGAGAGTATCAAAGACAATGGAATCCGATGTGAGAAGTTTCCAGCCCATCTTCATAATAAAGGCTCGGTTTGCGAAATGAGGATCGGACGCCAAGACCGCCCTCGTTCTTAGGAGAGCAACAATGCGTCCAATTAACCACGACATAACCCTTCCGATTAATATCACCACCCAAATGAAGTTACGCATAGCTTTCTCTAACCGCGCTTAAGCGCGCGATAGGCCATTTGTAAATGAGCATACTTTGTGAACCAAGGAGCCGGCAATAATAGAGTTAACCAAGCGATACGACTGCCAAAGAGAGAGAAGAACCTTTCCAACGCTTAAACTTAACCATAATCTTATCAACAAAGGCCGCAACACACCATGTTTGGGGGCACCCTTGAATATAGGAACCCCAAGATAATTAGTAGGAAAGGATCCAACCGATAAGCCCATGATCGTCTGAATGCGATGTGTAATATAATGCGAGACCCTAGTACCGAAAAACACCTTTGATTTGACAGGATTGAACACCTGGCCAGAAAGAGAGGCATAATGACCAAGAGTATCAAAAATATAACGTGCATTGCCAGAGGTTGCCGCACAAAGGATGACAATGTCATCGGCATAAAGCATGGAGGACGGAAACACAATATTACGTGGAGCCATGAAAGGTTTCAGAAGATGGGATGACACCAGATGAGAGATAAGTTTCCCCAGGACTTCTTCGGCAATGCAAAAAAGAAGGGGTGATAGAGGGTCACCCTGACGCACCCCTCTTGTGCAAGCAAAGTATCCGACTGGAGAGCCATTAAGAAGAACCGAGATACGGGCCGAGTTCAAAATGACAGATATCCACGCAACAAATTTCTCAGAGAAGCCAAATCTCTGTAACACATAAAAGAAAGTCCCAGCTGAGAGTGTCAAAAGCCTTACGGATATCGATTTTCAGGATCATATTACTGTCACTCCGATTATGAAGAATGTTAAAGCCTTCCGAGACTAGAGCAATACAATCATGAATGTGACGACCCGGAATAAAACCAAATTGTGTAGGAGACAAAATACGTCTAACGATACGGGCAAACCGAGTAGCCAATATCTTAGTGATAATTTTGAAGATGAAATTGCTCATGACAATGGGCCTGAAATTATCAACAAATTCGCATCTTTGCTTTTAGGAATGAGAACCATAAAGCCGAATTGAGTCCATCCGCGAGAACCGTGATCGAAGAAGTGGCGCATGCCAGTAATGACGCATTAGATATAATATCCCAACAACTCGATAGAAAGAGCCATTAAATCCATCCGGGCTGGGGTCTTGTCAATACCAAGATAAAAACCGCATCTCTAATCTCTAAATCCATAGGTAAAGAGGTTAAGCAATTGTTCTCCACATCCATCACCACCGGATTAATAACTCGATCAATAGAAGAAAAATCCGCATAGGACCAATAGGCGCCGTGAATAAGTCCTGGAAGAATCGGATAATGTGACTATGGATGAGGGACGGGTCCGTGAAAGCGTACCATTGATCATCGACCGTGAATACCAGCCCAAGCGGCCTTAGTCGACAACAACGGTGGAAAAAGAAGTGTTGTGGTCTCCATCAACCAACCAAGCGGCCCGAGATTTCTCGGCGAAGAAATTCAGATTGTAGAAGCAACGCCGATTAAGCGAATTTTGGGCTTCAAGCTACAGTCCCGACGGGCTATACTATACCCCAAAGTCTCGATGTCCGATCAATCTGTCTCAACCTTTCTAATTTATCATCCACCCCACGATTGACATCCCCAAAAACTCAATTCCAAGAACGAAGCACGGGCGCAATCTTTTCAATTTTATCATCAATCGAATCAAAGGGTTAGTGATCGTGCAATTTGATTCCCAAGAAGAAGTAACAACCGAACAAAACCAGGATGTTTAGTCCACATACGTTGAAAACGAAAAGGAGATGGGCCCTTATGAGCCAAGTCTCACACAAAAGCAAAAGAGGATGATGGTCCGAGCAAGTGCGAGGAGAACAAAAGCCTTAGTCCTCTCGCCAAAGATTAAAAACCTAGGGCTAGCTATAACACGGTCAAGCCGAGCTTGAATGAGAGTCTCGATGAGGACGCGTCTTCGCACCAAGTAAAGAAGTTGCCTATCGTGGGGATAGCCATCAACCCCGCATTGTCATAAAAATCCCGAAAATCCTGGCAAGACGCCATCAAGGTGACCCCCGACCAGACGCTCATGGTTCCCGAGAATAGCATTAAAGTCCCCCATCAAAACCGGATCATCACAACCCGGAGAAATAATATCTAACCAAAGTTGTCTACGAATCACGTGATTGCATATAGCATGAACAAACCCCACATGAAAGATGTAATTGGAGAATTGGACCTTAAGAATAATACATTGGTCGAAATAAAAACCTCGCGAAGAATCGTTATATCCGACCGCCTCAAGATCCGGATATCCGACTTCCCGATACCCGAAAGTTCTCCGAGCCACAAACCGTAAACCAAGACGGCCCAATAAGAATCGGAGATAGAATGCAAGTCAACTTTAGGTTCTCGCAATAGCAACCAAAGAAGGTTTGTGATTATTACATAGCTTCTTAAGAATATTGCAAGCAATGTTACCAATCCCCCGAATGTTCCAATAGAAGCAATTCATTGGGAAGGATCGGTGAGGTGATCCTGTAGAGATCCGAGTGTGTGGGCGCAGATGTATCAACCCCATAAATATTATCATCATCCACATAATCAGCCCAACATTTCGGGTAGCCTTGTTTAAATATTTAGATCCATGTTCATCATCCTTAATCTCCAATTGATGAACAATCGGCTTGTTACCCCGCATTACCGATTGAAGTAGCCTATGTTTGGCATCAACAGATTGAAGACTTTAGCGGATAGCCCTATACAACGGACGAATGGGTTTTTCCAATGGGTACTGCACCGTGATAGGTCTATGATGAATATCGAGGCGGAGAATGATTGGTCACCGCGAAGAACCGGGGTTTGGGGACGATGTACGTTTAACCACCGGAGGTGGCATATCATCCGAAGTATGAATAGAAGGATCCTCGAGTCCAAAGCGAAAAAAGTATTATCCGAGTAATATCCGAGAAAACGGTAACGATGGCACAAGAAGAGGAGCCCGGCGCATAGACAAAGTCGTATTATCCACTAAGTTATCCACAGTCTTGCCCTTATCCGATGGGTTATGAGCCGACGATAAACTCCGACGAGTTCGGGAGCGACCACGTTGAGGAGTGGGTCGCCCCGTGGCTCCCGCAAATTGACATTATTTCCTAATCGTCGGCAAGACGCAAATGTCCCGTAATACCACAGTTCCACAAAATAAAGGAAGCTTTTCATACCCGATAGAAACAAACGAATGGTGACCCTTTCTTGCAACCATAATATGATCCTCAAGAGGTTTAGTAAGGTCCACATCAACCAAAACGCGACAAAATGTCCAAGAGAACCATCCGGAGACTGTTCATCAACTCAATCAAAAGCAATGGCCTTGGCCAATCCCATAATGTAAATCGGGGTCCCAGATATTCGATACTCAACTCAAATATTCTCACCCAAACAAGGTCGTCAAGTATTAACCTTGTAGGGGTTGAAATCGGAACCCGGGAGATAAACGGATGGAACCAGGATTGAGAGACCAAGTAGCCCGTGCTTGAGCACGGAACGATCGAAGTGTTGTTAAATTTAACACAAAAGTAACCTTTACCCAACGGTATCAACTTCCAATCATTTTTAACGCCCCATAATTGAAAGCCGTTTATGAAGAGGCATAATTGGCACGTTTATTACCTTTCGAGCATAACACACCAATTAAAGCATATCGAAATTCAAATAAGTCGTTGTTGATAAAAAATTTCATCCATAACCACGAATAATATTCACCTTTTTTAATGGGCTCGGGATAGGATTAGAGGGACCAAACAATTTTAGCAAAAGATGGAGGGTTACCTGGCCATGCCGAGGAGATGCAAAGGTCGAGGATTTACCGTAAACCATTTGCGCAAAAGTTGTTTCCACACGTGGGTATGAGTTTGGCCCCAGAGAGCCGAATGTTGCAAGTATGCGTGGACTTGTGGATGATCGTAGGATAGACGTCATGAACGCCATGTGTGGAAGAGTTGCCGAGAGACCATATTGGCATGCAGATGATAATCTGTGACCTTGGACCCGTGATCGACTCGTTGTGTAGGACATTTAGGAGTGGAGACCGGAGTTTGCCGCACATTGAGATAAACCGATTGAACGAGTCCCAACACATTAGTGATGTCGGACGAATAGAAATTTGTGGGCCAATTCGGATGTAAGCAAGTACCCTGGGTTGAATGAGAGCAAATGGAAAATGAAAATGGAGAAAAAGAAGAAGTTGTGGCAGCATACGGATGCGTGTGGGCCCGGCCCGGTGATGAATAGTGATCTGCCAGAGCGGTGGCGTCACTATAATTGGATGGGCTAGGTCCACTCGTTTCGACCTCCTGAGCAATATATCCTTCTTCGACAAAGTCCAAATCGGCCGTTTTGGTGGTCAATCGGGCGTCCAAAGTCCGAAAATTGATTTTCGGATCCCCAATTTGGGTTTTTTGATTCGGGGCACAATTTGGTCGATTTGGAGGTGGGATTTGTGCACCTTGGAGTGAATTAGAAGATGGTATAGTCAATTTTGGGATTGGATACTTATTGGGGTTGGAATTAGAGATTGATTGAAAGTTTGGGTTTTTTGGAAGACGATTGTAGCCGGAGACGAATCGGAAAGTCCAAATTGATGACTGGGCATGAAAGCCCATGAGGAGGCGAGCAAAACCTGGGGTGGCACGTCCATTTTGGTGGTCGAAATTGGCGCCGGTGAAGGTTCGAAATTTTTGCCTGAAAATGTGCGCGAATCTCGGTTTTGCCGGCCAAAATGGACGACGACGTTTAAGATCAAGTTTCCGGTCTTGGTGAGCGTGGTTGAAGTCGGCTGAGGGGGAATTACATTTTCAGGTATGAATCCGGCGTTGGAGTGGCCGGATAATGGCTGGTCAACGGGCATTGTTCAAAGTCAACTATCGAGAGTTTGGAGGGACATTTTGGAATGTAATGAGCTGATTTGAATTCTTCTTTTCTTGTCTTTGTGTTCAGATTTTTTCAAGGAGAATTACACTTGTTCATCATCGTCTTCCCGTAAAAAGATCAGAAAGATTAATAAGATGGCGAAAAGAAATAGGCCTATCGGTTATTCAGAAGGAAACCATTCACAGAAATAAATCGACGAATAGGTGTTTCCTATGTGGAAGAAAAGGGCACTTTGCAAAGAATTGCCCTAAAAGAAAGACAAAGCAGCGAAGTTGGCATCACAAGCATTCCATCTTCTGAGAAGCTGGAAGGTGATATGTCCATATTCTAGAGGTGCTTCTGATAGAGTAAACAACTTCTGGATGGTGGTATAAGGCTGGAATTGTCTCTTGTACTTCAACCCATGAAGTAGAATATGTAGGCTTTTAGTTTGGAAGAACAAATTGAAGCCCATTAAGATATCTTGTCCATGGAGTCTGCTTCCAATAATCTTCATCCATATAGTACAGTCCGCAAAGAGTTGAATTTTAACTGGCTTATTTTTAATGAGTTAGGTGTGAAAAGTCTATCCATTAGCTGCATAGAAATATTCGTGATGACTTTGCCAGGCATCTTCAGGAAGTATATCAGGATTCATCATCGACTTTCTGGCTCCTATATCGAATACACCAATAGTTTTGATTGGTCTATCATACCTTGACGGTAGAGTTTGTACTTCAATATTTGGATAAGGCATCCCTCTTGGATCAAGGAGCTTGTCTTAAGTGATGGTTGTGACTTGATCATAAAGACTGGGAGCTCTGAGGATGAATCTTCTTCTTATTCTTCTTCTGGTCCTTGGTCATCAGTCGAATATTGTATCGCATATAAAATGTCATCATCATGCTCATCTTGTTCAGAAAATAAAGATTCAATATCAGCATCATCCATGTTGACATAATTAAGCTGGAATACAGACATCTATTTCGGCATCGCATCTCGGATTACTTCTATGACGGGTCCTGTCACTTCACCTTCTCGTTCATTGAGGTTTACTTAGATCTGGTCCGGGATATTGTTCGCGTCCCCATAGCTTTAGCTTCGAAGGATGCGGTGTTTGGATGCATTTTGATGATGGGGTTATCACTTTGAAATCGACTTACTCTCATGTGCGCCCCCACTCTCCGTTGGTCCAATGGGGTTCCTGGATTTGGTCACCTCATATCCCAAAACAACGTTCGATTGTGGCATGGAGAGCTATCCACAATCGACTGGAGGTATTGGATTTACTACGTCCTAGAGGATCCTTATTTGGCAACTCGGTTTGTGGTCTTTGTTGTGCAGCTACTGAATGTGTTGATCATTTGTTCGTCTCTTGTGTTTTTGCAGGGGCCCTTTGAAGATGGATCTTTGACTCTTTTGATGTCCGCAATTTTATGGCTTATAGTTTTAATGAATTCCTAGTGCGTTTAATGAATTTTCATTTCATTGAGCAGGTGGCTTTCTTATGGCGCGTGGCAGTGTTATCCTGTATCTGGCTCATTTCAATAACAAGACTTGGATAGTGGATACGGCCATCCTCCGCTTTCGAGTTCTCATTTTGGAATCTTCTTCCTTAGACCAGGGTTGCATGCATAATGATCAACATGACCTTTTCATTCTCCGGAGACTTCGTGTACCTGGGCGACCTAGACAAGCTCCGAAGTTTATGCAGGTTAATTGGCAAAAACCCCTCCGGGGCTGGATCAAAGTGAACACGGACGGCAGTGCTTCAGGGGCACCTAGATGCCTTACAGCTTCTAGGGTCTTCCGGAACTGTAGAGGCTTCTTTCGGGGTTTCTTTGTGGAATATTATGGTTCAGGCATTGCTTTTGAGGCAGAATTGGTGGCAGCTATGTGGGCCATTCATTATGCATTTGCTGGACTCATTTTTGGCTGGAGTCAGATTCTGTTTATGTGGTGGAGTTGCTCCAGAAGAGATCCGAGGGGGTCCCCTGGCGCCATCTTAACAAGTGGCATTACATTATGCACCTTCTTTCACAAATGGATTTTGTGGTCTCACACATTTTTTGGGAGGGCAATCGGGTGGCAGACCTTCTTAGCAAGAGATCACACTCTGAGACTTGGTGGGGAGTGCCTCCAGTGGATATCATATCATCTCTCACAGAGGATTATGTTGGCCAATCCTATTATAGGTTTGTTAGTTAATGCGTCTGGGTTTTCTGGTTGTATTGTTTGGGACGCTTTTCTTCATGGGGTGGGGGGTACTCTTTTTCCTGTCAAGGGTTTTTCCCATAAGGGTGGGTTTTACCTTGGGAGGATTTAACGAGGCCCCAACCATTCAGCCACCTGGTCGGCTTGTGACCATTTCGTTTTTGTTTATGACTATTTTCAGGCTTACTTGTTTGGCTACCTGATCAGCCTGTGATCAGGACGACTCTCTTTTTCTTTTTTATATATCTACTCGAATTCATTTAAAAAAAATAATTAAGCTGGAATGCTTGAGATGCCAACTTTGTTGCTTTGTCCTTATTAGGGCAATTCTTTGCAAAGTTCCCTTTTCTTCCACACTGGAAACACCTATTCGTCAACTTCTTTCTGAATGGTTTCCTTATGAAGAACTGATAAGTTTTATTTATTTTCGCCTTCTTCTTGATCTTTCTTATCTTTTAATGGGAAGACGAAGATGAACAAGTGCAATTCTCCTTTCCTTTGCACTCTATCACCAAATGATAATTTTTGCTTACAGATTTGAGGAGAGTTCTTTTATCAAGCACATCCTTGATGAAGACTTGTTGCTCACACATCTTATCTTGGGTTGCAAACATCATCTGGTGGATTTCACCTAGACTGATTCTTGAGACTTCCCTCCTGGAAGCTTGAATTATTTTGTGTAACTTAGCTTGGAGTTCTTTAGGTAGAGATCCCAGATAGACTTGTTTGAGATTTGGATCCTGAAAGCTTGAATTTTTCAGCATGTAGAACTTTCCAGACATTCGTTTGAAATGGCTATCCAAATCTTTGCTTGTTAAAGAACACCATTTCATGGAAAAATACTCTTTCTCTGCCAACTTGTTAATAATAGTAATATCTCCAATAAACTCTTGGTGAATTTCTCCAAGAACAAGTGATGGAGTTGAAGTTTCTTGGAAATGTATCCCCTATCCTTTAATCACTACTCCCAACTTATTTAAAAAAGTAATGGAATTGAAGCGTTAAAAAGCTGGAGTTGCTGATACTCACCAAGGCTTTGAAACCATTCGCATAGGATACCAACAAATCTTGAAGAGAATTCCATAAGAATTTGCTTCAGATTCGCCCTTCTTTTGTTAGCTAGAGTTCAATCCATGCTTTTTTTTTTAATAATTTCGAATATATATATAAAAAATGAAAAGAGAGTTGTCCTGATCACAGGCTGATCAGGTAACCAAAACTAAGCCTGAAAACATTGTCAGAAATAAAAACGAAAAGGTCACAAGCCGACCAATTGGCTGAATGGTTGGGGCCTCGTTAAAACCTCCCAAGGTAAAAACCCACCCTTGTGGGGAAAATCCTTGGCAGGAAAAAGAGTACCCCCATAATGTAAAAAGCATCCAAAAATGATAAAAGAATCCAGGACGCACTAGATAATAAACCTATAATTGGACTGGCCAACATGGTCATCAGTGAGATAATATGCGAGCTCCTCAGGTGGGACGCCCCACCATGTACCATAATCCATATTCTTGCTCAGCATGTCTGCCACCCAATTGCCTTATCGAAAAATGTGGGGACCACCAAATCCATCTGTGAGAGAAGATGCAAAGTGTAACGCTATTTGCTAAGGTGACACCAGGGGAATTCAGCCGATCTCTTCTCCAGCAAGTTAACCACATACATCGAATCTGATTCCAGCCAAAGTTGTGTCCATCCCTTGACAAAAGCATAATGAATCGCCCACATAGCTGCGACCAGTTCAGCTCAAATGCATAACCTGAACCACAACGATTCACAAAACACCCTTGAAAGAAGCCTCTACAATTCAGGAAAACCCCGAAAGCTGTGAGACTGCCCGGCGCCCCCGAAGAACTGTCGTCCGTATTCACCTTGATCCATCCCGGAAGGGGTTTTTGCCAATTAACTTCCACGATCTTCGGTGCTTGCCTAGGTAGCCTACGCAGGATGAGAAGGTCTTGCTGGTCATTGTACATGTATCCTCGATCTAATGAAGATGATTCAACGATGAGAACCCGGAGATGAAGAATAGCCGCATCCACCGTCCAGGGTTTATTGTGAAATATCAACTCATTTCGGATATGCCAAATGAGCCAGATGCAGGATAGAATAGCCACACGCCATAAAAAAGCAACCTGCTCACTAAAATGAAAATTCATTAGCCGCACCAGGAATTCATTAATGAAATCGTTGCGTTAAGTTTTGAAAAAATCTCTCTCTACAACTGAAGACCACCGGCTGCGTTACTTTCCGGGTTGTCTTGACCGGCTGCTGTCATGGAGGAGCCGCCTTGGTACGGCTACACTTCGAATTTTGCACCTCCCACATATCCTAGACAACAAGGTCGACCGTCGATTCTGAAACTTCATCACACTTCAAGGTTAACATCCCTAGGGTTTCTGATAAGAATACTCTGACTCAGCCCACATCAACCACGCACGGCGCCTCGCAGCACGTCGACTGGAGAGCAACACCATTTTCAAGTTTTGGGATTCCGGCGAACTTTGTCCCTTCCAAGCATCACTCTGGTTCGTCTTCTTTGTTTTTTCCACAGGCAGGCCTTGTCCCACAAGAGGTTTATTTGCATACCATGCATGTCATCCCTTCATCTGCTGCTCTTGACAAAGGAATTAGGGGGGCTTCGCCCCCTCAACATATGGCTGTTGGGCGTCACTATGCCCCCATGGCTGCCAACTTCCATGGGGGTGTCGGCCCCTCCATGTGTTCCTATGAGGGGCCGACGGCTGTCCTCCCATCTGGGGACGCCCCTCCCCAGTGGGGTGATGACCCCTGGGCCACCGTCTGCCGTTTGCATGGGATCCCGCCACGGGCCCACATCCTATTTATGATCCCAGGAACACACCTCAGATTGCTGGAATATCTCCGCCAACGACATCCGATTATGAAACGAACCTTCGACATTCGACTCATATTCCCAATGCTCAATCCTATTTCGGAAACACTTTTGCTAAAATCGTTACAGGTACCCATCATATGGATTCAACTACGCAGGCCCCAGGTAATTTCACCCCATTTTCCCAATTGGTTTCTGGTAATCTCATTCTATCCCCAAACCGGTTAGAAAGGGAAATTACTATTCTGCTACTATAGATGAAAAGGTTTACCAACAATGACTCACAAAATTTTCTTATTCTTTAATTGGAAGGGTTATTTTGGGAAAAGGTAACAAGCCATGGGCGACGATGCTTTTGCATAAATGCCTATCTGATTTATGGGGGATTAAAAATGATTGGAAATTAATTCCCTTGGGCAAGGGATTTTTTTGTGTCAAGTTTTTTAATGCGCAGGATCGATCTCGAGCTCAGCAATGTACCAATTGGACGTTTAACCCGGGGACTATTCGTCTATCTCCATGGGTGCCGGATTTTAACCCTTACAGGTGCAAACTTCTGTGGCCAGCATTTGGGTCCGCATCTTCGAGCTTAGTTTGGAATACTGGGATCCCAATACCATCCTGGGGGATTGCTAGTGCTCTTGGAAGTCCCCTACAAATTGATCAACGTTCACTAGATGGTTCTCTGGGTCATTTCATTTGGGTACTGGTGGATATTGATCTCTCCAAGCCATTGGAGGACCACATCATGGTGGAACGCATTGGCCAGTGCTCCTTCGTGTCAGTCAGTTATGAGAAACTCCCTGAGTTTTGTTCGATGTGTAGCATTACGGGACATTCGACAGCTTCTTGACGTCTTAATAACGCGGGCAATTCGGCTTCAGAAAGGCGTGCATCACCTGACCAGGGACGTTCCCGGGCACCAGCAACTCGTCCAAACTCAGTGCAGCGAGGGCGCTACAGGGTTCGAAAGGTTTATCGTCATGTGCAGCAGGACAAGGGCAAGGCCATTGATGACTCAATGGAAAATACGGGTTCGGCTATGCGAGCAGGATCCCCTACCTGCGCAATAGTCACTTGCCCTTCTGACATACATATGAGTAACACTTTTGAGGCTCTTGCTTCAGATGATATCTCCGATAAACTGTCACCAGACTTTCAGACAGATTATCCATCAAGGGAACCGGTCCCCAAGGCCTCTACATCCAACACCGGCCCCATTCCCACTATTCTGCCTCTTACGGTTCAGTATCCGTTGGAAAGCCAATCAGAGCTCTTAACCGGGCTTTCCAGGATAGCTCCCTGGATTTGGCTAAATCAAAATTACTCGAGAATAAAAATAAGGGTCCATCACCAACAATTCATGAAATTACCATTGAACGTCCAGGGCAACTGAGTTAGATGTTGCGGCTTCAAAACGATGGGCTAATTATGCAGATGAAGTGGCCAATTCGCAGTCGTCAGATTCTGCAGCACACCACACTCATGTTTTCACCGTGAGGTCATCACGGGTGCAACCCCCCACTGTCTCAATGAATTGCATCTTCAGGAACATCCGGGGGATTTGGAACATTGCATCTCGCAATGTTCTTAAGGCTTTATGTCAAAAGCATAAGCCTTCTATTTTGGCTGTTTGTGAACCTAAGGTGAACATTTCATCGATTTCAGACTCTTATTGGAATAGTTTGGGTTTGACCTTTGTGGCCCAGAACTTTCGAGCGAATGGACGTGCTGACATTTGGGTCTTTTGTGATGCTGGTATCGCTGTCCTCAATCAGGTTTGGTCTTCTACTCAAGGTATTGTTTTACAAGTTCAATTTGGTTCCATGGTTTTTCATGTTGGTTTTGCTCATGGTTTCTATGACCATATTGCTCGTCGTGAGCTTTGGTTGGATTTGAGGAATTTGGGTCTTACTGATCTGCTGCTTATTGGGGATTTTAATGTGGTCTTGGGACATCATGAGCGCTCTGGCAGTGGCACTTTATCCCAAGCCTCTTGCTAGGATTTCAGGGATTACTTGGAGGATGCTGGTTTATTTGCAGTGCCGACCACGGGGAATTTATTTACTTGGTGCTCCCCCCGAAGGCCTCTATCCCTCATTCAGGCCAAGTTGGACCGAGCCTTAGCAACTTGTCAATTTTTCTCTTTTTGGCAAGTTGTCAAGGGCTTAGTTCTTCCTCGAATTGGATCCGATCACCACCCCATCTTGGTCTCTTGTTCGTCCTCCATCAGCAGGGGTCCGGTTCCATTTCGTATTCAGCGTATGTGGGTTTATCATAACACATTTCGCGATTTGGTTATCTCTTCTTGGGCTGCCCCATGCGCCACATCCAACCCTCTGTTGTGCGTCATGTGGAAGCTCAAAAGGTTGCGGCAGGTTATTAAGGTCTGGAACAGAGATGTTTTTGGGGACGTTAACCGTAGGGTGGAGTATCAGATGGAGCAAGTTCGTCAGATTCAGGCAGGTATTGAGAACTTGGGCTATACTGCTGATCGTCGGGACATGGAGATGGACGCCCAGAAGCTGCTTTCTCAGACGTTGCTATTACAATATGAATTTCTTAAACAAAAGGCTCTCATTGCCTGGCTTAAAGATGGGGACCGTAATACGGCATTTTTCCATCGTCGTAGCCAGATTTGCAGTGGTCGCACAGGGATTCAGGGACTTATGGTGGACGACATTTACACTGATGATACTACGGCTCTTGGGAATCACATTATTTCTTTTTATAAGGAGCTCTTCGCAGACACTGGGGGTACCGTTGCGGATTATACCATCGTTGATCAGGTTATTTCTCCCAGGGTAGGGGCGTCGGATAATGCTAGCTTGACAGCCATTCCTTCGGATACAGAGGTTAAGGAGGCATTTCTTGATATGGACGTTGATAGCTCTCCAGGCCCAGACGGTTTTGGTGGGATATTTTATCACCGCTTTTGGGATGTCATTTCCGTCGAGGTGATCGCTGCGGTCAGGTTTTTCTTCATTAGCTCGTCCCTACCATTGGGTTTGAATGCTAGCTTGGTGGCGCTCATCCCAAAGACTAAGGATGCTAATGTTCTTGAGAACTTTCACCCAATAGTTATGAGTAATTTTATGTTCAAGATTATTACTAAGATATTGGCTACGCGGTTGGGTGCGATTATTGCTGCATATTTATCCCCCATTTTGGGTTTATTCCAGGGAGGCAGATTCATGATTGTATTGCCATGGTCTCTGAAGGGTGCAATGTCTTACATGGTCAATCGGATGCGAATATGATCTCGAAAATTGATATCCGTAAGGCGTTTGACACATTGAAGTGGGACTTCTTATTACACGTTTTGTGCCGTATTGGTTTCTCGGAGGTTTTTATTCACTGGGTGGATGTTATTCTTCAATCGTCCAGAATATCAGTGCTTCTCAATGGGACGCCGGTGGGGTACTTTTCCTATTTTAGAGGGGTCAGACAGGGTGATCCTTTATCCCCGTTACTGTTTTGCATCGCGGAGGAGGTACTTAGTAAATTTATTGAAGTAGCTGTTGATCAGCATCGAGTACATCCGTTCATGGCACCAAGAAGAATTATCTTCCCATCGTCCATCTTATACGCGGATGATATTGTTATTATGTGTGGGGCATCTTGATCCAACGCCCGTGTACTTCTTCAGATTCTCACCCTTTATGCGAATATTTTGGGCCAAGCATTCAATCCTCCGAAATCTAAGGTTTATTTTGGCTCCCGGGTGTCATCGCATGTCCGTGGGAGAGTGCAAACTATCATGGGAATCCAGCCCGGGACATTTCCCACCGTATATCTAGGCGCACCAATCTTTAAGGGTGCCCCTAAGGTTGCGAATCTACAGCCCGTCTTTGATAAGATCATCCTCAGATTCAGAAGATGGAAAGGTTCTTCTCTTTCCCTTGCTGGTCGAGTTTGCCTAGTTAATTCAGTGATTACTAGTTCGTTTGTGCACACAATGATGGTTTACAAATGGCCTCGCATCTTGCTCAAGCAAATGGAAAGGGCCATGCGTAACTTCATTTGGACTGGGGATGTTAATTCTAAAGGTTTGGTGGTTGTTAACTGGACTCGTTGTTGCACGCCCAGGAACGAAGGTGGCTTAGGCGTGAGGTCCATTATGGCAGCCAATTCTGCATTCCTGATGAAATTGGTTTGGAAAGTTATGAATTCGGATTCTGAGATTTTCAAAACTCTGACAAAACGTTATTTGACATCGAATGATGCGATCTGTAACTCTTTCATTCCCTCTTCCATTTGGGCTGGGATTAAGCCTTACATCGTGGACTGCTTGGATGACTCCCGTTGGATCCCTGTGGATAGTTCCGAGGTATTATTTTGGATTGACAAATCGGCCGATACTTATTGCCGACAGATTGGCATTCCACAATAGTATAGATATTTATTTGGGCAGCGCATATCAGATTATTTCTGTGATGAGTCTTGACATTTTACCTTCTCTTTTGTGGAGACTTACATGGATCTGGTTCGGGACATTGTCCGTGTCCATATCGTTCCTTCATCTCAAGACAAGTGGGTTTGGTTACACTCCGATGATGGCAATGTGACATCTAAAGCGGCATATTCTCATATCCGCCCCCATTCCCCGGTGGTAAATTGGGGCGCGTGGATTTGGTCATCTCATATTCCGGAGCTTAGATCGATTGTGGCATGGCGTGCGATCCACAATCGATCGGGCCGTCTTGGACCTTTACGCCCTGTGAGGGAGTTTCATTGGCCCTTCCGTCTCAGAAATTCGTGGTTTGCGCCTCCGCTGAATCAGTTGATCATTTGTTTGTCTCTTGTGTTTTTGCAGGAGCTCTCTGGCGTTGGATTTTCACTCATTTGACGTCCACCCATTTGAGGCTTATAACTTTAATGAATTTCTGGTTCGTTTAATGAATTTTCATTTCAGTGAGCAGGTTAATTTCTTATGGAGAGTGGCTGCTTTGTCTTGTATCTGGCTCATCTGACATATCTGGAATGAGTTGACATTTCACAATAAGCTCTGGACGGTGGATGCGGCTATCATGCATCTTCGGATTCTTATCATTGAATCCGCTACCCTAGACAGTGGTTGCATGTACAATGATCAACACGACCTTTTCATTCTCCATAGACTGTAGGTTCCGGGTCGTCCTAGACCAGCCCCGAAGATTTTGGAAGTGAACTGGCATAAACCCCTACGGATCAAGGTGAATACGGATGGGAGCGCTTCGGGTGCGCCGGGCAGCCTCACAGCTTCAGGTGTATTTCGAAATTGTAGAGGCTTCTTTAGGGGCTGTTTTGTAGACAATTGTGGCACGGGCTACGCATTCGAGGCAGAGTTAGTGGCAGCAATGTTGGCCGCCTATTATGCATTCGCCAAAGGGTGGACACAACTTTGGCTAGAATCGGATTCGATGTACGTGGTGAATCTGCTTAACAATAGATCCGTGGAGGTCCCTTGGCGTCATTTAAGCAAGTGGCGCTATACACTTCACCTCCTCTCTCACATGGAGCTAGTGGTTTCACATATTTATCGAGAAGGCAATCGAGTGGCGGACATGCTGAGCAAAAAGCGGGACGCTGGGACTTGGTGGGGCGTCCCACCATAGACATCGTTCAACTCATTACGGAGGACTACGTGGGTCAGTCTAGTTATAGGTTTGTTACTTAATGCGTCATGGATTCAGGCTTCTTTTCCTATTTTTGGACGTCTTATTTTTCATGGGGGGTACTCTTTTTCCTGTCAAGGGTTTTCCCCACAAGGGTGGGTTTTACCTTGGTAGGTTTTAACGAGGCCCCAACCATTCAGCCATATGGTCAGCTTGTGACCATTTAGATTTACTTCCGCACTTATTTTTAGGCTTTTATTTGGTTACCCGATCAGCCTGTGATCGGGATCACACTATTTTTCATTTTTTATATATATTTCAGTTCATTAAAAAAACTAGGAATTCATTAAAACAATGAGCCACAAATGGGTGAACGTTAAATGAATCAAAAGTCCACCGCCAAAGAGCACCTGCAAAGACACAAGAGACAAATAAATGGTCAACCGATTCCGCCGAGGCACAACAAAGAGCGCAAACCGAGGGGCCAGTGAAACTTCCCCTGGTCCACAATAAATCTAAGACAACCAAGCGATTGTGGATAGCCCGCCATGCCACCACCGATCGTCGTTCCGTAATGTGTTGCGACCAAATCCAAGAACCACATTTGATAGCCGGATAATGGGGACGATTATGAGAATACGCTGCTTTGAAGTCACCTTCCCATCATTCGAATTCAGCCATATTCGTGTATCCCTCGAGGAAGGGGCAATGGGGATTCGTACAATATCCCGGACCTAGTCCAAATAAGCCTCCAGAAAAGAGAAGGTGAAGTGCCAGGACTCTTCATAGAAGTAGTCCGAAATGTGATGCCTAAATAAGTGTTTGTACTCCTGTGGGTTACCAATTCTGTCCGCTATAGAGTATCCCAGCCAGTTGTCAATCCAAAATAATACCTCAGAATTAATCCCTGGGATCCAACGAGATTCATCCAAACAATCCAAAATGCAAGGTCTAATCCCAGCCCAAATAGAAGAAGGGATAAACGACTGCCGGATCGCCCCATCCGACGTGAAGAAGTGCCTCCTAAGGGTGTTGAAGATCACCGAGTCTGGATTATAACCTTCCAACCCAATTTCATCAAAAAGGCAGTATTAGCCACCTTAACTGATCGAACGCCCAGCCCCCCTTCAACCCGAGGTGTGCAGCACCGATTCCAATTAACCACCACCGAACCCTTAGTATTAACATCCCTAGTCCAAATAAAATTACGCATGTCTCTTTCCATTTGCTTGAGCAAGGATCGAGGCCATTTGTAAACCATCATGGTGTGTACAAAAGAACTGGCAATCACCAAATTAACAAGGCAAACTCGACCAGTAAGAGAAACAGAAGAACCTTTCCATCTTCTGAATTTGAGGATCACCTTATCAAAGACGGGCTGTAAATCTGCAACCTTAGGAGCACCCTTAAATATCGGGGCGCCTAAATATACCATAGGGAATGCTTCGGGCTGGATCCCCATGATATTTTGAACCCTCCCACGTACATAATATGAAACCCGGGATCCAAAGTAAACTTTAGATTTCTGAGGGTTGAAAGCTTGGCCCGAGATATCCGCATATAGGGTGAGGATCTTAAGCAGGATACGGGCATTAGTAGAAGAAGCCCCGCACATAATAACAATATCATCGGCATATAGGATGGACGATGGGAAGGTGATTCGTCTAGGTGCAATGAACGGGCATAAATGATTCTGAGTAACCGCGGCCTCGATAAATTTACTAAGTACCTCATCCGCGATGCAAAAGAGTAACGGGGATAGAGGTAACCCTGTCAGACACCTCTAAAACAGGGGAAGTACCCCACTGGCATCCCATTAAGTAACACATATATTCTGGACGACCGAAGAATAACATCCACCCAGTGAATAAAAATCTCCAAAAAACCAAACCGGCGCAGAACGTGAAGTAAGAAACCCCACCTCAACGTATCAAACGCCTTATGGATATCAATCTTCAAGATCATATTTGCATCCGTTCGACCATGCAAAACATTGAACCCTTCAGAGACCATGGTGATACAATCGTGGATCTGCCTCCCTGGAATAAACCCAAACTGCGTAGGAGATAAATAAGCAAAAATGATCGAGCCCAAACGAGTAGCCAAGATCTTGGTGATAATATTGAAAAGAAAATTACTCATGACGATTGGCCGAAAGTTCTCAATAGAATTAGCATCATTAGTCTTCGGAATGAGAGCCATAAAACTAACATTCAACCCCGGTGGTAAGGAAGAACTAATAAAGAAAGAACGGACAGAGGCTGACACATCTACCAAAATAACATCCCAGAATTGACGATAAAACGTCCCATTGAAGCCGTCCGGGCCAGGAGAACTGGCCGCACCCATATCAAAAACTGTTTCTTTAATCTCCGAATCCAAAGGGATAACCATCAAACTGGCGTTATCTGAAGCCCCCACAATAGGCGAAATAACCTGATCAACCATAGAGTAATCCGAAGTTCTACCCCCTGAATCCGCAAAAAGATCCTTATAGAAGGATATAATATGACTCCCAAGAACAGTTGGATCATCTGAGAAATTACCATCGATCATCAGGCCCTGGATCCCCGAGCAGCCACCGCAAATCTGGAAGCGGTGATGAAAAAAAGATGTATTACGATCCCCATCCTTAAGCCAAGCCGAGCGGGCTTTCTGCTTAAGGAATTCAGATTGTAATAAAAGCGTGTGAGATAACTCATTCTGGGCGTCGAACTCTGTCGAACCTTCTCCATCTGACTCTCAACCCGATGATTAACATCACCAAACACATCCCTATTCCAGACCTTAATAACCTGACGCAACCTTTTGAGCTTCCACATGATGCACAATAAGGTATTGGGCGTGGCACATGGGGGAACCCAAGAAGACATCACCAGATCACGAAATGAATTATGATAAACCCACATACGCTGGAAACAAAATGGAACGAGAACCCTGCAAATAGAAGACGAGCAAGAAACCAAAATGGGGTGATGATCCGAGCCAATGCGAGGTAGAACCAAGCACTTAACAACTTGCCAAAAAGAGAAGAATCGACATGTTTCTAGGGCTCGATCCAACTTAGCCTAAAGGAGAGATAGAGGCATTCGGGGGGAGCACCAAGTAAAAGAATTCCCCATAGTTGGCACCGCAAATAAACCAGTATCCTCAAAAAAGTCTCTGAAATCCTGACAAGAAGCCTGGGATAAAATCCCACTGCCCGAGCGCTCATGATGACCCAAAACCGCGTTAAAGTCCCCAATAAGCAACAGATCATCAAGACCCAAATTCCTCAAATCCAACCAAAGCATACGCCGAGCAATATGATCACATAAACCATGATCAAAACCAATATGAAAAACCATATAACCCAATTGAACTTGCAGAACAATGCATTGAGAAGAAGACCAGACTTGATTTAGGACATAGATATCAGCCCGGTCGTTTGCCCGAAAGTTCTGAGCCACGAAGCTCAAACCCAAACTACTCCAATAAGAATCCGAAATCGAGGAGATGTCCACCTTAGGCTCACAAATAGCTAAAATAGAAGGTTTATGTTTCTGACATAAAGCCTTAAACATTACGAGAAGCAATGTTCCCAATCCCCCGAATGTTCCAGAAGATGCAATTCATTGGGATGGTGGGAAGGGGTGCCGTCCATGTCGATCGCACGGTAAAAACCGGAGTGTGGTGTGCTGCAGAATCCAATGATTGAGCGTTGGCCACTTCATCTACGTAATTTGCCCATCTCTTTGAAGCTGCAAAATCTAACTCATTCGGCCCTGGGCGATCTGGTTCAATTGTAATGTCACGAATTGCTGGTGATGGAACCTTAGTAACATAGTGAAGTAATCTGGATTTAGCCGCATCCAGGGAGCTGTCCCGGAAGGCACGACTAAGAACACGGATAGGCTTCTACAATGGATGCTGAACCGTAATAGGTAGAATGGAACCAGTGTTGGAAGGAGGTGCCTTGGGGACCGGTTCCCTAGTTGGAAAGTCTGTTTGAGAATCCACGACGGTTTGATCTGGGGCGTCCTCTAAGGCAAGAGCCTCAAAAGTATCGCCAAGGTGTATATCAAGAGGGCAAGTGACAATTGCGCAGGAAGGGGATCCTGGCCGCATAGTCGAACCCGTATTTCCCACTAATTCATCAACGACCTTGCCCTTGTCCTACTGCATAGGACGATAAACTTTGCAGACTCTGGAGCGACCAAGTTGAGCTGAATTCGGACGTCCCTCCGGTGCTCTGGAACACCCATTAGAAGGGCTGGTGCGCCTATCCGTATTAGTTTTACTCGTAGTAGAAAGATGACAAGAAGCAGTGGAATGTCCCGTAACGTTACACTGAGCACAAAACTCTAGGAGTTTCTCATAACTAACCGACATAGAGGAACACTGGCGGTTTTGCGAGATCAATATCCACCATCACACGAATGAATTGCCCCAAAGAACCATCAAGCGATCTCTGATCAATTTGTATCGGATTTCTAATGGCACTGGCGATCCCCATGATGGTATTAGGGTCCCAATATTTCAAATTGAGCTCGAAGTTGTGGACCCAAATACTGGCCACAGAAGTGTACACTTTGTAAGGATTGAAGTCCGGAACCCATGGAGAAAGCCGGATAGTGCCCGGGTTAAGCGCCCAATTGATACGAAGTTGAGCCCGAGCTCGATCCTGCGCATGAAACAATTTGACACAAAAGTATCCCTTGCCCAAGGGAATTAGTTTCCAATCATTCTTAATACCCCATAGCTCGGATAGTCTTTTATGCAAAAGCATAGTAGACCATGGCTTGTTACCTTTACCCAAAATAACCCGCCCGATCAAGGAATAAGAAAACTCAGCAAGGCGTAGTTGGTAAACATTTTCGTCAATAGTAACAGAATAATAATCCCTTTTCCTAACTGGTTAGGCGATGGATTGCATTTTACCAGTTACCATATTAGAAAATGAAGCGATATTACCTGGGGCCTATGGAAAAGTAGAATCCAACGGATGAGTATTGCTTGAAACCACTTTCGCAAAAGAATTGCCCAAGTTAATATGGGTATTAGTGTTATGAGCTGAAAGTCGAGGGTTCGATACATGGGGGGAGCCCATGGTGGCGGAGCTTCCAGCCGGTTGAGTAGCATTCGTGAGAGGGCATGCAGGAAGATTGCTCTGAGGATGGCAGACATTGGCCTAGGGGTCATCACCCCCCTGGGAGGGGGCTATCCTAGAAGAGACGACAGCCGCTTAGGCCCCTCATAAGGCACCTTAGAGGGGTCGGGCCCCCCATGGTAATTAGCATCAATGGGGGTAAAGAGTGGTCCCCCAGCGGCCGCTGCAGGTCTGGGTGAGGGAGGCGTGCCCCCCTAACCCCCTCCACATGGGCAGGCGCTGCATGAGACATGGACGGGCGCAGGTACACCTCCTGTGGGATCAGCCCACATGCTGCGTAAGGTGAAGGAGACACACATGGGTTGGTTGTGGATGGCACAAAATTTGAAGGTATCCCGTAGCACGAGAGCGACGCAGATGAGCCCAAGGAGACCCATTTCCCATCGTCATGAAGTTCGATGCGATGCGCAGAGGTACCCACAATGGAAGTGAGGTTCGAATGAGACGTAGATTGCGACTGAGATCTTGCATGATAAGGCACGAAGTTCGATGTTAAACCAGAAAAGCGAGTGATTCCGATGAAGCCATGGAGGGCACGACCGGGGACGGCGCCAGAGGCATAGGGCGGGGCGAGTGGATGGAATCTAGGAGTGAAAATGGAGCATTAGCTGTTAGAATTTTTATTTTTTTGGAACCTAGAGATCAATCCACGCTGCAAAAGAGTGTAATCTTTCTCGTCTCTTCTAAATTGTAGCATCATCAAAAAAACCATGGGCCATTTGTTGGTTTGGAGGATGGATCTGAAGGACAGGGACGTGGTCCTTTCTCTTCTGGTTCCATATCTTATTCAGAACTTTCAGACACCGGTTCAGTATATTGTTGGCTTATTTCTGGAGTATGTCCGACCATCATTATAGCAGATAGATTAGCAAAATCTGGTTCAGACTCAGCATCATAGGATTTTTCTCCCGATACGGATGATTTGGTGTCCTCAGAATCTGATTCTTTTTCAGACTGGAAAGAGGTGGTTTCTTCAGGGTCTGATTTTTCTGAAAGTGGTATTGGATTATTTTCTGGGATCAGAGTTGGTTTGGCCATGAAGGATTCCATTGGCTTTTTCTCTTCCAATTTGGAAGAAGATGGATGTGTTTGATGACTCTTTGGAGGTGGTTGGCCTTTTGGAGTGGAAAGCTATTTTTTTTTGCTTTTTAGGAATATTAAGTGGAATACTTGAAGCCATGCCAAATAAGTAGGATAATTTGGAGGAGATATCGGAAGTGATTCATATTTGTAACTATAACTGGGAAAGAAAGATAAGGACTTACATTGACTGCTCTTAAACCTTTCAATTTGAGAAAGTTCCTTCTTTAGTCTCCTGATCTCAGCTTCTTTTTGCATGAACTCTGCTCCAAATTGGTTTTGCTCAATAAGACTCCTCACATCTTTGTCCAGCCAATTGATATTATCTTTCAGGTTTTCATATATCTATTGGAGTTGATTCTCTACAGTATTAACCTTGGACTGGTTAGATTGAACTGTTGTGAGAATCTGTGAGACCTTAGAGTCTATCGCTTGTAGAGACTTGTTTTGGGCACAAGCATTGGCAGTCTGCCAATTTAGCACTTCTTCTGCTTGAGTGGGACTCTTTATTTATCTGTCATGTCCCACAGTGGTGCTTTCACAAAGGCTTGGAGGTAATCCTCTATTGAGTGTCAACCTTCCGTTTTTTTTTTTTGAATGAATTGAAAGATATATAAAAATGAAAAGAGAGTCATCCTAATCACAGGCTGATCATACCACTAGCTTGTAGCTCAAGTTGTATCACTAACCCTTTATAAGGGTGTTAACCAGGGTTCGAACCTTGTATCTTTCAGTTTATTTGAAATTCTCTAACCAGTACTCCCAACTTATTAAAAAAAAAAATTTTAAAAAACCCACTAGCTTGTAGCTCAAGTGGTATCAGTAACCCTTTATAAGGGTGTTAACCAGGGTTCGAACCCTGTATCTTTCAGTTTATTTGAAATTTTCCAACCAGTACTCCCAGCTTATTAAAAAAAATCACAGGCTGATCAGGTAGCTAAAAAAGTAAGCCTGCAAATAAATCGAAACAGAAGCGAAATGGTCACAAGCCGACCAAATGGCTGAATGGTTGGGGCCTCGTTAAAACCTCCCAAAGTAAAACCCACCCTTGTGGAGAAAACCCTTGGCAGGAAAAAGAGTACCCCCCAGCGAAACCGAAGGGCCAGTAAAACTCTCCTTGGCTCGTAATAAATCCAAGACAGCCAATCGATTGTGGATAGCCCGCCACGCCACCACCAATCACCGTTCTGGGATGTGTTGCAACCATATCCAAGAACCCCATTTGACCACCGGATACTTGGGACGCACATGATCATAGGTGGCCTTAGAGGAAACCAGACCATCCTCCGAATTCATCCAAACACGTGTATTCCTAGAGTTAGGGGCAATAGGGACGTGTACAATAGCCCGGACCAGATCCAAATAAGTCTCCACAAATGAGAAGGTGAAATGCCATGTCCCGTCATAAAAGTAGTTTGAAATGCGGTGACGGAATAGATATTTATATTCTTCTGGGATACCAATTCGGTCTGCAATAGAATAACCCAACCAGTGATCTCTATGTGATGACATTGAAATGGAATTGAGATATGTGATCTCCACTGATGTTACAGATATGGAAATGAGATATGCGATCTCTACTGATGTTATTGATACAGAAATAAAATGTTTTGATTACAGAAAATGCATTCATCAGAGATTAATGGATTCTGTTATGGCCGCTAATGACCTGGAATCATGTGTTACAAATTACAGATATCCAAATATTCTGGATTACAGAGTACCATACGGCCACCTCGAGTTCATTGAACTCTACGTGAATTAAGAATTACAAAGTGCCATGGCCATCTTCGTGATCATGATTTACTCTTGGTATTAGCTGGCCAATAACAGTAAAAGAATATGATCAAGCACGTGCATTCATGTGTTTATGAATATTATGAACAAAGAGTGTGAAATGGTTATGACGATGTGCCTATGTGATGTTAAATAACTTGCTATTGGATTATACTTGCTAAGTTTGCAACTCACCAAATGCAATGTTGCCAAATTTTAGTTATTGTAGATAAAAGTTGATCTGTGGAGTGTGGAAGAAGTTTAAAGCATGGATCAAAGGTCGGCTGGCTAGATTTCCATCCTTCCCCCTCAGCTCATCATTTGCATTTCATATAGGGAGTCTGTTTTGATCAGAATATAAAGGGGCACAGTCGTTAATGTACTGTAATATAAAATAATGCACATGTGTGAATAACCTTTGTTAAATCTTTTTAAGTGAATGCTTCCGCTTGCGAAAAAGGGTTACAGATCATGATTAACATGCTAATATCATCTGCAATGCAATTGTGTTGCCTATGAACTACAGTTTTATGCTATACAAATAAGTGTTACAAGGGTAAGGGTGTTACACATTGAGCCCACAAAGTCTAATTAGGCTTGCCTTGCATTCTACGTCAACAAAAGAGCAGAGTAGGTACGAGGGAAAAAGGCACTACAAGAAAAATGCAAAAAGACATCACCAAAACGACATCGGATATTTTAATTTTCTGTTGTTGTTTGTGTTTTAACATCGTTTCCCTGTAAAAATGATGTATATTAGCGCATTTTTCCACTAATAGACATCGGTTTTGTTGAAACGTGTCATAATCTTAAAAATCCAGTATTAGACATCGGTTGTTGCAGCAGTTCTTAAAACAATGTCTATTTATGTAGATTTTTTAAACTAAAAGTCAGTTTACACAAATATTATTAAAACCCATTATTAAAGTAAAATAATATTTTTTACCTTTACAAATAACAATCTCTACTTCCCTCGAAAAAAAATATCTATTCCCTTCCGCCCCCATTTTCTCTCTCTTTGCCAAAACGCTTGCCCAGATTCAACTTTCTCTACCAATTCGACAACACCAATCTGTCTCACATTCTAGTGATTCAATGGGGTTTGAATCCGATTACTATCTCTTATCCAAATCAGTAGTGTTCAACGGCTTGGAATGCGATGACAACAAATAAATGCCTGTTGGTCGGTCGGCTCTGCCGTAGGAAGTCTCAAAATGTAGCCGCCCTTGTAAGGCTGTTTGTTTGCCTTAACATTTTTCTTAAATTGTCCATTATCTTGAGTATTATTTACCACTAACCTCGGCGGCATTGAGTTTTCTCAGCTATTGGTATGTCAGGTGATTGGGTTGTTTAAAGCTAGGGTTTAATCGAATCTGATACATATTTGTGTGTGCTTTTTTCCGGTGAGTTTTCTGTGATTTGTGTGTGACATTTGTTTTTAACAAGAAAATGCAGTATTTTGCGATTGTGCAAACATGAATTCTATTTAGGTCACTGTCCATTACTTACCACTAACATCTCTTTTAACAAAGTATGATTTTTCTAAAGTAGGGGGAAGTATAGATGTGAGATGGAAATCCCTCTTTCCTCGAGTTTATTCAAAGGTAGATGCAGAGGCCACGCTAAGAAAGCCCTCTAAGCCTCCCTCTTCTAGTGGAAAGTCCAATGATTTTATTCGGTGAGTTGCAGTTCCTCCTTGCTTCTCTTATCACCGGAACGTATTTGAGATGAATTGTCCTAGAGATTTTGTTTGAGTTAAATACATTCTAAGTTGTTTTTGTATTTTTTGTTTTCTATAGAAATGGAGGATATGACAGTTGAGGTGGTGGGCAGGCTTAAGGCATTGGAAGAGGCAGAAGCTCCTTTGGTTACCCTTCCGCAGAATCGTAATGCAGATCAGGAATCAAGGGCTGACAAACAACATAATCTTCAGATGCTTAATGATCAATATCAGGTGAGTTTCACATGCTTGTATGATTTGTGATCATCATCACTTTCCAAGGATTGGAGCATTTATTTTTTTGAATGAATTAAAGATATATATAAAAAATGAAAAGAGTGATCCTAATCACAAGCTGATCAGGTAGCCAAAGAAACAAAATAAAAATCGAGCCTGAAACAAAAACGAAATGGTCACAAGCCGACTAAATGGCTAAATGGTTGGGGCCTCATTAAAACCTCCAAGGTAAAACCCACTCTTGTGGGAAAAATCCTTGGCAGGAAAAAAGAGTACCCCCCATAATAGGCGTCCAAAGATAAGGAAATATAAAACGGGATGCATTATCTAACAAATCTATAATTAGATTGACCAACATAGTCTTCTGTGAGAAAAGGAACAATATCCGCAGGAGGGACTCCCCACCAAGTCGCCAATTGCGACTTCTTGCTCAGAAGGTCTGCCACTCTATTTCCTTCACGATATATATATGCGAAACCACCAGAGTCATCTGTGAAAGCAAATAAAGAGTATACCGCCATTTGCTAAGATGACGCCATGGGACAGCAACAGATCTCTTGTGAAGCAAGTCCACAACGTAAACATAGTCTGACACGAGCCAAAGTTGGGTCCAACCCTTAGCATGTGCATAATGAATGGCCCACATTGCTGCCACCAACTCAGCCTCAAATGTATACCCAATGCCACAACGTTCCACAAAGCACCTCCGAAAGAAGCCTCTGCAATTCCGGAAGACCCCAGAAGCTGTAAGGCTTCCCGGCGCCCCCGAAGCACTACCATCTGTATTCACATTGATCCATCCCGGAAGGGGATTTTTGCCAATTAACTTGCACAATGTTTGGAGCTTGTCTAGAGCGCCCAGGCACGCGAAGCCATCTTAGGATAAGAAGATCGAATTGGTCATTGTTCATACAACCTTGATCAAGCGAAGAAGATTCAACAATAAGCACTCGAAGATGAGTAATGGCCGCGTCCACCATCCAACGTTTATCGTTAAAAGATAATTTATTCCGGATATGCCAAATAAGCCAGATGCAGGACAAAGCCACCACACGCCATAAAAAAGCAACCTGATCACTGAAATAGAAAGTCATTAGGCTCACGAAGAATTCAATAAAACTATGGGCTATAAAGAAGTGAACACCAAACGAATCGAAAATCCATCTCCAAAGAGCCCCTGCAAAGACACAAGAGACAAACAAGTGATCAACAGATTCAGCAGAAGCACAACAAAGACCACAGACCGAGGGGCCAATGAAACTCCCCCTAGGACACAATAAGTCCAAGACCGCCAAATGATTGTGTATGGCCCGCCACGCCAGAATCGAACGGCGTTCCAGAATATGAGGTGACCAAATCCTAGAACCCCACTGGACCACCGGAGAATGGGGTCGACTATAAGAATATGCCGCCTTTGAAGAAATATTCCCATTCTCGAAGTGCATCCAGACCTGCATGTCCCTCGAGGATGGGGCGATGGGGACGCGAACAATATCTCAGACAAGATCCAAATAAGCCTCAACAAACGAGAAGGTGAAATGCCAGGACTCCTCGTAAAAGTACTCAGAAATACTTTGCCGAAATAAATATTTGTACTCATGCGGAATACCAATTCTATCTGCAATACAGTAACCCAACCAGTTGTCAATCCAAAATAATACTTCGGATTTACACCCCGGTATCCATCTAGACTCAGCTAAACAATCTTCAATGCGAGGCCTAATCCCAGCCCAGATTGAGGAAGGAAGGAACGATCTGCGAATCAAACTGTCTGATGTCAGGTAACGTTTCCTTAGAATCTGGAAAACCACAGAATTCGAAGTCATAACCTTCCAACCCAGTTTCATCAGAAAAGCATTATTAGCCGCCGTAATCGAACGAACACCCAGGCCCCCTTTTACCCTAGGCATACAACATCGAGCCTAATTCACCACCACCGAACCTTTGGAGTTTACATCAGCAGTCCAAATAAAGTTATGCATAGCCTTCTTCATTTGCTTAAGCAAGGATCTCAGCTACTTGTAAACCATCATCGTATGCATAAAGGAGCTAGTGATCAAAGAATTAACCAAGTAAACCCTACCAGCAATGGATAAAGAACCTTGTCAAAAAAATGCTGCAAGACCGCGGCCTTTGGATCACCTTTAAAGATTGGAGCTCCTAAATAAACCGTAGGGAGCCTAACTGTATACCCATAATAGACTGAATTCGGCCACGCACATGGTGAGAAACCCGAGTGCTAAAGTAAACTTGTGATTTACGAGGATTGAAGGCTTGACTCGAAATATCAGCATACATCGTGAGGATCTGAAGAAGGGTGCGGGCGTTAGCCGAGAAGGCCCCACACATAATAACAATATCATCAACATAAAGAACCAAAGAGGGAAAGATAATATTTGGGGCGCACTGAACGGCCCCAGCTGGTTCTGAATCACCGCTCTCTCAATAAGCTTGCTCAATACTTCCTCCGCAATGCAAAAAAGTAAAGGAGATAGGGGATCACCTTGTCTAACCCCCCTAAAACAAGAAAAGTATCCAACAAGCAAACTGTTAAGTAAGATCGAAATCCTGGATGACTGAAGAATAGTTTCAATCCAATGAACGAAGATCTCCGAGAAGCCAAACCGATGCAAAATGCGAATAAGAAAACCCCAATTTAATGTATCAAACACTTTGCGGATATCAATTTTAAGAATCATATTATCATCTAGCCGACCATGCATAACACTGAAGCCTTTAAAAACCAGAGCGATACAGTCATGAATCTGTCTGCCCGGAATAAAACCAAATTATGTGGGCGACAAGTAGGGAGAAATGATGGAGCCCAACCGAGTCGCCAAAATCTTAGTAATAATCTTGAAAAGAAAATTACTCATGACAATCGGCCGAGAGTTGTCAATGGTATTCGCATCTTCAGTTTTCGGAATGAGGGGCATAAAACTAGCATTCAACCTCGATGGGAGGGTCGAACTAGTAAAGAAGAAATGGACGGCGGCGCTAACATCAGCTGAAATAATATCCCAATAATGACGATAAAATATCCCATTGAAACCATCCGGCCCAGGAGAACTATCAGAACCCAGATCAAAAACTGCCTCCCGAATCTCCGAATCCGTAGGAATGGCCATTAAAAGAGCATTATCCTCCGCCCCCAGCTTCGGAGTAATGACTTGACCAACCATAGAATAGTATAGAATGGGACCCCCAGGGTCCGAGAAAAGCTCCTTATAGAAGGAAGTAATGTGATTCCCAAGAACAACTAGATCCTCCGAGAAGTTACCATCAATCATCAAACCTTGAATCCCCAAACGGCTCTCCCAGATCTTACAACGACAATGAAAAAATGCAGTATTGCGATCCCCATCCTTAAGCAGGCCGAACGAGCCTTCTGCTTCAGGAATTCAGATTGCAATAACAACATTTTGGACAGTGCGCATTAGGCTTCAAATTCCAATTCACGACGGGCAGTAGAGAAATCCAACGTATCAATATCCGCCTAAATTTGGCGAAGTTTCTCCATCTGATTATCCACCTGACGATTAACATCACCAAAAACATCCTTATTCCAAACCTTAATAGCCTGACACAACCTTTGAGCTTCCACATAATACGAAGGAGTGCATTAGGGAAGGGACACGACCGAATCCAAGAGGTGTCAACCAGATCGTGAAACAAGTGATGATGAACCCACATGCGCTGAAAATGAAATGGAACCGGACCCCTGCTGGTAGACAACGAACAAGAAACTAATAGAGGGTGATGATCTGAACTGATACGAGGAAGGACCAAACCATTAACCGCATGCCAAAGAGAGAAAAACCAACAAGTGGCTAGGGCTCGGTCCAATTTGTCTTGAAGCAGGGAAAGGGGCGTGTGGGAGGCACACCATGTGAAAGTATTACCCGTAGTAGGCACAAAAAACAAACCATCATCATCCAAAAAGCCCCTGAAGTCCTGACAAGAAGCCTGGGAAAGAATACCACTGCCCAATCGCTCATGGTGTCCCAAAACAACATTAAAATCACCAAGGAGCAACAAATCATCAAGACCCAAATTCATCAAATCCAACCAAAGCGTACGATGGTCAATATGATTACATAAACCATGAACCAAACCATTATGGAAAGTCAGAGTACCCCACTGAACACGCAGAACAATACACTGAGAAGAAACTAACACATGTAAAACAGAGATGGCAGGATTACAGAAAACCCAGATGTCCGCCCAGCCATTAGAGCGAAAATTCTGAGTCACAAAACTCAAATCCAAACTAGTCCAATAAGAAGATTAAATTGAAGTAATATCAACCTTAGGCTCACAGATAGCTAAAAGACAATGTTTATGCTTGTGACATAGAGCCTTAAGAACATTACGAGAAGCAATGTTCCCAATTCCCCGGATATTCCAGAAAATGCAATTCACTGAGACGCAGGTGGGGAAGCAACCCGTGTGGAACGCACGATAGTATCAGAAGAAGGGTGTTCCTCAAGATCAGACGTTTGAGCGTTGGAAACTTGGTCAGCATAATCCGCCCATCTTTTCGAGGCCGCAAAAGCTAGTTCTTTTGGCCCTGTAGAATCCATAGTAATCAATAGGTCATGAAAGCTGGAGATGGACCGTGAGCAACATTATTAAGCATTCGGGACTTGGCCGCATCTAGAGAGCTGTCCCGGAATGCTCTACTAAGAGTGTGAATAGGCTTCTCCAGGGGGTGTTGTATAGTCAAAAGCAGACTTGTAGAAACAGAGCCAGTGATAGAGACCGGGGCCTTGGGAACTGGATTACGAGTAGGTGGAGCCGGCGGGGAGCCCGTGGACTGATGCTCGGGGGGGTTATCCTCGGTGGCTAGAGCTTCAAAAGCATTACTAAGATGAATTTCATTAGGGCAAGCGACTATGGCGCAGGAAGGAGAGCCATCCCGCATAGTCGAACCCGCATTTTCCATTGAGTTATCAATGGTCTTGCCCTTGTCCATAGCCTGATGCACTGGACGATAAACTTTGCGAACTCTTGAACGACCCCTTTGTGAGGTAGGGCATCCATTAGGAGCTGCAGATCGTCCTTGTGGTGAACTAGGACGTCTTCCGTAGCTGAGGTCCCCATAGATGTAAGACGGCAGGAAACGGTCGAGTGTCCCGTAATATTACACTTAGAGCATAACTCAGGTAATTTCTCGTAGCTAACCGACACAAATAAACATTGGCCTACCCGTTCCACCATAACATAACTTCCAACGGTTTAGAAAGAGCTATATCAACCAATACCCGAATAAAATAACCAATGGAGCCATCTAACGATCGCTGATCAATTTGAACCTGATTACCAATAATAGTGGCGATCCCCAAAATCGTATTAGGATCCCAGTATTCCAAACTAAGCTCAAAAATTCGAACCCAAACACTGGCAACGGATATGTGAACCTTGTAATTGTTGAAATCTGGAACCCAGGGCGAAAGAGGAATAGTCCCCGGATTGAGCGCCCAATTGATATGTAACTGAGCACGAGATTGTTTCTGCGCATTAGAAAATTTAACACAAAAAATAGCCATTTCCCAAGGGAATTAGTTTCCAATCATTAGTAATACCCCATAGCTCAGAAAGTCGTTCATGCAATGGCATAGTAGGCCAGGGTTTGTTACCTTTTCCCAAAATCACCCGCCCAATCAAAGAATAAGAGAATTCGACAAGACGTTGCTGGTAAACATTTTCATCAATAGTAACAGAATAATAATCTCCCTTCCTTACAGGCTTAGGGATATAATTAGTCTTGCCCGAAACTATATGAGAAAATAAAGTAATATTACCTGGGGCCTGGGGAAAAGCGGAATCCATAGGATTGGGATTACCTGAAACCATTTTAGCATAAGTGTTACCCAAATTGGTATGAGCATCAGCACTATTAGCCGAAAGTCGGGGGTTCGGTTCATGAGCGGAGGTTGTTGTAGAAGAGCTTCCGGCAACTTGAGCAGCATCTTTGGGGGCAGCATCTGTGGGATGGCATGCAGAAGGAATGCCATGAAGATGGCAGACAACAGCCCAGGGGCCATCACCCCCCTGGGAGGGGGCGGCCTTGGTGGTAGATGTAGCAGCCGGCCCCCCATAAGGACTCAAAAGGGGCCCAGCCCCCCATGGCGTGCGGCTGCCATGGGGGGAAGGGTAGCGGCTGTCCTTAGTTTGGGACATGGAGCCTTGAGTAGTGGCCGGCTTCAAGTAAAGTTTTGGGTCCACCAATCCCAACAAGTTAGATGCCATCGGAATTTCCATGATGGAGGAAGAAGACGATGTCGAGCAATTTTGGCCACCATGCACGGCCAGGGTTTTGGAGGAGTTGGCCATAGTAAATTATGTGGAGAAGGCCAATTTTTGTTGATAACTAAAGTTAATTAGGGTGGATATCTTACTTCTATATGGTGATTTACTTGGAAGCTTGTCTTTGCAATTAAATTAATATGTACACTGCATGGTTGAAACTTGTGATTGTTTCTTTCACATATCTGGCATAGTGAATAGTATCTTTGATGGGTATATGAAAAGTGATTTAATCATCTTAACTATTATTTGGTTATATCACTAATACAGAATCTTAAGAATGTCAATCATGTATATGGTGTGCCTAACTGTTTATGCCAATCATACATGGCACTTATCTTCAGTAGATGTATATTGATATTATGGTTATTATACTTAGATTACTTGGAAATAATTTTGGTTCCGTAATGGAGATTAGTGAAGAGTAATTTGCTTTATTCGTTGTCTCCCCCCAATAATTTTTTAATGAACATAGTGTTCCTTTTTTTTTTTTTTTGATAACTCAGCTTCCAGGCTTACGCCTGACTATGCCTGAGGACAACAGCTCCGGCTCCTCATTGTTGCCGCCAAGGTAAACCGCGGATGTGCACGCACTCGCCGATGTTCGACGGGGTCTCGCGACGTACAACCAGATCCTCCCAGGTAAAGAGAACAATTATGTTCGACCCCCCAATCTACTAATAAAGATCTCTCCCCGAATCGAACCCACATGGATACTATTCAGTATGAGTTTCCACCAAATCTTCACCAGCTCGCATATGCCCCGGGGAGCAATTTGATGGAGCAGGGATATGAACCTCTGACCTCCACCCCACAAACAATTTGATGGAGCAGGGATTTGAACCCCTAACCTCCACCCCACAATTGCTTGTGGTGGCCAGGTGGGTTAAGCCACCTGGTTATGAATATAGTGTTCCTTGATCCTATGCAACTAGTGGTCCTTATAGTTTTCAAAGCTTGCATGGCACAATAGTACTTTATCTATACAAAAATGTGAGTTCAACTTGTGATACCAATTACCAACTCTTTAGGTAGACAGGTTCAGTTGTGACTTGTGTCATGCCTTGGATTAATTCATGCACATTCCCTCTATTTCTGATCATCACCACCATTATTGCCTACAACTCTGAGACAACTCTCTCACAATTGTTGGTAAAATTGTGATAGAGCCCATAATTCATTTTGTTTGGTATGCGTTTTGCATTTTAAAATTTAGTTTAGCAGTTATTTTTATTAATTTAATTTTGTGGTTTTATTTGTTAGTAGGATACTTAATGCATATTCCAAGGTGCCTACGAAGTTGATAGTATCTCCAACAAAAAGGTAATTGTTGCTAGTTCCATGGTGCTGAATCAATCAAGTTGGAGAAATAATTAGTTACCACAAAAGAATTAAGTGATATCCAATTATTTTAGTTGGTTATCTTATATGTATGTGTATAAGAGCTAATATTATTCTTGAGTATGAATATTAATTCTCTTGCTACTAGGCTTATTTCAACATGTTCTAATATACTTTCGTGCATGAGAGAGGTAAAGTTCTTAGTATGACTTGATGATTATTTGTTGTTGGGTAAATTATGGTGAAAGGTTTCTGTTTTCAGAAAATGGCTGGGATAGTGTATAGGCTTAAGTCGAGGCCAGAATTAGATTCTGTCTCCGCAAGACGAAAAACGCCCCGTATACTAGTGCTTACGGTTCCGGCGCTCGCCTCTAAGATACAACGACTTTACAGTTCCGGTTAGCAGCACAGCAAAACCGGAACAACAGCGAACAACAAGTTGTTCTTGACTTTCAAGCTTTTGAAGAAGGGTGAAGGCAATATGCAGAATGCAATGCTCGTATTATGTTATCTGATTATTTTCGTTTTTTTATTTCATCAGTAGGGGCTCCATTAATATAGACAACGAAATGCCCGTCACGGAAAATCGCGTCCCGTAGGCTCGAAAAGGCACATTTTCACTGAATGCACGCACTGCTTTCAGAGAGCACGGCTTGGGACGCACGGGCGTGCGCCGCCCGTGCGTCGTGTGCGGTGCTCGACCTTCGGCACCCAAAGACGACCCATACGCACGGGCGTGCCCGCCGTGCGTGTAGGCGCAGACTCTCGGCGGTAGCACGACCGACCGCACGGCCGTACTCTGCCGCGTCTGGGCCGAAACATTTTCCCAGTTGAACTCTTTTAATTAATTACGAAAATTAATTAAATCAATTTAATTAATTACAAAAATTAATTAAATATTTAATTTTTTTGGTCCAAAAGAATAAGGGCCTTGAAGCCCAAGCCCAAGCCCAGCCCACGGCCCGCGACCCACGACCCGGACCTCGGCCGGCCGAGCCGGGGCGGGCGGGCGGCAGCTGGGCAGCGCTGTGCTGACCAAACCCACAAGCATGTAGGTCCTCTCCCCTTTAAAAACTTGGGTGCCCCCAAGGGCCCAAACTCATTTGTCCAACTTAGGATAAATAAAGTGTACAACTTTACCTCCTTTTTCCTATGTGGGATGGAGCATCTCTCCTCCCCCACATTTTTCATTTTCCATACCATTTATTTGTATTAAGTGGCTAACTTCTAGCATTAATTTCTCATTCACCCGGAATCGGTTTTGAGAAATTCCAAATGCTATTCTCATCTACTCTCTTAGTAGAATTTTTACAAATAATTTAATTCCATTTGTCACAAATGGAAACCACTTAATTAATTGGTCAAAATTGGGTCAACACCCAATTTCTCAAAGACCAATTCCAACAATCCCCCACATGAATGAAATTAATGCATGCGTGTATGCAGATTCGTTTAAAAGTCTCGGCGAATCGTTATTGCATCAGGATAGGTAGCTTGTGGCTTTGAACCTTCCTTAGTACGGTACTATCGGATTTACTAGCTGCTTAGTGACGCGATGTCTTGAACTACTCAAATTAAGTGTAAACCAAGACAACAAGATTTACACAATAACAACTCTAACACTTGTTGTTCTCACGTTGTGTCCATTTCGGCCCTGGACCATATTTTAGATTCATAAGTGTTTCATTTGAAGCGACCATTACTTCTCACTTATATAAGTGATCTCCTATTGAAGAGTATCCTGCAATACTCCACCTTTCGGTATAGGAATCATTAAAAGTTTTAAACTTAACCTCACCACATTCAGCAGGTTTAAATACACTTGGATGTATCGAGAATGAGCTAACACATTTTCCAAGTGTTCAGCTGAACATTCATAACTTAGTTGTCCCATTGAACAAGGTCTTGGGATCTCCAATTCACTAGGTTGGGTTACCGCTATGAACATTCTTTAAGTTGTGGATTTTAAACCCATTCCCCTTAACAGTTTATACAGTTGATCTCGATTTATGCCTTTCATAAGCGGATCCGCAAGGTTTTCCAACTTCACGTAGAAAACCGAAATAACCCGATTTCGAAATCAACTGTTTATTGGTATTATGTCTACGACACAAATGTGTAGACTTACCTCTTTCCTTTCCAAGAAAGGATACCTTTAATAAATACAACATTTCTTGATTTAATGATCGTACCATCACTTATATCATAAATGTTGAATTTATTTCTTTCGGCGCTTTTACTTTTTCCAAAGCACCCCCACATTTCAAGGCAATCTCCTTTATGTGGTTTACTAAAAAGTAAAGCTCCCCTTTCAACTTCTGATATCTTGTTGAACACAAGATCATCCAGAATTCTTATGGCTCTCGGCCATTTTTTATTTTATTTTGTTAGAACATTGTCCCGACAATCCAGTTAGAATCTCGTTCTACCAGATTTCAGATCTTAGTTCTAACAACTCCATCTTTTACAAGGTGTGTAACCTTTGATGATATCACATCTTTAGTAAGACTTCAGATTCAACTTGTTACGGTGCCTGCCTTTAGTGTTACAACACTTTTGACAACACCTCATGCAAATGTGGTTTTGGTGTTTACAACACTTTTGGCAACACCTTCTGTTACATTTAAAAATGCAACAGAAACTCCACTGGTGTTCCACAAAGTGTGGTCATACCCCCATATTTGCCGATTTCCATTCGGAATCCCGGTTGTCTTCCGAAGTCGAACTATCAATTCCTCAAGCCCCATTTCCTTTCGCTTGTGCTTGAGATAGTTCTTAAAATCTTTCCACGAAGGCGGCAATTTTTCGATAATCGCAGCCACTTTGAACGAATCATTTAGAATCATTCCTTCAGACACTAAGTCGTGAAGTATGATCTGAATTTCTTGAACTTGGCTAATCACCGTCTTGGTGTCAACCATCTTATAATCCAGAAATTTACCGACTACAAATTTCTTTGTACCGGCATCTTCTGTTTTATATTTCTTTTCCAAAGAGTCCCACAACTCTTTGGACGTTTTGAACGAACTATAGACGTTGTACAAGGTATCGTCTAGTCCGTTCAAAATATAATTCCGACAAAGGAAATCACTGGTATGCCAAGCATCCACAGCGATTCTCCGTTCATTGTCGGATTCTTCATCACCAACGGCAGGGGGTTCCTCCTTCACGAAACGAGATAGTCCCAAAGTCGTCACGTAGAATAGCATCTTCTGTTGCCATCTCTTGAAGTCGGCACCGGAGAACTTCGCTGGTTTCTCGCCATGAGCAGGAGCAGCAAGCTTCGAAACTGGAGTGAACGATCCTGAAGCCATCATCTTTAAACAGAAACAACAATAGATTTTCGTCTTGCGATTGTTGGGTAAATTATGGTGAAAGGTTTCTGCTTTTTGAAAAATGGCCGATAGTGTATAGGCTTAAGTCGAGGCCGAGTGGATTCTGTCTCCGCAAGACGAAAAACGCCCGTATACTAGTGCTTACTTCGCCTCCGCGCCTCTAAGATACAACGACTTTGATTTCCTAAGTTAGCGGACAAAGAAACCGAACAACAATAACATCAAGTTGTTCTTGACTTTCAAGCTTTTGAAGAAGGGTGAAGGCAATATGCAGAATGCAATAATTTACCCAACAATTTCCGGCGCTCGCGTCTAAGATACAACGACTTTACTGCTTCCTAAGGTTAGCGAAGACAAAGAAACCGGAACAACAACAAATAACGAAAGTTGTTCTTGACTTTCAAGCTTTTGAAGGAGGGTGAATGCAATATGCAGAATGCAATGCACGTATTATGTTATCTGATTATTTTCGTTTTTTTATTTCATCAGTAGGGGCTCCATTAATATAGGCAATGAAATGCCCGTACGGAAAATCGCATCTGTAGGCTCGAAAAGGCACATTTTCACAACGATGCACGCACTGCGCAGAGAGCACGGCCTAGACGCACGGGCGTGCGCCTGCCCGTGCGTGCAGGCTCAGACCTTCGGCACCCAGCACGACCCATACGCACGGGCGTGTGCCTGCCTGTGCGTATAGGTGCAGACTCTCGGCAGGTAGCACGACCCGACCGCACGGGCCGTGCTCCTGCCCGTGCGCGGGGCCGAAACATTTTTTTAAATTAATTAAATATTTAATTTTTTAAAGGTTTTTGGTCCAAAAAGAATAAGGGCCTTGAAGCCCAAGCCCAAGCCCAGGCCCACGGCCCGCGACCCACGACCCCGGACCCCGAGCCGAGCCGAGCCGGGCCGGCGGCAAAGAAAGCGGCGCAGTGTGTGTGCTGACCAAACCCACAAGCATGTAGGTCCTCTCCCCTTTAAAAACTTGGGTGCCCCCAAGGGCCCAAACCCATTTGTCCAACTTAGGATAAATAAAGTGTACAACTTTACCTCCTTTTTCCTATGTGGGATGGAGCATCTCTCCTCCCCCACATTTTCCATTTTCCATACCATTTATTTGTATTAAGTGGCTAACTTCTAGCATTAATTTCTCATTCACCCGGAATCGGTTTTGAGAAATTCCAAATGCTATTCTCATCTACTCTCTTAGTAGAATTTTTACAAATAATTTAATTCCATTTGTCACAAATGGAAACCACTTAATTAATTGATCAAAATTGGGTCAACACCCAATTTCTCAAAGACCAATTCCAACATTTGTGAGCTGTGACCTTCTGACAGTAGTTGGATATTTGTTCCTATTTTTAGCAGGACTCATTAGATTATAGTTATATACTGGATAGTTTTTTTTGAATGAATCAAAGATATATTAAAAAATTAAAAAGAGTGATCCTGATCACAAGCTGAACAGGTAAGCCAAAGAAACAAGACGAAAATCAAGTCCGAAAAGAAATCAAAATGATCACAAGCCGACCAAATGGCTGAATGGTTGGGGCCTCATTAAAACCTCCCAAGGTAAATCCCACCCTTGGCAGGAAAAAGAGTACCCCCCATAATAGGCGTCCAAAGATAAAGAAATAAAGAACAAGACACATTATCGAACAAATATATAATTGGATTGACCAACATAGTCTTCCATAGGAAAAGGAACAATATCCGAGGGACTACCCACCAAGTCGACGATTGCGACTTCTTACTTGGAATGTCTGCCACTCTATTTCCTTCACGATAGATATGCGAAACCACCAGATTCATCTGTGAAAGCAAATGAAAAGTATATTGCCATTTGCTAAGATGACGCCAGGGGACAGCAACAGATCTCTTGTGAAACAAGTCCACAACGTAAATAGAATCGGACTCGAGCCCATAGCGAATGCATAATGAATGGCCCACATTGCTGCCATCAATTCAACCTCAAAAGCATACCCAGCATCACAACATTCCACAAAGCATCCCCAAAAGAAGCCTCTGCAATTCCGGAAGACCCCAGAAGCTGTAAGGTTTCTCGGTGCCCCCGAAGCGCTACCATCAGTATTCATCTTGATCCATCCCGGAAGGGGTTTTTGCCAATTAATTTACACAATCATTGGAGCTTGTGTAGACCGCCCAGGCACGCGAAGTTGTCTTAGGATGAAAATCGTTTTGATCATTATTCATGCAACCTTGATCAAGCAAAGAAGATTCAACAATAAGCACCCGAAGATGGGTAATGAGCCGCGTCCACCATCCACAGTTTATCGTTAAAAACCAAATCATTCTGGATATGCCAAATAAGCTAGATGCAAGACAAAGCTGCCACCCGCCATAAGAAAGCAACCTGCTCACTGAAACGGAAATTCATTAAGCGCACTAGGAATTCATTAAAGCTATGAGCCAAAAAGAGGTGAACATCAAATGAGCCAAAAATCCATCGCCAAAGAGCCGCCCCTGCAAAGACACAAGAGACAAACAAGTGATCAACAGATTCACCAGATGCACAACAAAGAGCACAAACCGTGGGGCTAATAAAACTCCCCCTAGGACGCAATAAATCCAAGACCGCCAAACGATTGTGAATAGCTCACCAGACCACAATCGAACAATGTTCTGGAATGTGAGGGGACCAAATCCAAGAACCCCAATGGACCATAGGAGATTGTGGCCGAATATGCGAATATGCCGCCTTCGAGGTAATATTCAAGGTATCAGAGTGCATCCAAACCCGCGTGTCCCTCGAGGAGGGGCCGATGGGGATGCGAACAATATCCCAGACAAGATCCGAATAAGCCTCAACAAATGAGAAGGTGAAATGCCAAAACTCCTCGTAGAAGTACTCAGAAATACGTTGCTGAAATAGATATATGTGATCATGCGGAATACCAATTCTATCTGCAATGCAGTAACCCAACCAGTTGTCAATCCAAAAGAATACCTCCGAATTACACCAAGGGATCTATCGAGACTTAGCTAAACAATCTTCAATACGAGGCATAATCCCAGCCCAGATCAAAGAAGGAAGGAATGATCTGCAAATCGAACCGTCTGATGTGAAATAACGTTTCCTTAGAATCTGGAAAACCACATAATCTGAAGTCATAACCTTCCAACCCAGTTTTATCAGAAAAGCATTATTAGCCACAGTAATCGAGCGAACACCTAGGCCCCCTTCTGCCCGAGGCATACAACATTGCGCCCAATTCACCACCACCGAACCTTTGGAATATATATCACCAGTCCAAATAAAGTTACGCATTGGATAGTTGAATGGTTAATTAGTTAAAAATCCTATTTTTGCCCTGAAGCTGAAAGTGACCTTCCCTTGTTCAAGTAATTAAGTACTAGGCTCTACTCTATTGGATTTTTCAACAAATAATTAAGATCTGCCAAGGGAAACACTGCCACATTATATAACTGACTCTGATATACCTTAAACTAAAAGCTTATATGTACATCTATTTTTGCATACATGTCCTTCAGGTTGATTTTGTTGTTAAAGCAGTTGTGAAGGACTTGTGATAGTCGTCTAGTGTAACGACCCACATTTTCTAACAGTAGAAATATTTTATCAAGTAGTGCCCATAACTTAATTAAAAGAACAAGATTTTTCAAAAAAATAGCATGTGATTAAAAATTCGCATCCAAATAAACAATAGTACTTAATTCAAACCCAAACAACAATTATCCAAAAATAAATAGTAAGTAAAATTTGCTAACAAAATCAAATATTCCTAAATTTGTAAAATAAATAAAATCTTTGAGTTTGCATCCACCGCCTCCAATCCTCGCTCGGACTCCTTAACCTGAAAAGTGTTAATGAATATGGGGTGAGCTTTCAACTCGCTCAATGGGAACACGTTTGTCAAAATTAAATATATCAACAGGCATAATCGTACACATTCAACATGTAATTTAACTTTTACTTTGACTGGCCAGTTACTTTATAGTACTGCGGGTACACCCCGAGGATACATCTGATCCCGGACCTTCTTACGTCCCCTGACTAAGTACTGCTAGTTCACCCCGAGGATACTTTTGATCCCAGACCTTCTTACAACCCCAGACTAATATAGCAAGATCAAGGGTTCACCCCGATGATACTTTTGATCCCGGACTTTCTTACAAACCAGGCTAACATAATTTATTTTCACATTTGCACATAAACAATCACACATATACGAAGCATTTAATAGCGACAAACAATAAGTGAATAGAATATCCCCACCTCGAATAAATGCAGGTATCTGTGCGAAGAATGCAATAATGCAGTAAATTCTACTCCTCGTTTTCTTCGTTTTCTACAATAAATTATAACAGTATAATTAATAATATAGTAATATAATAAATTAAGATAGAAAAAGAAAAAAAAAGAAAAGGAAAAAAAAGGATTGACTAATTAAGGAAAAGAAAGACGAAAAGAAAAACCGAAAGACGAACTGGGTGAATGGACTTGATTGGAAACACAGGCCATGATCAAACATAACCTCAACTTGGAATTTTATAAATAAATGGCCATAAAGTGGGTCACTTTATTTAAAGCTTATCAATACTTAAAAAAAAAAACTATCCCCCATACTCTCTCTCCAACATATATCTCTCTCTCATCTCTCGTCTGTTTTCATCCCTCCATCCAATCTTTTTTTTTTCCATTCCAAAATTCCTTAATCAGCAACAAATTAATCTCCTTCACCCTCAAGTTCCTCGCTCGGCAGACCACCCATCTCTTACCTTAATCCCTTTTTTTTCTAATTCAACACCCAGCAACAAAAACCCCTACACCACACACACCACTCTACGATAGCGGGACTGGTTCTTCCTCACTTCTTGTACAGTGGCGATGGGCCGAGCACGACGGGGCTCACTAGCAACCGGAGAAACTCCAGTGGATGATTGGCGGTGGTAAAAAAAAATGGTTGGAGTATCTCTTGTTTGGTTCGGAAAATCGAATTGGAAACGCAGAAGGAGAAAATAAAATTGGTTGTTACCTTGACGCTGATTGTTACGCAGATGGAGGAAGGAAAAATACGTAGGGTAAGATTATGTATTTATAGGGTGAATTTGAGTATGGGATGACTAGGGTTTGTAAAAAAAAGTTCCTATTTGACTTGGACTTTTAAAGTTGGGGGAAAGATTTTGGGCCCATAATGATTTTTCGAAATCAATATTTTAAATTGGGCCTGGATAATTATTGCTAGTGGTTGTTATCAAAATTATAATAATAATAATAATAATAATAATAATAATAATAATAAATATTATTGAACTAACAATTAGATAATTAATAATAATAATAATAGATATACTAAAAAAAACCCGGATATTACATCTAGAGAAGTGTATTTCCCAGTGTTAATGGACCTCAGTCATGACAATCTCAAAGCTAGACATATCATCTAAATAATGCCAAATGAGGTGAAAATGTTCTTGAATTCTACTTCAACATCTTCCACTTAATAATTGACATTTTTCAACTAATTTTCTTGTGATCCTAATGATTGTTCATGTCATCGTTTACAGGTACTGAATTCACTAGTTTTCTTTCTTCTATTATTATACAACTCCTTTTTTTCTTTTTTAAGGAAAGCCTATATATTTCCATATTTTTTCTTTATTCTTAGCAAGATACTGTGGTTTATGCATTACTGGTCAGTAATGTTGCATATATCTCAGTATCAGAAATGGAGTATTTTTTTGAGGCGCCCAAGTGCTTGGCCAAATGCCCTGACACTGCATATGGAAATTTTTTCTCCATGTGGTTACAATAATCCGAGATAGTTGTCAATATTATGTCTGCATTAAACATTTCAAGGTGAAGTTTACCTGAACATAAAAAAATTGTTGCCGTTCAATGAATCAAAATCAATGGAAAATAAAAAAATTCTCAGTTTTTAGCAAATTAACACGAGTTTTATCTTTTAAAGATCGAGGCTTAAAATTTGCCTACTTCATTTTGCTGAAACTATAGATCTAGATATGAAAATAGAAAATAAAGCATGAACTTTACTTGATTGATCAATAGGTACAGCTGCCATATTTATACAAGTGAACCTGTGAAGAGAGCTTCACAAAAACGGTTGTAACTGCCTAACAGAAATATAACTAACTAACTACCTTTCTAACTACTAACAGTTGCAGAATATTCAACATACCCCCATTCAGACTAAACCCGGGGGAGTACTTAAAGAGAATTTTTGACAGAGCAGCTGAAAGCGAGTGACAGGCAAGGGTTTGGTTAGGATGTCAGCAATCTGGTCTTCAGAGGAGACATAACGGACTTCAATTTCTTTATTGCGAACCTTTTCACGGATGAAGTGGACGTCAACTTCAATATGTTTAGTCCAGGCGTGGAATACGGGATTGGAGGCTAAAGAGATAGCACTAACATTATCACACCAGATGATGGAAGGAGTAGCAAGAGTAACACCAAGTTCAGTAAACAATGATTTGATCCAGATAAGATCAGCTGTGGCTATGGCTAAGGCATGATATTCGGATTTGGTACTACTTCGGGCAACAACATCCTGTTTTCGAGAACCCCAGGTGATCAAGTTAGGGCCAAGATACACACAAAAACCTCCAGTAGAGCGGCGATCATCAATGGAACTGGCCCAGTCAGCATCGGAAAAGCTCTGAAGTTGAAGCTGAGAAAAGGGCTGAAAGAATAGACCATGAGAAAGAGAACCTTTGATGTAGCGAAGGACCCATTTGCAGGCACACCAATGTTGCACCGTGGGGGCATGCAAAAACTGACTAAGTTTGTTGACAATGTAGGACAAGTCAGGCCGTGTGAGTGTGAGGTATTGAAGAGCACCAATCGTACTTCTATACAGAGTAGGCATGTCAAAAAGTGGACTGTCATTAAGAGATAATTTTTGGGCTGCATTATATGGACTGTCACAGGGCTTAGAATCCAACATATTGGTTTTCTTAAGGATGTCTGAAGCATACTTGGTCTGGTTAAGCAAAATGCCATCAGATTTCCTGTGTGTTTCAATACCCAAAAAATAGTGTACCTCACCCAAGTGCTTAAGAGAAAAGGCTGTATGAAGTTGCTTAATGATGGAAGAAACAACAACATGATCATCCCCAGTCAATAATATATCATCAACGTAGACAAGAACCAAAAGAATACCAGTGCCAGACCTTAGAAAGAACAATGAAGGATCAGACAAGGAGGCTGTGAATCCAATGGACACTAGGAAAGCCTTAAGTTTGTCATTTCAGGCCTTAGGAGCCTGTTTTAACCCATAGATAGCCTTTTTTAACTTGCAGACATGAGTGGGTTTGGAGGAATCAACAAAACCAATTGGTTTGTGTCATGTATACAGTTTCATTTAGCTCCCCATTAAGAAAGGCATTATTAATGTCTACCTGTTCAATTTTCCAACCCCTGGCAACAGCTAATGAGAACATTAATCTGATAGTTATTGGCTTGACAACGGGCTTAAAGGTTTCAAAATAATCAACACCAGGTAATTGTTGAAATCCTTTAGCCACTAAACCACAAAGTCTTTAAGTCACAACGGATCCATCGTGAGAAGTTTAACCCGAAACACCCATTTGTGATCAACAACCTGCATTTGTGGAGAGAGAGAGAGGAACCAATTCCCAAGTGTGATTAGAGATTAAGGCTAGAAACTCAGCATTCATTGCACTCTTCCACTTAGCATCAGATAGAGCTTCACTGATAGTTTTTGGTTCAGAAATGGTAGAAAGAGCATTGAACAGTTTAGGCTTGTGAATACCAGCTTTTGCTCTAGTAATCATATGATGAGAGGGAGCAATAGCAGGAGGAGATGGAGGGTGGACAGGAATAAGAGGTTGAGATATAGGTGAAGGAGGATGCACAGGAGAATTGGGCTGTAATGAGGGAGGAGCAGGGGAAGTATTTGATGCAACAGGAAGAGGAGAGGAGTAAAGATCAGGGGGAATGTACTGAGCAGAGATAGGACTTGAAGAGGACTGAGAGCATGATGTGAAGAGGAGAGGATATGGGAATTCTTGCTCATTAAAATGAACAGTTCTGCAGATATAAATTCTTCCAGTTGGATGCAGACACTTATAGCCTTTGTGTACTGAGCTATAGCCAAGAAAAATACATTTAGAGGATCGAAATTGAAGCTTGGAGTGAGTGTAAGGGCGCAGAAAAGGAAAACAATCACATCCAAAAACTTTTAGAAAGGAATAATTAGGGGGCTGTTTGTAAAGACACTGAAAAGGAGAAGTATTTTGAAGTACTGGAGTAGGCAATCTATTTATGAGGAAGACAGCACAATCAAAAGCATCCCACCAAAAAGAGAAAGGAAGCTTAGCATTAGCAAGAAGAGTGAGTCCCATTTCAAGAATATGTTGATGTTTCCTCTCAGGGAGACCATTTTGTTGATGTGTGTATGGACAAGGATGCCTAACCTGGACACCTGAGGAGTGTAAATAGGTAGCAATAGGTCTATATTCACCTCCAAAATCAGATTGAAAGGCTTTGACCTTAGTGTTGAATTGTCTCTCAGTAACAAGCAGAAAATGTTTGAGACAGGATAATGCATCACTTTTATTAAGAAGAGGGTAAATCCAGGTGTATCTTGTAAAGGCATCAACAAAATGAATGTAATATTTATATCCATTAGTAGAAGGTGTAGAAGTAGGTCCCCAAACATCAGAAAAAATGAGATCAAATGGAGCCTGAGCAGTAGAATGAGCAGTAGAAAATGAAATGTTATGTAACTTGCCCATATTACATTCATCACAAAAGGAGAATTGTTTTACAGAGCAAGGCTTATTTAGAAACCTGAAAACATGAGAAACAACAGCAGGGCATGCATGCCCTAGCCTTTTGTGCCACAAGGAAGGTGTACTAAGATCAGTCTGAGTAGAAGTATAGCAGCAGGGAGAAGCTTTAGGGGATGAAACAGCCTGCAACTTTGAAGAGAAAGGAAGAAGTTGATTGAGATCCATTTGGTAGAGGCCTCCTTTAAGGGTTCCTCTCAGCAGGATGCGATGTGTGTTTTTGTCCGTGACAAAATAGGAAGATTTGTGAAATTCAATATACACATTGTTGTCATGAGTGAACTGAGAAATGCTGAGTAAGTTCTTGGTAATTTGAGGAACATAGAGAATATTATTCAAGAGAAAGGGCTTGTGAGAAGAAGAATGAATAAAGGATTTACCAACAGATTTAATGGGAAGAGAAGAACCATTACCAACAGTTAACCTTTCTGAGCCAGAGTAGGGTGAATGAATGCTAAGATTGCCAAATTCTGAAGTCACATGAGCCTCCATGAGAACCATCCACACTGACAGCAGGTGCAAAGGACATTGTGGGATGGACATGAGACATAGAAGGCAATTGCTGAGGCATAACTCCATATTGGGGCTGATTGTTGAAATTTCCAGAGGGAAAAACCACATGAGCCTGTGCAGAATTAAAGTTCAATCCCTGGAAGGTTGAATCAAAGCGTTTAAAACATTTGGATGCAATATGATTTGCCTTGCCACAAATTTGACACATAATACGATTCCTCCCAAACCTCCCACGACCACGGCCTCTAGAAAATCCACCACGATGCTGAGAATTTTCAGTACCTCTCTTAGGTATTCCATTAAACACCACATTTGCGGATGGAGGTTGAAAGGAAGATCCACAAGAAGAAATATCTTGAGATAATCACAGTAGTCTCATCTCATGAGTTTGTAAAGCATATTGAGCATCTTGCAAAGAAATATCACCAAGACGAGCACTAAGATTCACAATTACACTTCATATTCACTTCCACAACCAAATCAAAATATAAGAAATAAGATCCTCATCGAGAGATCATTTTTCCAAGAAATGAAGATTGTCAACTATGCCTCGCATTTTTAAAAAATAATCTTCAATTGACAAATCACCTTTCTTAGTATTCAGAAGTAAATTGCGTAGATGCATCACACGAGCCTTAGATTGAGTGTGAAATAAGGATTCTAACACTGTCCATAACTCAGCCGAGGAAGAACATCGAGAGACATGACCAAGCATGGATTCGGAGATAGTAGAGAGCAACCAGCTGAAGAGAAATTGATCTCTACGATGCCAGAGAAGAACTTGCGGATCATCAGATAAATCAGCAACACCATCAGAGGGGCTCGGAGAAGGCTGAGGAGGAGCAGAGCCAAGCAATACACCATCAAAGGCATGAGCACGCACATTAGATAGAATCTGAGTTCGCCAAAAAAAATAATTTGACCGATCGAGACGAATAGAAATCGGAGCAAATGTAGGAAGAATCAGAGGAGCGACAGAGGATGAAGGAGGAGCCATTGAAGGCCACCGGAGAAGATGAATAGAGCAGCAGAAGCAATGGTAAAGCCAAGATGTGGCTCAAGATACCATGCTGAAACTATAGATCTAGATATTAAAATAGAAAATAAAGCATGAACTTTACTTGATTGATCAATAGGTACAACTGCCATATTTATACAAGTGAACCTGTGAAGAGAGCTTCACAAAAACGGTTGTAACTGCCTAATAGAAATATAACTAACTAACTACCTTTCTAACTACTAACAGTTACAGAATATTCAACACATTTTACACGCTGCAAATAGAAATCTTTTAGTTGTTTTCTTATAGAAGCATAAAATTCTTTATCCACATCCCACATCATCAGACATGACATGTTGGAGAAAATATGGTTACTGTCATCCATTAATGTATGGCCATTAAGAGCCAATGTTTTTAATGACTTTCGAAGTAGTGATCAATATAGCTTTGAGTGATTAAACATAAAATTGTATGTTCTGAGTGAAATCAGTTACATGATACATGTGTGTGTAATAATTCTAGAAGTTGGTTGAAGCAGGTTTATTATTTTGTATAGCTTAAATAAAACATGAAGGAAATCAAAATCTAAGCATTCTGAAATCCCTTTAGGCTCAGAATTGGTTCTCTTTTAGCAATGCCCTGTTTAAGGTGTAGTTTCATTTGATGTTTTATTTATTTATTTATTTATTATTATTATTATTATTATTATTATTATTATTATTATTATTATTTTGGAATATATGAATAGAACCTCCTGTGTATGTAGCTTCATTTGTTAATTAACGTGGCCGAATGAAATGAAGTTTTGTAATGTCCCTGTCAGATTCAACATCGTTGTCCTGAAGAGGAAATAGGTATGGGGCCAGCTTGCTTGTTATGGAATTATCTGAGAATATGTGGTGCATCTGGTTTTTTGCTTCCACTCTTTGCTGAAGTTGCTAGTTTTTCTGTTGCCGCCATTGTTGGTTGCATGTGCTAGCTAGTCGTCAAAGGTCAGTCCCTCTTTATTACCACTTCTTAAAAAATGAGTGTCATTGTGAAAAAAATGGGCCTCAATGATATTGTTTCGCATATTGCATAAATAATCTGTTGAAATGATTGATTGAGATTTTAGAAATTATATTGATTAACTACATAGTGTTACTAGGTTGCTTGAATTGCTCTTTCTGTTTGGAGACACATATTTCTTAATACTGTCAATCCTGTTTTGAACTCTTTGAATAGTAATGTAAAAGTTCCTTCAGAAATTGCAAATGGGGATGAACAAGTCAAAGCTAATGCTATCAGAATTGGATGTTACATTGAGGGGAGTAGCTACTCTTTCTCGGTTGCAGTATCAACACGTTGTACGGTACTACCAGGTATTAACTTCCAAGAATTACTTTCAAATTTATCCTTTTATTTTGCTCACTTAGAGGACTTGGCAGCTTGAATGCTTTTTTAATACATTATAATGACAAAGGCATCATATGCTTAAATATATTGATTAGTATTTCAGTTTGATTTTGAGCTTTCTATGCTTGTTTTTTATTTCTTTTACAAATTTCAGGCTAGGTACGAAGCAGGAGTTGTTGGAAACCCTGCCAATACTGCATTTGGTTCCAAACTAGCAAGACCTACAGTTTCAGCTATCGGGACAAGTTCTTTAGACCAACTTGGACATGAAAATAAGCTCGAGTCAACTTACCTCTATATTCAGATGGAATACTACCCAAGGCCTTAGCTACTTTATGATATTCCAAGGATGAAATATTTGATTCAATAATTTGTATGAGCTCTTCAGTTAATTTTACATTTACAAAATGTGTGAAAATGTTGTTAGGTTTTGAAGGGTTGTTTGTCGTGTGTATGGTGAAATAGTGACAGAAGTACTCATTTGTATATAATTTTGTCCTTTATGTATACTCTTGTGCACATTTTGAATGGATGGCTTAATGCACGTTATATCTGTTAATTTTGATTGTATTTAATCATTTGTTGATTTAGATTGGTGAATATTGGTACTATTGCCGTTAATTACAGGGGTTAAAAATACAATATTATTGAGCAAAATGAAATCAGTTTAAATTGATGTTAAAAGAAACAAATAACATCTGTTATAAAATGATGTGTTAAAGACGACGATTATTTTAATATAGACATCGGTTTGGAAACCGAGGCAATTTCATAATAGAACTGAAACAACAGTGCTTATAATATGTTGTGGTTTCAAGAACCAACATCGGTTAATCACCAATGTTAACAAACGATGTTATCGTATGAAACAACATCGGTGAAAAATCGTTGTCAAATAATACACACTTTAACAATAGGGGCATGATCGTGGATGCATGCACAATGACCAGCAAGACCTTCTCATCCTGCGTAGGCTGCGTGTTCCTGGGCAAGCTAGACAAGCACCGAAGATCGTGGAAGTTAATTGGCAAAAACCTCTCCCGGGATGGATCAAGGTGAATACAGACGGCAACTCTTCGGGGGCGCCTGGCAATCTCACAGCTTCTGGAGTTTTTTGGAATTGTAGAGGTTACTTTCGGGGTGTTTCATGAATCGTTGTCGTTCGGGCTATGGGTTTGAAGCTGAACTGGTCGCAACAATGTGGGCAATTCACTATGCTTTTGTCAAGAGCTGGACACAACTTTGGCTGGAGTCGGACTCGATGTATGTGGTGAGCTTGTTGGAGAAGAGATCTACTGAGGTCCCTTGGCGCCACCTCAGCAAATGGCGATACACGTTGCATCTTCTCGCTCATATGGATTTGGTGGTCTCACATATTTTTCGGGAAGGCAATCGGGTGGCAGACATGCTGAGCAAGAAGACGAAGTACGGTACATGGTGGGGCGTCCCGCCTGAGGAGCTCGTACATTATCTCACTAATGACTATTTTGGCCAATCCAACTATAGGTTTGTTAGCTAGTGCGTCCTGCTTCTGGTTTATTTCCCCATTTTTGGACGCTCTTTCATTCATGGGGGGTACTCTTTTTCCTATCAAGGATTTTCCCCACAAGGGTGGGTTTTACCTTGGGAGGTTTTAACGAGGCCCCAACCATTCAGCCATTTGGTCGGCTTGTGACCATTTTGTTTTCATTTATGACATTGTTTTCAGGCTTACTTTTGGTTACCTGATCAGCCTGTGATCAGGAATACACTCTTTTCATTTTTTTATATATATTTTCGAATTTATTCAAAAAACAACAGGGGCATTAACATCCTTTATGTTTCCTAATAAACATCGTTTCTCAACCGATGTTGTTTCATGGATTGACATCGGTTTTAAACCAATATTGAAAATCCCCATTTTAACAACAGGGTTTTCAGCATCGGTTTTTTTTCTACATTAGACATTGGATAAAAACCGATGTCTATGTGCGTTTTTCTTGTAGTGCTAGAGGTCTGTTATTGATTACAAAGTTCTTAACCATTTCCTCCTTTTTTTGAATGAATCAAAGATATATTAAAAAATAAAAAAGAGTAATCATGAACACAGGCTGTTCAGGTAGCCAAAGAAACCATAAGCTAACGCAGATCTAGAAAAGTCAGAATGGTCACAAACCGACCAGATGGCTAAATAGTTGGGGTCACGTTAAAACCTCCCAAGGTAAAACCCACCCTTGTGGGAAAAACTCTTGGCAGGAAAAAGAGTACCCCCCATAAAAGAAGCGTCCAAGATACAAAAAACAAAAAGACCAGACGCATTATCTAACAAATCTATAGTTAGATTGATCAACATAATCCCCCGTGAGAAAAGGAATAATATCCGTAGGAGGGACTCCCCACCAAGTCGCCGATTGCGTCTCTTGCTCAGAAGGTCCGCCATTCGATTGCCTTCTCGATAAATATGCGAAACCACCAAATCCATCTGTGAAAGCAAATGAAGAGTGTACCTCCATCTGCTAAGGTGACGCCAAGGGACAACAATGGATCTCTTATGAAGCAGTTCCACCACATAAACGGAATCTGACTCGAGCCAAAGTTGAGTCCAGCCCTTAGCGAATGCATAATGAATGGCCCACATAGCCGCCACCAACTCAGCCTCAAACGCATACCCAGCACCACGGCGTTCCACAAAGCAGCCCCTAAAGAAGCCTCTGCAATTCCGGAAGACCCCAGAAGCTGTAAAGATACCCGGCGCCCCAGAGGCGCTGCCGTCCGTATTCACTTTGATCTACCCCTGGAGGGTTTTTTGCCAATTAACCTGCACAATCTTGGGAGCTTGTCTTGCACGACCCGGAACGTGAAGTCGCCTGAGGATAAAGAGGTCTTTCTGATCATTGTCCATTGAGCCATTATCTAAAGAAGACGATTCCACAATAAGAACCCGTAGATGGGTGATCGTTGTTTCCACAGTCCAGAATTTATCATGGAAAGTCAAATCATTTCAAACGTGCCAAATCAGCCAGATGCAGGAAATCGCTGCCACACGCCATAGAAAAGTAACCTGTTCACTGAACTGGTAATTCATTAATCGCACTAGGAATTCGTTAAAACTATGGGCCGTGAAAGGATGAGTATCAAAAGCACCAAAAATCCAACGCCATAGAGCCCCTGCAAAGACACAAGAGACAAACAAATGGTCAACAGATTCAGAAAATGCACAACAAAGACCACATGCCGATGGGCCAATAAAACTCCCCCTAGGACGTAAAACATCCAAGACCGCCAAACGATTGTGAATAGCCCGCCAGACCACAACCAAATGGCATTCCGGAATGTGACGAGACCAAATCCAAGAACCCCAAAGGACCAAAGGAGAATGGGGTCGAATATGCGAATATGCCGACTTCGAAGGAATAGTCCCATTGTCAGAATGCATCCAGACTCGCGTGTCCTTCGAAGATGGAGCGATGGGGACGAGAACAATGTCCCGGATGAGATCCAGATTAGCCTCAACGAATGAGAAGGTGAAATGCCAAGACTCTTCATAGAAGTACGCAGAAATACTTTGCCGAAAGAGATATCTGTAATCATGCAGAATACCAATTCTGTCAGCAATGCAGTAGCTCAACTAGTTATCAATCCGAATCAATACCTCGGAATGATTCCCAGTGATCCATCGAGACTCATCTAAACAATCCTCAATACAGGGCCTAATCCCAGCCTATATCGAAGAAGGAAGAAATGATCTACGTACAGAACCTTCCGAAGTCAAATAACGTTTACGGAGAACCTGGAAAATCACAGAATCCAAAGTCATAACCTTCCATCCCAATTTCATTAGAAAAGCAGTATTCGCCACCGAAATAGAGCGGACGCCTAGACTGCCCCCCCCCCCGCCCGAGGCATGCAACACCGAGCCCAGTTGACCACCACCGAACCCTTGGAGTTTACACCACCAGTCCAAATAAAGTTACGCATGGCTTGCTCCATTTGCTTAAGCAATGATCGCGGCCACTTGTAAATCATCATCGTATGCACAAAGGAGCTAGTGATCACCGAATTAACTAAGCAGACTCTACCAGCAAGAGAGAGTTTTTTTTTTGAATAAGTGCGATATATATATATAAATGAAAAAGAGTATTCCTGATCACAGGCTGATCAGGTAGCCAAAAGAAGCCTAAGCCCGGAAATAATGTCAAAACCAAACGAAATGGTCACAAGCCGACCAAATGGTTGAATGGTTGGGGCCTCGTTAAAACCTTCCAAGGTAAAACCCACCCTTGTGGGAAAAACCCTTGGAAGGGAAAAGAGTACCCCTCAGGAGAAATAGGCGCCTAAAATGGGAAAAGAAACCTGAAGCGGTGGCGCACTAAGTAACAAATCTATAGTTGGATTGGCCAACATAGTCATCAGTGAGGTAGTTAAGGAGCTCTATGGGCGGGACACCCCACCATGTGCCGCACTCCATCTTCTTGCTTGGCAAGTCCGCGACCCGATTGCCTTCCCGAAAAATATGAGAGACTATAAGATCAATACCTCTGAGCAGATGCAGGGTTTGGCGCCAATGACTAAGATGGCGCCATGGGACCTCCATTGTTCTCTTCTCCAATAGGTTCACCACATACATCGAATCCGATTCCAGCCATAGTTGCGTCCAACCTTTTGCAACGGCATATTGAATTGCCCACATTGCAACGACCAATTCAGCTTCAAACGCGTACCATAAACCACAATGATGGACAAAGCATCCTCGAAAGAAACCTCTACAGTTCCGGAAGACTCCAGAAGTTGTGAGGTTGCCTAGCATCCCTGAAGCGCTGCCATCCGTGTTAACCTTGATCCAACCCGGGAGGGGTTTTTGCCACTGAACCTCCACATTTTCGGAGCATGTCTAGGCCGTCCAGGAACTCGCAGACCACGCAAGATAAATAGGTCTTGTTGATCATTGTTCATGCATCCCCGATCCAAAGATGATGATTCCACAATGAGTACCTGAAGTTGAATGATCGCCGCATCCAGTGTCCATATTTTGTTGTGAAAAATCAGCTCGTTGCGGATATGCCAAATAATCCAGATGCATGAAATAATCGCCACACGCCAAAGGAAAGTAACCTGATCACTGAAATGAAACGCCATCAATCGCACCAGTAGCTCGTTGAAACTATAAGTATGAAGAGGGTGAACTTGGAAAGCATGGAAGATCCAACGCCAGATATTCCCTGCAAAAGCACAAGAGACAAATAAGTGATCAACCGATTCTTCCGATGCCCTGCAAAGAACACAAACCGAAGGGCCAGTAAAACTTCCCCTAGCTCGAAGTGAATCCTAGACAGCCAATCAGTCGTGTATGGCCCTCCATGCTACCACCGATCTCCATTCCGGGATATGCTGTGACCAGATCCAAGAACCCCATTTAACTACCAGGCACTGGGGACGTATATGGTTATAAGCTGCCTTCGAGGTGACCGAACCATCATCCGAGTTCAACCAAACTCGAGTATCCCTGGACTCTGGCGCAATCGGGACGCGCACAATGGCTCGGACCAGCTCCAAATAGGCCTCCACGAAAGGGAGGGTGAAGTGCCAGGACCCATCATAGAAATAGTCAGAAATGCGCTGATGGAATAAGTACCTATAGTCCTCTGGGAAGCCAATTCTGTCAGCTATAGAGTAACCCAACCAGTTATCAATCCAGAATAAAACCTCGGAGTTGGCACCTGGGATCCAACAAGCATCATCCAAGCAATCGGAAATGCGGGGTTTAATCCCTGTCCAAATTGAAGAGGGAATAAAGGACCGTCGAATCTCCCCATTCCTAGTAAAGTACCGTTGTCTGAGGGTTCTGTATATCACTGAATCCGAGTTCAAAACCTTCCAACCCAATTTCATCAAGAACGCCGTGTTGGCAGCCACAATAGATCGCACGCCCAGTCCCCCCTCTGCTCTGGGCGTGCAGCATTTATTCCAACTGACCACCACCTTCCCCTTAGAATTTACATCCCCCGTCCAAATGAAGTTGCGTATGGCTCTTCCCATTTGCTTGAGTAGCGTACCAGGCCATTTATAAACCATCATGGTGTGCACAAAAGAACTGGTAATCACCGAGTTAACCAGGCAAACTCTACCAGCAAGGGAAAGAGACGAACTTTTCCATCTTCTGAATTTGAGAATTATCTTGTCAAAGACAGGCTGTAAATCCGCGACCTTGGGAGCGCCTTTAAAGATTGGAGCGCCTAAATACATAGTAGGTAACGCCCCTAGATGGATCCCCAAAGTTTGTTGCACCCTCCCACGGACATAAGATGAGACCTTTGAACCAAAGTAAACCTTGGATTTCTGTGGATTAAACACTTAACCCGATTATCCGCATAATGAGTTAGAATCTGAAGCAAGACCCGGGCATTTCTAGAAGACGCCCCAAACATGATGACAATATCATCCGCATACAAGATGGAAGACGGAAAGACAATACCTCTCGGCGCCGTGAAGGGAGATAACCAAGACTAATCCATCGCCGCAGCAATAAACCAACCCAAAACCTCCTACGCAATGCAAAACAATAATGGTGATAAAGGATCCCCTTGTCTGACTCCTCTGAAACAGGGGAAATAACCCACCGGCGTCCCATTCAACAGCACTAAAATCCTGGCCGACCGAAGAACCACCTCCACCCAACGCATAAAGATGTCTGAAAAACCGAGGCGGCGCAAGACATAAAGTAAGAAATCCCACCTCAATGTGTCAAATGCCTTTCGAATTTCGATTTTCAGGATCATGTTTGAATCTGTGCGACCCTGTAAGTAGGGACAACCGAAGGGGAGTCCAAGGAATGCTGTTCTAGAGCCTTATCCGAGGCAAAAGCCTCAAAAGCATTATCAAGATGAATGCCATTAGGGCAAGTGACTATGGCACAGGATAGGGAACTAGGCGACATAGTTGAACCCGTATTATCCATTGAGTTATCAACAGCCTTGCCCTTATCCGTAGCCTGCTGCACCGGACAGTAAACTTTGCGAATTTGGGACCGACCCCTTTAAACTGAAGGGTGGCGTCCATTCGGAGCCCCGAAATGGCCCTTAGTAGAAGAAGGTCGTCTCTCTGGAGCCAAAGTCCCCGTTGAAGTAAGACGGCAGGAAGCAGTCGAGTGTCCCGTAATATTGCACTTAGAGCAGAACTCAGGGAGTTTCTTGTAGCTAACCGTGAAGTCCGAAACCCAGGGAGAGAGACTAATGGTCACCAGATTAAGCACCCAATTGATACGCAACTAAGCACGAGATCGATCCTGCACATTAGAAAATTTAATACAGAAATAGCCCTTGCCTAGGGGGATTAATTTCCAATCAGATTCGATGCCCTATAGCTTGGAGAGTCGTTTATGCAAGAGCATAGTAGGCCATGGTTTGTTGCCCTTTCCCAAAATAACCCGCCCAATCAAAGAACTCTGTTGTAAAAATCCCTGCCTAGCCCCGATTAATCCCTGCCTAGGCGCTAGGCCCCCCTTGTCCGCCTACGGTTTTTTTTTTCAATTAGGCCCGCCTAATCCCACCCAGGTCCCGCCTAACCCCGCCTAGGCGCTAAGCCACAGTCTGTCGCCTAGCGAGCGCCTAGCTTTTTACAACATTGTCAAAGAATAAGAGAATTCAATAAGACGTTGCTGATAAATATTCTCATCAATAGTCATGGAATAGTAATCACCTTTCCTAACAGGTTTAGGGATAGAATTAATCTTGCACGAAACGACATTAGAAAAGGAAGAAAAATTACCTAGGGCCTTGGGAAGAACCGAATCCATAGGGTGGGGATTACCTGAAATGACTTTAGCGAAGGTGTTACTCAAATTATTTAGAGCATTAGCATTATGAGCCGAAAGTCAAGGGTTCGATTCATGGGGGCAGGCCACTATGGATGAGCTTCCAACAAGTTGAGCAGCATTCTTGGGAGAACATGCAGGAGGGATGCCCCGAAGATGGCAGACAGCGGCCCAGGGGTCATCACCCCCCTGGGAGGGGCGGCCTTGGAGGTGGAGGATGCAACCACCGGCCCCTCATAATGGCACACATAGGGGCCGTCCCCCCACGGTAAGCGGCAGCCATGGGGGGAATCCCTCCAAGTGCAGCGCCATCCAAAGAGGTCGGGGAGACCGCCCCCATAACTTCATCCCTTGGCATGGACGACATATACACCTCATGCGGCACCAATCCGACGTAGGAGTGCATGGAGGTCAGGCCTGGAGGAGTTTTTGAAGGCACAAAATTCAGCGGAAGCACGTAACAGGGCAACGAGGAAGATGTAGCACCATGAAAATCCGAGTTCAAGATGGCAGCGTGACCATGACTGCGAGAGGGCAGTAGAGGAGGTGCTTCATGGGAGTCGAGTGAGATGGAAAGGACGGCTGGGGTCGAGCGATATGAGACATGAAGTTAGATGTTAAACCGTAGAATGAATCCGACGAAGCCATGATGATGACCGCCGGCGAAGGCACCGATGCCGTTAAGCAAGATGATCGAACGGGATAGAGGAGAGAGAAGAGAACATTAGGGTCCATTATCTGTAATTAAAGGAGGTTATTGAAATAAGATATTATTTTCTAACCATTTCCTCCTTAATGATAAGTGCCCTTTAACTAAAACTCAAATCCTTTTTTCCCAACTCTCTGAAGCCCAAATCTTTTCAAAGTTTGATTCAAAGTCAGGGTTTTGGATATAAAATTGATTTTTGCCTTCCTACAGCCCAATACCAATGGACAGTCATGCCATTTGGTTTTCGAACCTATCCCACATACCACCCTAATCTACATTGATGACATCTTACTGTTCTCATCAAACAAACAAGATCATGTGGCCTTGCTACATAGTATCATGCTATCTGAAAAGAAGAGCTCTATCGGTCAAACAAATATTGAATTCCTGGGAATGAAAATAATTGATGGAAAGTGTCAGCCCGGTCCGTACATTGTTCAAGACTTGCTAAAGTTTCCGGATGAAAACTCGTCAATCAAAGAGATTTAACAATTCCTTGGAATTGTTAATTATATCAGAGATTTCATTTTGGATTGCTCCTGATACACTAGTCATCTTTTAGAATTGCTCTAGAAGAATGCTCTATCATGGGAATCATCCCAGACAAGAGCAGTTGAACAACTCAAACAAGTATGTCATAATCCTCCGCCATTAAAAATCCCAAGTATAGGACAAAGGATTCTCCAGATTGATGCTAGTGATGAATATTTTTGCTTTAAAAAAGATGGGAAAATCTTTTATTGTGGACATGCAAGTGGACAGTTCAAAGATTCTGAGAAGCATTACCGTGATGTCTACAAAGAAATTCTTGATGTGTTGAATGGGATCAAGAAGTTTGAATTTCATCTTATTGGTCACCATTTCATAATTCAGATGGATAATATATCATTTCCAGCAATTATGGAGCTTTGGAACAAGGGTGTTCCAGAGAAACAACTCCTGCGACTTAATGGTTGGTTTTTCAAGTATCAATTCACAGTTCAACATATCAAAGGAAATCACAATCTTGTTCCAGATTATCTGTCCACATAACATCCATTACAGCTAATATCTTCGAAAGGTATTTTCCCAGTTATATTAATGACATATCCTGAAGGCCAATTTCCCCCAACAAAAACACCTTTCAAGGACCTAGGTGATTTACAAAATTATGCAAAACATTTCATATTTTATCACTTAGCCAAATTTGTTGTTCAAGTTAAATCTCCCTTTCTATGGGATCATTACCATTTCCACTACTACTCCCATTCCAAAAGATGGCCTATGGTATTTGTGGTGTATTTCCACCCTTTACTATCATACAGTGGAAATGCCCATCAGAAGTATGTTATCAGTCCTCCAAAATCCAGTCAACAATCATCCAATCTCTGGATTTTTCTTGAATGGTATGACAAGATTCAAAATTAGAAGGAAATGTTATAAGCAGAAGTGGATCAGAACAAAGATATCCCCGATTTATACATTGTCATGGTATTGCACCGGTATTTCACAATGGGAAAAGGGTACCGATTTATACCGACATCTTTACATTTCAAATAGAAGGTTTTATCAGGAACAATCATGAACCAGCAACATGAGGTTAATGAATTATGCATGCATCTCCTGGTTATAAACAAGCTTTCACCAAACCCACCTAGACTGGAGCCTATACATACATCACTCGTGGTAAATCATGTGTTGACGAACCAGATTCAAGTCACCAACAAGAAGATAATCAAGAAAGTTACACAAATACTCAGATGTTCGAGCCAGATTCCCAAGACTCGTGGCATGTTGAAGATGATTACATTGATTGGGACGACTTTTGATTATTTTGGACAGAACCCAGGTCAAAAGAATACTATGACTACCACTACAATCCATGATGAAAGGATGATGTCAGCACTGTGTAGGTGTCCTTATAATGGACACGTGTCAGCTTGTAACAATAAGTGTCCTTTTAGTGGACACATGTCAGTTTATGGTTGTAAGTATCTTTTTGTTGGACACATGTCTGTTTCTTATCCTTGTAATGTAACATGTGTCAACGTGTCAGCTTGGAGTTGTAAGTGTCCTTTTACGGGACACATGTCAGCTTGTTGTTGTAAGTGTCCTTTTAGTGGACACGTGTCAGTTTGTTTAAGGTGTCCATGCAGGTGACATATGTATATGATAGGTATCTTGTTAGTGGACACATGTTTAGTTCTCATGAACAAGGTCTATGAAGGCAACACGTGTCAAGCGGAAGAATCTCGTAAGAGGGACACGTGTCACTTCCTTGTTTTGTACATGAGGCCTATTTAAGGACCTCTTCAGTTGTATGGAAAACTCAGATGAAAATCTAAATAAAATCTTTCTTTTACAAAAAATGAGCTTCCAATTCTCTTTTATGTCTCTTCAAAACCCTCTTAGCTATATTTGCAATTATCTTTCAAATTCTTCAATCTTCTTCATGAAGTATACTATGTACTTGCCTCTTTTGAGAATCCTATACATAAGAAACATGATTGATGTACCTGGCATAATATTATTAGGCATGGTCCCCTCAATCCATACGACGGTTAGGAATTCTTTGAAGTTTTGAATGAATGACCTTCCTATGAGATTCTGCAAGAAAGTCGTCCAGGCAAGTTGTGCCGCTTAGGCTAAGGTGCAGGAGATCTCATGGTCGTGTCATGCTCTTTTAACCTCATGGAGTGGCTACGACTGCCTAAGAGTATGGGTTTATGGGGCTCCTAGCACCTCGTGGGACACATGTCAGCTAGTTTTTATAAGTGTCTTTTAGTGGACACCTATCACTTTCCTATTTAAGGTGTCCCATGCAGGTGGCATGTGTACATGATAGGTGTCATGTTAGTGGACACATGTCTAGTTCTCATGAAAATGGTCTAAGAAGGCAACACGTGTTTAGTAGAGGTAGGTGTCTTGTAAGAGGGACACGTGTCACTTCCTTGTTTTGTACATGAGGCCTATTTAAGGACCTCTTCAGTTGTATGGAAAACTCAGACGGAAATCATAATAAAATCTTTCTTTTACAAATATGAGTTTCTAAATCTCTTTTATATCTCTTCAAAAGCCTCTTAGCTGATCCATAATTATCTTTTAAATTATTCGTTCTTCTTCATGGAGTATGCATATCAGAACCTTGATTGAAGCACCTAGCATAGTATTATTAGGCACGGTCCCCTCAATCCATACGATGGTTAAAATTATTTGAAGTTTTGGATGTATGGCCTTATTATGAGACTGTGCCGGAGAGCCGTCCAGACAAGGAGTGCCGCTTAGGCTAAGGTGCAGCAGGTCTCGTGGTGGTGTCATACTCTCAACCTCATGGAGTGGCTAAGACCATCTAAGGGTATGGGTTTGAGGGGCTCTGTCATCTTGTGGTATCAAAGCTAGATCTGTCTTCTCGTGCTCCTGGAGAATTCGTTAGAATGGTTAGATCCAGCTAAGATGGTGTGTAGAAGAGGCGTTCCCCTTGATATGGAATTCTAATCCTTGAATAGCTCTTTTGATATCCCTTTTAGCCAGATACATAGTATATCTTCTTCTCTTTCCCTACCTACATTTCTACTAGTCATATCGAAAAAACCATAGAATATTCTACTATCCCAAGTTGTTGGAAATCGTGGATCTTGGCCCAAACATATCAAATCTATTAATTTCAATAAGAGTACTCGACCAAAAGAGTATATCCGATCATCCAGAATAGATCATTGTGGTCTTCCTTCGACTAAACAAGAGCAGTACATAACACTGTGCATTCCACCTGAGTTCATCACATGATGGAGATCAGAAGGTTATACTTATCTCCTCCTTGGAGCTGTACAACTTGTTCTCTCTTACCATGGAAGAAAAGGTCTTCCAATATTCTCTTCACACTCAATGTTGGAAGTGTTGTGGTCACTTTCTTCCCCCTTTGCAGTATCTTTGAGTGACCCCACACTTGCATCGGACTTCAAGGTGCAAGTTCAACTTTCTGGTGCAGATCAGATCAGAAATTCCATCATAGCAACCCTTCATCACCAAGTTGTAAACAGGTTGCATGATCACAGCCTAGATCTGCAGAATCAACACATAGAAGATGCTTAGATGGTCCTTGCTGAGTCTGGATCTGACGTCCCTACAATCATCCAAATACCCAGACAAATCAGGAGAAAAGACTTGGAGCAACTTGTTCCAAAAGAATGGATCACCAACTATAAGTCCCTTCACCAATAGGCAGAAATGGTCAAGCAACTGACTATAAGTTTCAAAGGTTGAAGGATGGACGTGTCAAGATGATCTACCAAACACCATCCAGCACAAGACCTTCAAATCCCGAATTCTAGTTGATGGTTTATCTAGTTTAGGTCGATGTGTCTACAAACATCCCTATTGCATGATTTTGCCCAGATGGATCTCATATTTACACTAACAGAATTAATGGTCATTCCATCTCATATTTACACCAATAGAATTAATGGTCATTCCATCTCATATTTACACTAACAGAATTAATGGTCATTTTGTATGGGATGTTGATCAATCCATGTGTGATCCTAAATGTTCTTGTGGAGAAGAATCAAACTCTGATGAAGAAGAGCATGTACGGATAAGAAGCAGAAAGAAGAAAAACACAAGGCGACCACGTTGCAGGCCATATGATCAACTTGACACTCCAGATCTAATTCCACAACCCTTACCATGTTACAAAAAAGGGTTAGCTATGAAGCAAAATTTCCACCTTTAGAACATAAGGTTGACACTCAACCGAGAATTACATCCAAGCCTTTTTGTGCAAAGCACCGCTGTGGAACATGACGGACAAATAAAGGGTCCCACTCAAGCAGAAGAAGTGCTAAATTGGCAGACCGCCAATGCTTGTGCCCAAAACAAGTCTATGCAAGCGATAGACTCTAAGGTCTCATAGGTTCTCACAATTCTCTCTCTAGAGAATGCAAAAGTCTGATACAATTCGTCTTCTTCTTCATCGTTAATTCATGGAGTTCAATCCGTTCTTATTTCCTAAAATCAATGGAGATCATCACAACAACAACAACACATTTGTTGACGGAAAACTTTCTCGTTTCCCACGAATTCTCATTCGTTTGAAGAACAGCAGGTCGGCGATGATATTGTGCAGACCTCATCTATGAAATCCAATCCATCACGAGATTAGGTTTTGATTTCCCTTGAAGCCTGTTGATTGCGATATCATGTCTAGGGTTTATACTAGGGCTTGTGATATGAACACTAACCCTAACCCTAACCCGACTAGTGTTTCTGAAAGTAGATCTCACCTTAGCACATCATTGCACATGCATGTGAATCAGCAAGATGGTGCAAGGGGGAACGTGGTGGACTCTGATATACCTTCTAGGGTTCACACTAGGGTTTGCAGAATTAACCCCAACCCCAAGGACTTCATGCACAACAACAGTGCTACGCCCAAAGATGATAATCCGACTCATATCAAAAACCATTTGATCCCTACATTCACACAATCGCTATCACCAAGAGATAATTCAAAACCAGAGAAAACTAACAATGGTGTGGAAAATTAAATCATGCTGGAAATTTAACTCTCTCAAAAAAGGATGCTATAACGTTAATTTTCGGATATGAATGAACATGACAGAATTTTTGTGAAATCTACATGGAATTTAAATCTGGGCTCAATTCATCTCATGAATTGTATCCCAGATTTTAACCCATCCAAACTTAACACGTCTAACGCTCAAGTTTGAGTAAGGATTTATGAGCTTAGCATTGAATACTAGCACCCTCATTGATTATGAAATTAGCTAGCGCAATTGGTACGCCAATACAAATAGATGGAAGATCTTTAACAAGATAAGATTATGGTTAAATTTAAATGATGGAAAGGCTCTTCTCTTTCTTTGGCGGGTCGAGTCTGTATGGTTAATTCCATCATTGCCAGCTCCTTGGTTCACAGTATGCTTATCTACAAATGGCCTATAGTGATGCTTAAGAAGTTGGAGAAGGCTATGCGTAATTTTATTTGGTCTGGTGATGTTAATCAGAAGGGATCTGTGGTTGTTAATTGGACACGCTATTGCACTCTTAAGAATGAGGGAGGTCTTGGCGTTCGGTCTCTCATTTCCGCAAACCGGGCTTTTATTATGAAAATGGGCTGGAAAGTTCTTACTTTGGATTCTGTGGTCTTTGATACTCTCCATAGACGTTTTTTGTGGACTAACGGTTCTATCAGACGCTCTTTCTTACCTTCTTTAATCTAGGTGGGGTTGCGTCCAACTGTGGAGGATTGCCAGACTGATTCGAGATGGATCCATGGGGCACACTCTTCGATTAATCTGGCTGTTATGGACGTCCGCTGCCACAGAGGATTTATTGGTCCTACTGCTTGTAACCTCTATTATTCTCACTCGGAATCGATTGATCACATTTTTGTTTCTTGTGATATTGCAGGAGCTCTCTGGGATTGGATTGCTGCATCATTTGCTATGGCTTTTCGTAACGTCTATAGCTTCAATGAATTTCTGTTTTTTTTTTAATAAATCGCATGATATATATAAAAAAGGAAAAGAGAGTTATCCTGATCACAGGCTGATCAGGTAGCCAAACAATTAAGCCTATAACAAGAACGAAACAAAAACGGGGTGGTCACAAGCCGACCAAATGGCTGAATGGTTGGGGCCTCGTTAAAACCTCCCAAGGTAAAACCCACCCTTGTGAGGAAAACCTTGGCAAGAAAAAGAGTACCCCCCATAAGAGAAAATGACTTCAAACATACCAAAAGAGAGTCCCGGACGCATTAGCTAACAAACCTATAGTTGGGCTGACCAACATAGTCATCAGTGAGAAAAAGGCACAAGGTCCTCAGGCAGGACGCCCCACCAAATCCCATAATCTGTCTTCTTACTCAGCATATCTGCTACTCGATTGCCTTCCCAAAAAATATGTGAGACCACAAGCTCCATCTGCGAAAGCAGATGAAGAGTGTAACGCTAAGTACTAAGATGACGCCATGGAACCTCAACGGATCTTTTTTTAAGAAGGGTCACCACATAAACCGAATCCGATTCAATCTAAAGTTTTGTCCAGACTTTAGCAAATGCATGATGAATGGCCCACATTGCAGCCACCAACTCATCTTCAAACGCATATCCTGAACCACAATGGTTCACAAAACAACCTCGAAAGAAGCCCCTGCAATTCCGGAAAACCCCAGAGGCTGTAAGACTACCCGGCGCCCCTAAAGCACTACCATCCGTATTCACCTTGATCCAACCTGGAAAGGGTTTTCGCCAATTAACTTCGACGATCTTCGGAACATGTCTAGCCCGCCCAGGAACACGCAGCAGCCTATGCAGGATAAGAAGGTCACGTTGATCATTATGCATGCAACCCCGATCTAGTGAAGATGATTCGACGATAAGACCCTGAATATGGAGAATTACCGCATCCACCATCCAGAGCTTGTTGTTAAAGACCAGCTCATTCCAAATATGCCAAATGATCTAGATGCAGGACACAACAGCCACACGCCATAAGAAAGCAACCTGCTCACTAAAACGAAAATTCATTTTTGAATAAATTCGAATAGATATATAAAAATGAAAAAGAAAGTCGTTCTGATCACAGGCTGATCAGGTACCCAAACAAGTAAGCCTGAAAAAATTCAGAAACAAAAATGAAATGGTCACAAGCCGACCAGATGGCTGAATGGTTGGGGCCTCGTTAAAACCTCCCAAGGTAAAACCAACCCTTGTGGGAAAAACCCTTGGCAGGAAAAAGAGTACCCCCCCATGAAAAAAAGCGTCCCAAATGATACAACCAGAAAATCCCAAAGGCATTAACTGACAAACCTATAGTTGGACTGGCCAACATAATCTTCGGTGAGAGACAACATGATATCCGTTGGTGGGACTCCTCACCAAGTCTCAGAGTGCGATCTCTTGCTAAGCAGGTCTGCCACCCGATTGCCCTCCCGAAAAATATGCGAGCGAGACCACCAAATCCATCTGTGAAAGAAGGTGCACTTGCTAAGTTGGCACCATGGGACCCCCTCAGACCTCTTTTGGAGCAACTCCACCACATAAACCAAATCTGACTCCAGCCAAAGTTGGGTCCAGCCCTTCGCAAATGCATAATGAATGGCCCACATAGCTGCCACCAATTCTGCCTTAAAGGCAAAGCCCGAACCACAACATTCCACAAAGCAACCCCGAAAGAAGCCTCTGCAGTTCCGGAAGACCCCAGAAGCTGTAAGGCGTCTAGGAGCCCCCGAAGCACTGCCATCCGTGTTCACCTTGATCCAGCCCGGGAGGGGTTTTTGCCAACTAACCTGCACAATCTTCGGGGCTTTTCTAGGCCGCCCAGGTACATGAAGTCTCCGAAGAATGAAAAGGTCATGTTGATCATTATGCATGCAACCCCGGTCTAAGGAAGAAGATTCCAAGATGAGAACGCGAATACGGAGGATGGTCGCGTCCACTGTCCATGGCTTGTCATTGAAAGTCAAGTCGTTCTGGATATGCTAGATGAGCCAGATGTAGGATAGCATTGCCACACGCCATAAGAAAGCCACACTTGCTCACTGAAACGAAAATTTATTAAACGTACCAGGAATTCATTAAAGCTATAAGCCATAAAAATGTGGACGTCAAAAGAGTCAAAGATCCACCGCCAAAGGGCCCCTGCAAAAGCACAAGAGACGAACAAATGATCAACACATTTAGCAGCTGCACAACAAAGACCATAAACCGAGGGGCCAATGAAGCTCCCCATAGGACGCAGTAAATCCAATACCGCCAGTTGATTGTGGATAGCTCTCCATGCCACAATCGAGCGTCATTCCAGGATATGAGGTGACCAAATCCAGGAACCCCATTGGACCACCGGAGAATGGGGGCGCAAATGAGAGTAAGTCGATTTCGAAGTAATAATCCCATCATCAGAGTGCATCCAAACACGCGTATCCTTCGAAGCCGGAGCTGTGGGGACGCGAACAATACCCGGACCAAATCCAAGTAAACCTCAATGAACAAGAAGGTGAAGTGCAAGGACTCGTCATAGAAGTAATTCGAGATGCGATGCCGAAATAGATGTCTGTATTCCTGCGGGATACCAATCCTATCTGCAATGGCATAACCCAACCAATTGTCAAGCCAAAATAAGACTTCGGAATTACACCCGGGGATCCAACGAGAGTCCTCCAAGAAACCCGTAATGCGAATCCTAGTCCAAATGGAAGAGGGGATGAACGATCGACAGAGAGAACCATCCGAAGTCAAATAACATTTTCTGAGGGTTTTGTAAATCACAGAGTCTGAATTCATAACCTTCCAACCCAGCTTCATCAGGAACGCATTATTAGCAACAATAATAGAACGGATGCCCAACCCTCCTTTGGCCTGGGGCATACAACATCGATTCTAATTTACCACCACCGAACCACTAGAGTTGACATCACCAGTCTAGATAAAATTACGCATGGCCTTTTCCATTCGCAGTAGCAATGTTCGAGACCACTTATAAACCATCATCGTATGCACAAAGGAGCTGGTGATCACCGATTTCACCAGGAAGACACGACCAGCCATAGATAAAGATGTCCCTTTCCACCTTCTGAACTTGAGAATCACCTTATCAAAAACGGGTTGTAAATTCGCCACCTTGGTAGCACCTTTGAAAATAGGGGCGCCTAGATAAACCGTTGGGAAGGCCCCAACTTGAATACCCGTAATCGTCTATATACGGCCACACACATGATTAGAGACCCGGTTACCAAAGTAAATCTTGGATTTGCGAGCATTAAAGGACTGACCCGAGATATCTGCATAAAGTGTAAGGATCTGAAGAAGAGTACGTGCATTCGCTGAAGATGCCCCCGCACATAATCAAAATATCATCCGCGTACATAATAGAAGAAGGAAAAATGATATTCTTAGGCGCCATAAACGGCTGAAGCTGATTCCGGATTACTGCATCTTCAATAAATCTGCTCAGAACTTCCTCCGCAATGCAAAAGAGTAAGAGAGATAAAGGATCGCCTTGTCTAACCCCTCGAAAACAAGAGAAATAGCCCACAGGCGACCCATTCAATAAAATGGAAATTCTGGAAGATTGAAGAATAAGTTCAATCCAGTGAACGAACACCTCCGAAAAGCCTAACCGACACAAGACGTGTATCAAAAAACCCCAATTAACAGTATCAAATTCCTTGCGATATCAATTTTCAAAATCATGTTGGCATCATTCTGACCCTGAATAACATTGAAGCCTTCAGAAACCAGAGTTATACAGTCGTGAATCTGCCTGCCTGGGATAAAACCAAACTGCGTAGGAGACAAATAAGTAGAAATTATAGAGCCCAGTCGAGTCGCCAAAATCTTGGTAATAATCTTGAAAAGAAAATTACTCATAACGATCGGCCTAAAGTTCCCAATACTATTAGCATCTTTAGTCTTCGGAATGAGCGCCATAAAAATAGTGTTCAATCCTGCAGGAAGGGACACATTAATGAAGAAAAAATGAACCGCGGCGGCCACATCTGCTGAAATAACGTCCCAAGAGTGATGATAAAACATCCCATTAAAACCGTCCGGTCCCAGAGAACTGTCCTAACCCATATCGAAACTTGTATCTTTAATCTCCGACTCCGAAGGAATAGTCGTCAAAAGAGCGTTATCCGCTGTATCAACCCTAGGAGAAATCACCTGATCAACCAAAGTATAATCCGAAATAGTTTGCCCTGTGTCTGCAAAGAGCTCTGTATCTAGTGTTCCGTTGCTCGTTTTTGGACTCTGGAATCTGGTGTGGACCGGCATGCGGGGGACCCTGCGGATGGCGGACGGCGGCCCAGGGGTCATCACTCCCCTGGGGAGGGGCGCCCATGGGATTGAGAGCTGCTGCCGCTAGCCCCCCATGAACCAAGGAGGGGCCAGCCCCCCCATGGACATAAGGATCCATGGGGGTAAAGGAGCGCAAGGGCGCTGAGGCGTGAGGGGCAGGCCCCCCTTTGCACCATGCAGTTGGGGATCGGCAATAGGCTAGACGTATGGGGGGACCAGCTATGGAGGTGCCACGCGTGTGGGAGACGTGCTGGAGCAAGGACGAGGGATGGGGGACCCCTGCTGCTGCTGGTACGATGAATCTTGTATGTCGCTGGTACGAGGAAGGATGTTGGAGCGCTCTTGGACTGCCGTTGCGCCAGAAACCCCTGCTGCCGCTCGCGAGGAGGATGTTTGGGGACCCTTATTGCTGTTAGAGGACAAGAACGTCCAAGGAACCCCATAGAAGGAGAAAGTCCCCGACGTCAGAGGTTTTCCCTGCTCCGGCGGTGTGCTGCGTGGGGAGGGGGGCTGCGCGGCTGGAGTTCCGTGCGGATGTGCATGATGCGCCTGCATCGTATCACCGGTGTGAAATGCATAAGAAGAAGACGAACTAACGGGGAGATAGTTGGAGGTGAGCCCATGAAACGTCTCCGGCGATGCCATGGGGGAGACAGCCGGTGGAGTTGCCGGCGATGAGGACTGTGCGAACGTGAACAAGGGATGAGAGAGAAGAGAGCATAAGCCCTACAGAGAGAATAAGCCCTAGAGAAGGGAGAATTGTCATAACCCAAAACATTTGCATTTTAATTGTCAGAATTATATAGTCATAAGTATAGTTACATGTAAGTTCCATGTCACGACGCACAATAGTGAAGCCCGCAGTCTCAATATCTGCCTGAATCTGCCGAACTTTCTCCATCTGCATCTCCACCTAACGATTAACATCCCCAAAGACATCTTTATTCCAATCCGTAATAGTCTAGCGCAACCGCTTGAGCTTCCACATGACGCGCAACAGAGGATTGGTCGATGCGCACGGGAGGGCCAATGACGAAGTAACAATATCCCGAAAAGAATCATGATAAATCCACATACACTGGAAATGAAATAGAATTGGCCCCCTGAGGATAGAAGATGTTAAAACAAAAATTCATTAAACGCACCAGGAATTCATTAAAGTTATGAGCCATAAAGAGGGGAACGTCAAATGAACCAAAAACCCATTGTCAAAGAGTCCCTGCAAAGGCACAAGAGACAAACAAATGGTCAACCGATTCAGTAGATGTACAACAAAGAGAACAGAATGAGGGGCCAATGAAACTCCCCCTTTTACGCAATAAGTCCAAGACTGCCAACCGATTGTGGATGGCTCTCCATGCCACAACCGAACGATGTTCCAGGATGTGTGGTGACCAAATCCAAGATCCCCATTTAACCGCAGGAGCATGGGGGCGAATATGAGAATATGCGGCTTTCGAGGTAACCTTCCCATCATCAGAATTTAACCAGATCCAAGTAAGTCTCCACAAAGGTGAAAGTGAAGTGCCAGGACTCGTCATAGAAATATTTTGAAATACGATACCTAAATAAATGTTTGTACTCATGAGGGATACCAATTATGTCTGCTATAGAATAACCCAACCAGTTGTCAAGCCAGAATAAAACCTCGGAATTACACCCAGGAATCCACTAAGAATCTTCCAAGCAATCCGCAATGTAGGGCCTAATCCCAGTCCAAATCGAAGAAGGGATGAATGACCTACGAAGGGCACCGTCCGAAGTCATGTAATGTCTCCTTAAAGTAGTAAAAATCACTGAATCAGAATTCATAACTTTCTAACCCAGCTTCATCAAAAAGGCAGTGTTAGCCACCAGAATAGACCATACGCCCAAGCCCCCTTCAGCTCGGGGCGTGCAACATCGACTCCAGTTGACCACCACCGAACCTTTGGAGTTAACGTCCCCAGTCCAAATGAAATTACGCATGGCCCTTTCCATTTTCTTGAGCAATGATCTAGGCCACTTGTAAACCATCATCGTGTGCACAAACAAGATAGTTATCACCGAGTTAACCAGGCAAACACGGTGAGCAAGAGATAGAGATGTCCCTTTCCATCTTCTAAATTTAAAAATCACCTTATCAAAGACGGGCTGTAAATCCGTAGCCTTCGGGGCGTCTTTAAATATAGGTGCTCCTAAATAAACCATAGGGAAGGAGCCTAACTGTATACCCATGATATTCTGAACGCGGCCGCGCACGTGATTCGAAACCCGGGCGCCAAAGTACACCTTAGACTTACTCGGATTGAAAGCCTGACCCGAGATATCATCATATAATGTAAGGATCTGAAGTAGTATACGAGCGTTCGCTGAAGATGCCCCACACATAATAACGATGTCATCAGCATAAAGAATCGAAGATGGAAAAATGACATGTCTCGGCGCAAAAAATGGCCCTAACTGATTCTGATTAACTGCAGTCTCCACAAATTTTCTCAAAACCTCCTCAACAATACAAAAGAGTAAAGGAGATAGAGGGCCACCCTGTCTAACACCTCGAAAGCAAGAGAAGTATCCCACATGTGAACCATTAAGTAAAATCAAAATTCTTGAAGACTGGAGAAAGATCTCAATCTAGTGGACGAAAATCTCCGAAAAACCAAATCGCCGTAAAACGTGAAGCAGAAACCCCACTTTAGCATGTCAAACGCTTTGCGGATATCAATTTTTAAAATCAAATTATCATCATTACGGCCATGCAAGACGTTAAAGCCCTCCGAGACCAAAGCTATACAATCATGAATCTGTCTGCCCGAAATAAATTCAAACTGTGAAGGCGACAAGTGTTTAGAAATGATAGTACCCAAACGCGTGGCTAAGTTCTTAGTAATAATCTTGAAAAGAAAATTACTCACGACAATCGGACGAAAATTGTCAATAGTGTTAGCATCCTTTGTCTTCGGAATGAGAGCCATGAAACTAGCATTCAACCCGGAAGGGAGGGTCGAGCTAATGAAGAAATACCGAACTGCAACAATTATATCTTCTAACAGAATGTCCCAATAGTGCCGATAAAATGTACCAGTGTAGCTGTCCGGACCAGGAGAACTATCTGACCCCAAATCAAACACTGCTTCCCAAACCTCTGAGTCTGAGGGAATAACCGTAAGGAGATCGTTATCCATTGCCCCCACCTACGGAGAAATCACCTGATCGACCAAAGAATAATCCAGAACGGCACCCCCAGGGTCCGAGAAAAGCTCTTTATAGAAGGAGGTAACGTGCGTCCCAAGAACACCCAGATCATCCGAATAATTACCATCAATAATCAAACCCTGGATACCCGAGCAGCTACTACGAATCTGACAACGTCGATGAAAAAAGGCAGTATTACGATCTCCATCTTTAAGCCAAGCCGACTGAGCTTTCTGCCTCATGAACTCAGACTGCAATAGTAACGTGTGTGACAACTCCTTCTGGGCCTCAAATTCCAAATCGCGAGGGGCAGCAGAGAAACCCAAAGCCTCAATATCCGCCTGAATCTGATTAACTTTCTCCATCTAGCAATCCACCTGACGATTAACATCCCCAAAGATGTTCTTATTCCAAACTTTAATAGTCTGCCGCAATCTCTTAAGCTTCCATATGACACGCAATAGGGAGCTAGGTGATGCACATGGAAGGGCCCAAGAAGAAGCAACGAGACCCCAAAACGAGTCATGATAAATCCACATACGCTGGAAAAAAAACGGAATCGGACCCCTACTGGTAGAAAATGAACAAGAAACCAAAATGGGATGGTGATTCGAGCCAATGTGGGGGAGAACCAAACCCTTGACAACTTGCCAAAGAGAGAAAAATCGACACGTTGCTAGGGCTCGATCCAATTTAGCCTGTAGAAGGGACAGTGACATACGGGGAGAGGACCAAGTGAACGTGTTGCCCATAGTCGACACTGCAAACAAGCCAGCATCCTCCCCAAAGTCCCTGAAATCCTGACAAGAAGCTTGGGAAAGAATACCACTGCCCAAACGCTCGTGATGACCCAACACAACATTGAAATCCCCAATAATAAATCATCAAGACCCAAATTTCTCAAATCCAACCAAAGGGTGCGCCGAGCAATATGATTACATAAACCATGAGCAAAGCCAATATGAAAAATCATGGACCCCAACTGAACCTGCAGAACAATACACTGAGAAGAAGACCAAACCTGTTGCAAAGCAGGGATGACCGGATCACAGAAAACCCAAATATTAGCCCGACCGTTATCACGAAAGTTTTGAGTGATGAAATTCAAACCCAGACTATTCCAATAGGAAATCAAAGAAATGTACACCTGTGGTTCACATATAGCCAAATAGAAGGTTTGTGCTTCTGACATAAAACCTTAAGAACATTACGAGAAGCAATGTTCCCAATTTCCCAGATATTCCAGAAGATGCAGTTCATTGAGATGGGGGGAGGGGGGCTGCCCATGTGAAACGAATGGTAAAGACAGAAGTGTGGTGTGTCGTAGAATCCAACGATTGAGCATTGGCTACCGCTACCTCATCAGCATAATCCACCCATCTTTTCGAAGCCACAAAATCTAGTTCATTTGGCCCTGAGGAGTCTGACTCAATAGTGATAGCGTGTATGGTCGCGGAGGGGCCTTGCGCCACATTCTAGAGTAACCTGGACTTGGCCGCATCAATGGAACTGTCCCGGAAAGCACGACTAAGAGCACGGATGGGCTTTTCCAATGGGTGCTGAATAGTAAGGGGCAGACTTGTAGAGAATCTGTGTTAAGTGCCGGGGCCGTGGGAACCGTTTGCCGAGTTGGAAGAATCATCATCCATGGTTAAAGCCTCAAAAGCATTACCAAGGTGAATATCATTAGGACAAGTGATTATGGCACAGGAAGGGGATCCCGGTCGCATAGTCGAGACCGTATTTTCCATTGAGTTACCAACGGCCTTACCCTTGTCTGTCGCCTGCTACACAGGACAATAAACTTTACGCACTCTGGATCAACCTCGTTGGACTGACTTGGGACGTTCAATTGGGGCCCTGGAATGGCCTTGGTTGGGACTAATACGCCTTTCCGTAGCCGAGGTTCCTGGAGAATTGAGATGGCAAGAGGTAGCCGAATGTCCTATAACCTTACATTTGGAGCAAAACTCGGGCAACTTCTCATAGCTAACAGACACGAACGAGCACTGACCAACCCGTTCCACCATAATGTGATCCTCCAACGGTTTTGCGAGATCAATATCAACCAGCACACGGATGAAATGTCCCAAGGACCCCTCAAGCGATCGTTAATCAATTTGGATTGGATTAGCAATAGCACTAGCGATCCCCAAGATAGTGTTAGGGTCCCAGTATTCCAAACTGAGCTCAAAAATGCGAACCCAAACACTGGCAACAGAGGTGTGCAGTTTGTAAGGATTAAAGTCCGGGACCCAAGGATAAAGCTGAATAGTTCCCGAATTAAGCGCCCAATTGATTCGTAGTTGACCACGAGCTCAATCCTACGCATGAAAAAAATTGACACAAAAATATCCTTTGCCCAAGGGAATTAGTTTCCAGTCATTTTGAATACCCCATAGCTCGAATAGCCTTTTATGCAGAAGCATAGTAGGCCATGGCTTGTTACCTTTCCCCAAAATAACCCGCCCAATCAAAGAGTATGAGAACTCGGCAAGACGTTGCTGGTAAATGTTTTCATCAATCGTAACAGAATAATAATCCTCTTTCTTAACGATTTTAGGGATAGATGGACTTTTACCAGAAACCATATGAGAAAATGTGCCGGGATTATCTGGGGCCTGGGGTAAGGTAGAATCCAACAGAGGAGTAGTGCCTTAGACAACTTTCGCGAAAGAGTTACCCAAATTAATATGAGAATTAGAGTTATGAGCCGAAAGTTGAGGGTTCGAAGCATGGGGGGAGACCATGGTGGTTGAGCTTCCAACCAGTTGAGTAGCAGTCATTGGAGGGCATGCAGGTGGAATGCGCTGTGGATGGCAGTCTGCGGCCCAGGGGTCATCACCCCCCTGAGAGAGGGCAGCCCTGGATGGGAGGGCAGCCGCCGGCCCCTCATAAGATCCCATATAGGCCCCCCATGGTTATTGGCAGCATAGGTGAAAGGGGCGCGGCCCCCCTATTCCCTTCCCCATGTGGTGGCGCGGTAGGTGACGCAGGCTGCTGCAAGTAGGCCTCTGGCGGGACTAGGCTTGCGTGTGCAAACAATGAAGGAGGTGAGCATGAGGTGTTGTTGGTTGGCACGAAGTTCGACGGAAGACCAAAGCACCAGAAATACGCAGGTGTTGGGCTAAGGGCGTGATTCCCGTCTCCGCGCTGGTTGACACTGTGCACGGATGGACGAGCAGCAGCTGTGGGATTCGAATGGGATGTGGAGTTTGGCTGATGTCTTGCATGATAGGGCATGAAGTTAGATGTTAACCCAGAAAAAGATTCTGGTGAGGCCATGATGGAGACAACCGGCGATGGACCAGAGGCTTTAGGCAGAACGACCGGACGGAATCAAGGAGAGAGCATTCAATGAATTTATGGTTCATTTAATGGAATTCCATTTTGGTGCGCAGATTGCAAAATACCCAGGAGGATTTACTTTGTCTCCACAAGTTGAAGGTTCGGGGCCATCCCCCTAAGGCCCCTCGCATTATCCCAGTGCCTTGGTCTCTACCCCTCCCTGGCTGGATTAAAGTAAATACAGATGGTGCACAAGTGGAGCTCCAGGGCGTATTACGGCGGTGGCGGTTTACCGCACTTATCGAGGCTTTTTTCGTGGTTGCTTTGTGGAGCAGTGTGGAACGGGCTATGCATTCGAGGTCGAATTAGTTGCAGCTATGAGCGCAATTTCTTATGCTTTTTATAAGGGCTGGACTAATCTTTGGTTGGAATCTGACTCTACATATGTTGTCGACCTATTTAGGTCTCGAATTGGTTCCATCCCATGGCGTCTGTTTAATTAGTGGCGTTATTCTCTATTTCTGATTTCTCAGATGCACTTCGTGGTTTCTCACATCTATCGGGAAGGTAATCGTGTCGCAGATCAGCTCAGCAAACTCATGTGTGATTCCACATGGTGGGATGCTCCTTCGGTGGATATTATATCCCTGCTCACAGATGACTATGTCGGACGAGTGCAATATAGATTTGTTAGATAGTGTTGAGTTTTGTTCTTATGTTTTGGTTGTATGACTTTCACTTTTCTCGCCGGGGTACTCTTTTCCTACTAAGGGTTTTCCCCACAAGGGTGGGTTTTACCTTGGTAGGTTTTTAACGAGGCCCCAAACATTGCGTTACCTGGTCGGCTTGTGACCAGGATCTTTCTTTTCTTATTATAATTTCGATCTTTATTTAAAAAAAGATGTGGGACACTTCGTTAGAGTGCTTGTGGAAATTGATTTGAATTCACCTCTTCAAGAATGCATCGTGGTCGAGAGAACTAGACATTGCGCTTTTGTTACCATTGGCTATGATTGTCGACACTCGAAACCTCAGGACGCCACCAAATCGGACATGATTCATCAGGGGCAAAATCGCACAAAGGGGACGTTCAGAGGTTAGGATAAATAACAAGGACGACCTTCACCACAAAAGGACAAAGAGGTGACCGAAACCTGGGTGCAAGTTAAATCTAGAAAGACTCGTACTTCCAAGGAGAATTTGTTTCATGAACCCTCAACTTCAGAGGTTACAACTCACAATGCATTTGTGGTTTTGGGAGAAAATGAAGGTAACATTCATTCACAGATGGAGGCCCAGGAAGGTAGTTATGAGGTAAATTTGGTTAAAGCCTCGAAGGACTTGGAGGATAAAATGTTGACTAATTCGATATGTGTTGACTAATTAGTTATGAGGTAGTTATGAACCAGTAAAACTAGATAACCATGGGAGTCGAACAATTTGGTGATATATGCTAGTTAGATGAGCAAGGTCAAGAATCTCTCCAGAGGGCTATCGAAACGATTGCGAACAGCCGCCCACCAGCTCAATATACCCTGAACTCGACTAACCCTTCTGATAGCTTTAGAGCTATGGCAGCAGCGGCTAGAAAATAGGGTCTGATGTGGCGTTATAAGAGGAGCAAAGTAAAAAATTTCTTGACAGCTTTGATGATAATACTCTGGTGCGTCCTTCTCCCTACCCTTCTCAATGAATTGCATGTTTTGGAATATTAGGGGTATTGGCAACGATACTTCCAAGTTTTATTCTCAGCGCATTTCAGATTATTTCTCAAATGGGGTTTAGCATTTTACTAAGGATTTCCTGGTGGCTTATACGGAAATTATGATTGACATTCTTCACTATCCTATCTCCCCGGATGCGGTGGATCGTCGGGTTTGGTGCCATTCAGAGGATGGGGTTGTCTCGTCTAAATGCGTATATCAGTATGTTAAGGACTCTTTTCCCTACTGTTTCAAGACGTGTTCCAAGCGGAGCTACCATTTCAGAGAGGTTTTAATCATTGCATTGTTGTGATGCAACAAAAATTTAGTACTCAACTTCTTGCTCTTTGGAAAACAGCTTACGTATTGGCAATTTAGATTATTTGTCACTTCCGAAACCATTGGATTTTTTATGGAGTGGTGCCTTAGATACCAGCAGCTATTGTTATGCTTAGGGCCTTTGTCATTAACGCCTCTAGTGCACTGAAAATAACCCTCTGGACAACCATTAAACATAATAGAGATACAGGCTGATGTAAAAATGGTGTTAACCCAATCCACAAACCCATTGGCAAAACTATACGCCTGAGGACATAGAAGATAAAATCCCTTCGGAGCATATCAAATGCTTTATGGATATCCACTTTAAGAACCATGTTCGGCCTTGAAGATCAATTTAAAAGACAATTAACCCCTTCTGATGCCAAAGCAATACAATCGTGAATTTGTTTCCCAGGAATGAAACCAAATTGCATACCATAAACGCGATTCTTCAGGATCGACCCAAATCTTGTAGCCAAAATTTTAGTAACTGTTTTGAATAAAAAGTTACTAAATACTATAGGTCTATACTACTCACCCGCTCCGCGTTATTATTTTTAGGAATCATCAGCATATAGCTCGAGTTGCAACCCAGGGGTAAATGATTACTCAGAATAATGATCTCAAGGCTGCCAATACATCATCTGCAATAATGTCGCAGCAATTCTGATAGAAATGACCTCCAAAACCGTCCGGGTCTGGTGCACTATCTGGGCCTGAATCAAAGACTGTTGTCTTGATTTCCTCATCGATGGGGATTGCGCACATCCTATTATTTTCCTCATGAGTTACTGTAGGATGTATGACGTTATCTACCATAGTATAATCCGCAGTCTCGGTAGCCGACTCCGAGAAAAGCTGCTCATAGAATTGGGTGACATGCCTTCGAATAATTTGTTGATTATCAGTCATAGCCCCATCTTCTGCGCCTTAAAACAATGCTCTCTAGGGTTTTCTTCCAATTCGTCCGTCTCCCGTCGTCTCCTTCTGGTGGCTCCATGTCGGAGCCTCTCTTCGTCGGACTAACGTCCAACTTCACGCCGCACGCACGTGCACAACCTTCATGTTCCTCGACTGGAATGTCTAGAATCCATGCATCCTCGATCGCACGTCCCTCCATGACACCTGCACAGCCGGCGTTTGGCTTTGCGTCAGTTGGGCTCGTTTCACCGGAAACTTACTTGGGGGTCCCACCACCTACTCACCACACGCCTACTTCTGCCAATTTGGATGACTTGGAGCATAGGGGGGCATCCACCTCCTCCTCTTTGAATGTCGCTACTGCTTTGAAGTAGTTGGGCCATAGGGGGCGGCCACCTCCCTTTCTTTGAATGCCACACATTATGGGGGGGTTGATCCTCCCTTCCCCCCATGGCTGCCGCATGCCATGGGGGGCGGCCCCCTTGTGGAGCCTTATGGGGGGCCGGTTGCTGTTCCTCCATCCAAGGCCGCCCCCCTCCCCCCCAGGGGTGTGATGACCCCTGGGCCGCTGTCTGCCGTCTGCATGGGATCCCGTCCACAGGCCCCCACCCAGATGCTGCTTCCAAGAACACACCACAGATTGCTGGAAACTCTTCCCCAACGACGTCAATTTATGAATCGAACCCTCGACATTCTGCTCATAAAACTAATGCTCAATCCAATTTTAGAAATACTTTTGCTAAAATTATCTCAGGTACTATCCACCCTATGGATTCAACTCCACAAGCCCCAGGTAATTTCACTCCATTTTCCAATATAGTTTCTGGCAAATCTCATTCTATCCCTAACCTGTTAGAAAGGGAGATTATTATTCCGTAACTATCGATGAAAACATTTACCAACAGCGCCTCGCCGAATTTTCTTATTCACTGATTGGAAGAGTGATTTTAGGATAAGGTAATAAGCCATGGGCGACTATGCTTTTCCATAAACACCTATCAGAGATATGGGGGATTAAAATAATTGGAAACTAATTCCCTTGGGTAAGGGATTTTTTTGTGTCAAGTTTTTTAATGCACAGGATCGATCTCGTGCTCATTTACGTTTCAGTTGGGCGCTTAATCCGGGTACCATCCGAAAAAGTTCACACATTGGTTGCTAGTGTTTGGGTCCGCATATTTGAGCTCAGTTTAGAATACTGGGATCCCAACACTATTCCGGGGATTGCCAGTGCTATCGGCACTCCGATTCAGATTGATCAACGATCGCTTGATGGGTCTCTGGGACATTTTATTCATGTACTAGTGGATATCGATCTCTCAAAACCATTGGAGGATCATATTATGGTGGAACGGGTTGGTCAGTGTTCATTCGTGTCGGTCAACTATGAGAAACTCCCCGAGTTTTGCTCCAAGTGTAATGTTACGGGACATTCGGTTGCTTCTTGCCGCATTACTACTACGGGTAACACGGATACAGATAGGCGTACCAGTCCCTCTCATGGACGCTCTCATGGATGCTCCAGGGCACCGAAGGGTCATCCACAGTCAGTTCAAAGAGGTCGCTCCAGAGTTCGTAAATTTTATCGTCCTATGCAGCAGGACAAGGATAAGGCTGTTAATGACTCAATGAGAAATAAGGGTTCGACTATGCGAGCAGGATCCCCTACCTGTGTAATAGTCACTTACCCTTCTGATATACAAATTGGTAATACTTTTGAGGCTCTTTCTTCAGATGACACCCTCGACCAACTACCTTCCGTGGATTCTCATACGGAGTTGCCAACTAGGGAACCGGTCCCCAAGGCCCATCCATCTAACACCGGCTCCTCCTCCACTATTCTGCCTCTTGCAGTTCACCATCCATTGGGAAAGCCTATCCATGCTCTTAACCATGCATTCCGGGACAACTCCCTTGATTCGGCTAAATCCAGATTACTTTAGAGTGTCACTACGGGTCCATCACCTCCTATTCATGACATTTCTATTGAACCGGATTCCCCAGGGCCGAATGAGTTGGACTTTGCAGCTTCAAAGAGATGGGCACATTATGCAGATGAAGTGGCTAACGCTCAATCATCGAATACTGCAGCACACCACACCCCTGTTTTTACCGTGCGATTGACACGGGCGACACCCTCCCATCGTCTCAATGAATTGCATCTTCTGGAATATCCGGGGGATTGGGAACATTGTTTCTCGTAATGTTCTTAAGGCTTTATGTCAAAAGCATAAACCTTCTCTATTAGCTATTTGTGAGGCTAAGGTGGACATTTCATCTATTTTGGATTCCTACTGGAGTAGTTTGGGTTTGAGTTTCGTCACTCAAAATTTTCGCGCAAAAGGTCGGGCTGATATTTGGGTCTTCTGTGTTGCCGGTATGTCCGTTCTACAGCATGTTTGGTCTTCTTCTCAGTGCACTGTTCTGCAGGTACAATTGGGCTCTATGGTTTTTCATATTGGCTTTGTTCATGGTTTATGTGATCATATTTCTCGGCGCACGCTATGGTTTGATTTGAGGAATTTGGGTTTAGATGATCTGATCATTATTCTGGACTTTAATGCGGTGTTGGGTCATCATGAGCGCTCGGGCAGTGGGATTTTATCCTAGGGCTCTTGTTAGGATTTCAAGGACTTTTTGGAGGATGTTGGGTTATTTGCGGTGCCGACTACGGGGAATACATTTACTTGGTGCTCCCCCCGAACGCCTCTATCTCTCCTTCAGGCTAAGTTGGATCGAGCCCTAGCAACATGTCGATTATTCTCTTTTTGGCAAGTTATTAAGGGCTTGGTTCTACCTCGCATTGGCTCGGATCATCACCCCATTTTGGTTTCTTGCTCGTCTTCTATTAGCAGGGGTTCAGTTCCATTTTGTTTCCAGCGTATGTGGGTTTCTCATGATTCTTTTCGTGATCTGGTGATGTCTTCTTGGGTTCCCCTATGTGCAACGCACAACCCCTTATTGTGCGTCATGTGGAAGCTCAAGAGGCTGTGTCAGGCTATTAAGGCATGGAATAGGGATGTGTTTGGGGACGTGAATCGATGGGTTGAGACTCAGATGGAGAAGGTTGGCAGATTCAGGCAGATATAGAGATCTATGGTCTTACCGCAGCTCGACAGGAAGCAGAGTTCGATGCCCAGAACGAGTTGGCTCACATGCTTTTATTACAATCTATATTCCTTAAGCAGAAAGCCTGCTCGGCTTGGCTTAAGGATTTGGATAGGAATACAACGTTTTTTCATCGCCACTTCCAACTGCGTAGGGGACGCTCGGGGATCCAGGGCCGATGATCGATGGTAATTTTCAGATGATCTGGCTTTTCTTGGGAATCATATTATATCCTTTTATAAGGAACTCTTTGCGGATTCAGGAGTTAGCACTTCGAACTACTCTATGGTTGATCAGGTAATCTCTCATGTTGTGGGGGCCTCGAATAACGCCTGTTTGACGGTTATTCCTTCAGATTCGGAGATTAAAGAAGCGGTATGGATGGGGTAGGCGGCATCACTGGAGGAATGAAATCAGTATCGGGATGCAGAATATGATGTGTCCATGACGCCAAATAATCCCAATGATAAGCATCACGAGCAGCATATCGTCGGTCTGCCCGATGCTGCATTTTTCTCAGCTCCTGACATAACTCACGGTGTAAGGCCTCGCGACCCTCTCGCATCTCCTCTTCTAAGTTTGTTATCCTCTATTCAAGATGATGAACTTGGACCTGAGATGGTGCATCATGAGTATGTCCATCATCCTCTGCTGGAATATCATCATGTCCTTTTGTACCTGCATCACCTTGTCTGTCCGTATCTGCCCCATTATGTGTGTTTGCTATAGCATCGTCAACTGTGGCTGGGGGCACCAAATCCAATAAGCATCCCAATCCGCGAGGATGTGCAGGTGCACCATCCCAACGTTCGTACTTGATAATTGTCCTGTGTAATTGGGCATATGGGACGGATTTCGTTCGCGAGAGGTAGCCATCTGACACCATGCATTCTGCATAATTCAGTAATAAGTGAAGGGTGATTGAGTGCTACCTTTTTTCAAGCGGTGATGCAATGAACAATGGACTTTGATATATAATTGCCCAAGTCAAATGGAATATTGTTGGCAATGATATACATGAGCCGTGTACGAGTATAAAGTACAAAGCGCTTACTGGATGTTGGATCGATCCGTGCGCAAATAAATACATTAATGCACGGTCATATGGACTGAGACTGGTGGCGTCGAAAAATTGTTTAGAAGAACCTGGAGTTCTAGTCAACAACTGTGTACCCGGTTTTGTCAATGCTTGGAGTACAATATCTGGTATTAGAGTATCCAATGTAGCCAAATATTGTGTATCATCCACTTCGGGTAAGTTATAAATGGCCCGAATTGCTTTTGGAAAAAAATATACCGTGGCAGTACTTAAAACTACACGAGTGTGGGGCTCCGATGATCGTGGTACGTTATTTTCATCCATATGTTCTTTGAGGCAAGTCATGTAGAATTCGTATACAACTGAAGTTATGCCCGATTTTGGTTGTTTCGCAAAGTCCGTCCAATGGCGTTCTTGAATAATTTCCAACAATTCACCATCTTCCGGTGATGGTAAAAATCCATGTTCCTTTACAATGGGTCGAAGTAGGACTTTTTCTTTGAATAGCTTGTAAAATTCCGCTTCACGTCGACAAAATAGAAAATTTGGTGGAATAGGTAGAGAGGTCACATGTTGTGATGAAGATGCACCACCTCCAGACATCCTAACAAATAAAACCAAGAGGTAAAATTGACAATTAAATAAGTTATCGGACAATTCTCTTTTGAACCCCGTTTGTCGTCTAATTGATGTCAACAATTCATGAAGTGTGATAAAATTGCATCCAAAAATATTGCAAAGTAATATCTTATAATGTAGTATGCAATTTTTCCAAAAAATAGTAAAAATTTTCATTGAAGCATTATATCGAACACCTTGTGGGTGATATGTATGTGATATGAATTTGTGAAATTTGAAAGTGTTTAAGCCTCAAAAATCACAACCAACAATCAACTATGTTTAAACAATTACAAAGTATCAAGAAGTTATCAATTGTTAAAACAATTAAAGCTCAAGTTGGTGAAAATACACATTTTTATCAATTAAGGCACCAATGCTTCCAAATGAATAATTTTTACTAATTGTCATGAATTTTAAATAAGAAGGGGAAGAGAATTACCTTAAACTTGTTTAATCCGAGAAGGAAGCAAAAATTCGAGTTGAATTCGAAGAAGAAGAAAAAATCTAAAGGGGGTGGGGGTCGGTTCGACCGAGAGAGAAGAAAAAGAGGGAGTTTGTTGGGTGTATTGTGTGTTGTGGTGTCTCTGTTTTTTTTTTTTTTTTGGCTTTTGTAGTCTAATGAAAAAAGTAATTGTGGGGGAAAGGTGAAAGTGATTGTAGAATGGCGTGAGGTGGGGTGGATGGCAAGGAATTTTTTTTTTTATATATATATATATAAAAAAAACTGCACAGCGTCCAGCGGTACAAGGTGCCAGTTTTAATTTTTTTTATTTAATATGTACCGCAGTACAGGACCACGTAGCACGGTACAAAATTTAATTTTTTTCGTGGTACAGCCCAGCCTGTACCCCGGTACACGATTTTTTTTTTAAAATAAAAAATAAAAAATAACAATTCAAGAAAATCAAATACACACGGCTGTTTTGAAAGACATGGATGGTTGTGTTTCCTTCTGGAAATGCTAGAATTTCAGCTTGTCCATTTGATTGAGGGTGATAAGCAAGAGCAACTTTATGACGTACACCAAATTTAGCAAGAAGGTTATTAAATAATTAAATACAGAAATATGTACCTTCGTCACTTATGATAGCCCGGGGAGTGCCAAAGTGAGTGAATATATACTTGTGCAGGAATTTTAGCACTACCTTGGCATCGTTCGTTGGTTTGGCGATCGCCTCCACCAATTTGGAGACGTAATCAACTGCAAGCAAGATGTAGAGATTGCCATATGAAGCCGGAGAGTCCCATGAAATCAATGCCCCATACATCAAATAGTTCCACCTCCATCATGTTTGTCAAAGGAAGTTCATAACGCCTTGATATGTTACCAACCCTTTGCCGTCGATCACAAGTCTTGACAAAGGTGTAACAATCTTTAAATAAAGTGGGCCAATAAAAATCAGATTGTAACACTTTTGCAGGGGTACGATTTGGTCCAAAATGTCCTCAATAAGAAGAAGAATGACAGTGTTGGAGAATTTCTCCAATTTCTTCCTCAGGGACACAACAGCATATGATTGAGTCCGCACATCTTTTGAACAATAATGGGTCATCCCACAAGTAGGACTTAACATCATGTAGGAATTTTTTCTTTTGATGTGATGTCAGATCTGGGGAAAGAACTCCACCTGCAAGGTCATTAACAAAATCTGCATACCATGGTAAAATTGATTTGGCAATCTTTATTTGTTCATCCGGAAATGATTCCTTTATTGGGATTTCTATTACCTCATGTGGTTGCTCGAGGCGGGATAAATGGTCGGCAACAACATTTTCACTACCTTTTTTATTCCTTATTTCAATATCAAATTCTGGAAGGAGCAAAATTCATTGTATTAAAAGAGGTTTTGCATCATTTTTCAAAGAAAGATATCGAATTGCCGCATGATCCATGTAAACAATTACCTTGGTACCTACCAAATAAGCTCAAAATTTATCAAATGCAAAAACTACCGCCAATATTTCTTTTTCAGTTGTGGTGTAGTTTTGTTGGGCACTGTCCATGGTCCGGCTTGCATAATAAATAGCTTTGAAAATTTTATCTCGCATTTAGCGAAGGACAGCGGCAATTGCATAATCACTTGCGTCACACATGAGCTCAGATGGTAAAGTCCAATCTGGAACTACCATGATAGGAGCCGAAATAAGAGCTTTTTTTATTTATTCAAAAGCCTGCAAATATACTTCATCGAAGCAAAATGTAGAATCTTTTTCAAGAAGATTACAAAGAGGTTTGGCAATTTTTGAAAAATCTTTTATAAATCTCCTGTAAAATCCTGCATCCCTAAAAAGTTTCAAATTCCTTTAACATTTGATGGTGGTGGTAACTTTTCAATAACTACAATCTTTGCCCTATCCACTTCCAAACCTGCAGAAGAAACACGATGACCAAGTACAATACCCTCTTTGACTATAAAATGACATTTTTCCCAGTTAAGAATAAGATTTGTTTCTTCACAATATTTTAAAACTTGGGATAAATTATTCAAACAATGGTCAAAATAAGTGACAAAAACAGAAAAGTCATCCATAAAGATTTCCATCATTTCTTCTACCATCCCATGAAAAATCGCCATCATACACCTCTGAAAAGTAGCAGGTGCATTACATAATCCAAACGGCATTCTGCGAAACGCAAAATTGCCACAAGGACATGTAAAAGTTGTATTTTCTTGATCTTCAGGGGCAATGGTGATTTGATTGTACCCTAAATAACCATCAAGAAAGCAATAATACTCGTAACCAGCTAACCTGTCCAACATTTGATCAATAAAGGGAAGGGGGAAATGATCTTTGCGAGTAGCTTTGTTCAATTTTCTATAATCAATACATGCTCGCCAACCTGTTACAGTTCATGTTGAGATTAACTCATTGTTATCATTTTTCACTACCGTCATACCTCACTTTTTCTGAACTACCTATACCGGACTTACCCATGAACTGTTAGAAATGGCATAGATGATGCCTACCTTGAGCCATTTGAGAACTTCAGCTCTCACTACCTCTTTCATTAATGTGTTAAGTCGTCTTTGGTGTTCAATGGATGGTTTATAAGAATCTTTCATTAAAATTTGTGCATTACAATGGAAGAACTTATACCTTTTAAATCAGAAATGTACCATCCCAAAGCCGACTTATGTTCATGAAGAACTCGCAACAATTTTTCCAATTGAGAATGAGACAAAGAAGCAGAAACAATAACTGGGTAAGTTTTATTATCTCCCAAAAATGCATATTGAAGATGTTTCGGAAGTTCCTTTAATTCTAAAGTTCCTTTTGGAACATTTTCAATATTTTCATTTTCCAATTCTTCTATTGGGTTATCTTTTTCAACTTGTTTTGCATCAAGAGAAAGAACATACTCAAGTAAATCAATGTCATTAATTAATTCATCATCACAACTCATTATTGATTGAGTCAAACAATGTTCCAACAAATCTCTTGAATTTTGTTCAATAATATCTGTTTGATCATTTTGTTCTATCAAATCAATAAGATGACATGATTGAGGTTCTTATTGAAATTTCATTGCTTTGTATATATTAAACAAAACCTCATCATCATTTACCCGTAATATTAACTCACCTCGTTGCACATCAATTAAAGCTCATCCAGTTGCTAGAAAAGGTCTCCCAATAATTAAAGAAATTTCTTGGTCTTCTTCCATGCCCAATACCACAAAATCTGCAGGAAATATGAATTTATCTACCTTTATCAAAACATCTTCAATCACTCCTCTTGGGTAAGTGAGTGATGTGTCAGCTAATTACAAAGTAATGGTAGATGGTTTCACCTCTCCAAGGCCAAGTTTCCTGAAAATAGACAAAGGCATAAAATTAATGCTAGCACCCAAATCACAAAGAGCTTTATTAAAGAAAGAATCACCAATAGTTCAAGGGATAGTGAAACTCCCCGGATCTTTTAACTTTTGTGGTAATTTTCTACACTCTTTTGTGAGTTTGACTGTTTCATATGCCTCCAATTTTCTTTTTCTGGACATTACATCCTTCATGAATTTTGCATAATTTGGCATTTGTTCAAGTGCATCGGCAAAAGGGATGTTGATGTGAATTTTCTTGAAAATCTCCAGAAAATTGGAAAATTGAGAATCCAGTGTTTTCTTCTGAAATCTCTATGGAAAAAGAAGAGAATTTGGTAATTTAAGATCAGAATTAGAAATTGGTGTTACCTCAGGTTTCTCAATTTCACCAATTTCTGATTCTTTGTCAATGTTCTCTTCCTTGTGGAGAATTTTGGAATTTGCTTTTATATTACTGGTGGCATGATTTGGCATTTATGATCCGTCATATTCTATCCCACTTCTCAATTTATGGCTTTGCAATGCTCACGTGGATTTACCTCGGTGTTACTTGGAAAATTTTCTTTCTTTTGTTGCAAGCTAATAGCCGTAGCTAATTGCCCCATTTGTGTTTCCAAAGATTTGAGGTGAGTTTCAATTGTTGTTACTTTTAAATCCAAATTATCCATATGAGCATCGCTTCGGTTCAACCTAGATCGAGTTTCCCTAATAAATGTGCCAAGTAATTCTTCCAAGGAAGGTTTTTTCTCCCCAACTTGTGTGCTTGTGCTTGCTTGATTTTGGAATCTCGGGGACGGTTTCAACACATTTCTGGTATTGCTATAAGAAATGTTTTCGTGATTTCTAAGACCGGGATGATAATGAGTTGGCAATTGATTACCTCGATTGTTAAAATATCTGTTGTTTAGGTAATTTGCTAGCTCATTAGCATCTTGTGTTACCCCTTCGAGATAGGCCACCGGTGCTTTGTCTGTCGGTTGTGTTTTGCCAGCTGAATTTATTACAGCTAATTGATTTGTCAAAGCTGAGATTTGAGCAGATAGAGCCGACAAGGTATCTAGCTCGAACACACCTACAGGTTTTCTTTGTATAGATCATTCGGAAGGCCATTTATAGCTATTTGTAGCCATCTCTTCAAGCAAAGCAAGAGCATCAGTGGGAGTTTTACTCATTAATGAACATCCTGCAATAGCATCAACAATTGTACGAGTTTGCCCATTCATTCCGTTGTAAAAATATTAAACATGTTGCCAATTAGCATACCCAAGTTGTGGGCATCTTCGAAGTAGATCTTTGAATCGTTACCATGCTTCGTACAAAGGTTCAAAGTCTATCTGTTGAAATTGAGCTATTTCACTTTTTAATTGGAGTGTTTTACTTGGTGGAAAAAAAATTGCCACAAATTTTTGAGTAAGATCATTCCAATTTACAATGCTTCCCTGGGCAAAAGATTGTAGCCATTGTCTTGCCTTGTCCCGAAGTGAAAATAGAAATAGCCTCAATCAAATTTCTTCATCGGGGACACTATTCATTTTATAGTATCACAAATTTCCAAGAATGTAGCCAAGTGAGCATTTGGGTCATCTACTGCACTCCCCCTAAACTGATTTTGTTGAACCATACTTATGAGAGTTGGTTTCAACTCAAAACTATTCGCATTAATAGGTTGGCATTGAATACCCGAATAATTTTGATTTGTGTTATGTTGGAAGTAGTCTTGAATAGCTCGTTCTTGTTCATTCTGTATTGGTGGAACATTATTGTTATCTTCATCATTGTGTCCATCCATTGCGGGTGCCTCAATTCGTTGGTGTGCTCGAGCTCTCTTAATGTCCTTTCGATTGCTGGATCAAAAGGGATTAATTAGTGCTTTGAGATCGTCACATCGAATGAACTATGGTAAAAATAACTAAAAATTAAAAGAATAAAAAAAATCTAGATTAAAATTAAGACTGTGTGGTAACTATATTAGCGCAAATGAAATTAATTCATTCCCCGGCAACGGCGCCAAAAACTTGTTCGTGAAAATATTACCGCAAGTATACGGTGTCAAGTTTTAATATAGTGATAAAAATCAGGTTATTGTATCCACAGGGAATGATAATTAAATAAGCACTAAGTACTATAATTAAAATAGCTTAATTTTATCTAGAAAAACGAATAATGAATTTGGGTGTTTACTAAAAATAAGTAAATAGCAAAAGCACAATTTAACACAAAGTTTGATCTTAAAATGCAATAATAAATAAATTCTAGAGGAATGATTCACTTAATCTTATCTTATATTTATCAACTTAGTTTATCAATTATTCAATAGCAATTTATAAATCACGAATTCCAGAAAATAATTAATTCTATCTCTCGATTAGTAATTAATTATAAATATCTAAATTTGAATTTCAATATCTCTATAAAAATCACAAAAGTAAATTTTATAAAGATCAGTGTTTCAAAGAATTCATAAATTTCTCAATTAAATGAAATTCTAAGTTATACTATTTTTAGGCCAGTTATACAATTTATTCTCTCGAATTATAATTGTATAAACCAAATAATTCAAATTATTGATCAAGTAATTTAGAAGTAATTAAAACCAAAGTATAAATAAATTAACCACTGAAACATGATAAATAAAAGCATCAAAATATAAGATTCAATTAAGTTACACCATCCTCTAGAAATGAAAATTTAGCTCATGATGATCTCCACAAAATTAAACAACAAATAATTAAACATGCTCTACAATTTACAAGCAAAAATTAAAAGAGAGGGTAAAAAGAAACTTGTTTGTATCCCGTTGGAAGATTTCTCAAGCTTCCAGTGGTAAGCTCCTGCTCCATGCTACCCTTCCTATCAACTGCTCCTGAGCAAATATGCAGAACCGCACAAATGGTAGAAAACTAAAAACTATAAACTGAAGGAAAGAAACTGATAACTTGATTTCTAGGGTGAGAGGTGTGTCTTCAATCATCTGAACTAAAGACTATTTATAGCAGAGGATTTGAATGCATTTGGTGTCAACCAGATGGGTCTATCTACTGTCCATTATCAAATGTCTTCTACTAATTTTCCTTTTGATGTGTAGATTGGTGTCTTCTTCTTCTTCTTCTTCTGGCTGATAATGCTTCTCGCTCGTTTAATTAATCTGTTCGTGGTTTTTCGCCGTGTAAAGTCGAATTATTGCTGAGTTGTTTTGTAGGTACCGCGGTAGGCGTTGAATGTATGGCGGTCGAAAGCAGTGAAATCGAGATCAAAATGCGGCACAATTTTGTACCGCAGTACAAGCTTTAGGTGTATTTTTTCTTATTTATTAAATTGGTGTACCGCGGTACACATATTTTGTTTTTTTTTTCTTTTCTTTTTTTCGTTTCTTTCCTTTTCCTTTTTTTCTTTTTTCGTTTCTTTTTTCCTTTTCTTTTTCTTTTTTTTCTTTTTTTTATTTTTTTCGTTCTTTCGCCGCCATGATTCATTTTTCACCGTCTTCTGCCCGTTTCTTGATTTCTTGGTACCTTGATATTACAACTTGATGTATAATTTTGATAATAATCTGGACTCAATCTACTTAAAACAATATAATTTTTAAGTTTTAGGATACATATTTTGTTGGTAAAATTCGAACTTAACAACGACACCTCTTCTTTGCTCTCTCAACTGCTTGAACCAGTCTGGATAACAATACAACTTGAAACACTCATTGATCCCATGCCCAGAAGTACCACAATGATCAAACACCAACTTAGCTTTTTCTTCTTTACTCATTCTCTGGAATCCCTTTCCTCTAGTCCATCCAGGATTGGGAGGATTAGGCCTTCGCACAATAGGTTTAGCACCACCATTAGTCCTACTCAGTAAGGCTAGGCTGAGTTATCCAAAGTTTCAGAGAAGGAGTCATGAGAACTTCTCTGTCTTTCAATCTTCACAAGCATTGAGTAAGCTTTGTTTAGGTTGGGTAATGGCTCCATCAATAAGATCTGACTCCGGGCATTACCAAACTATAATTCAAACCCATTAGGAATTTAATCAATTTAGTATGTGACTCCATATTAGCTATGTGTTTCACAACCCCACAAGTAGAGTTGGCCAAAGTTTTTTAAGTTTAGTGAAGTACACAATAATACTCAGATTTCCTTGATTCAGATTAGAGATTTCCTTCATAATTTGGTATAATAGTGGCCCATTCGATTTACCAAACCTCTCAGCTAAATCAGTCCACAATTCCTAAGCAGAATCCAGATAAATGAAAGCATCCACTATATCCTTGCTCAAGGAATTCAAAATCCAACTCATAACCACATAATCTACCTTATTCCATTTATCATATTCAGTAGAATCCTGAGCGTGACAACCAAGCCAACTAACAATAAATAGAAATATGGGCATACTAATTCTACCATCAATAAAGCCCAATGTAGTCTTAGCTCCAAGAGCGATGAGCATAACTCGATGCCAAGTAGGATAGTTATTACATGTAAGTGGGCTTGTAACCAAAGCAGTTCCAGGATGATCAGAATTGCTTAACATAAAAGGATCTCCAGGTTGTGAAGCCAGCTGATTCCCAGCACTAGCTCCACCGCCTACTAGCTATATTTCCTTCGGTAGTTACAGTATTCCACGTTGCAGCTCGTGGTCGGGCCATCGGAGAGGAAACCTATGCTCTGATACCATGAACTAAGTAGAGAATACATCAAACATTCTCAAGAGAGTATCCATTAATATGTACACGCATTAATCCACAATGAAATAGTGTCAGAGTTTGTTACATATATTGAGTTGTGATGTCAGGCTCTAAAATCGTGTAAATCATATCACATACATATGGAAATACCCATAACTAAAAATAATATGGAAATAGTAATGTTAACATCTCCATACATATCACATCTTTAGTTGTCTTAGTGTAAAGGTAAGTAAGTGGTGGCACCATCCTACTTAAGGTATGTTTTCTTACTCTTATCTAATCCATTATATATGGGTTCACATGTATAAAAGTATATCTATTTACTTATCTAACCTTTCTTAAACATAATATATACGTATATATATATATAGATAACTTCTCTATGTTACATAATATATATATATAACTTCTCTAATCTATGTTACATAATATATATATATATATAGGGATGGGATCTCATGTGACAGCCTCTTATCATGTGGCAGTGTGGATTGATCCCATTCATCCACACATTTTATTCAATGGTCCAGATTGCTATTAAAAATAACTGATTTATCAATTAATTAATAGGTGGAAAGGGCATAATAGTAACTAGAAAAATACCATAAATCACGCCCCAACAATCAAGGGATTGATTAATATCACGTTTCCATAACTAAAATTGTGCACCATTTTAATAGCTGAACTGTACACCATTTAATAATTGATTGTGCACCATTTTATATCTAACAGTGCATCATTGTATAACTAATTGTACATCATCTAAAGGAACTATAAAGACAAAATGGTGTAACAATCTTCCCATTCAATAACTTAAATGTGTACCATATTATATCTAACAGTGCATCATTGTATAACTAATTGTACATCATCTAAAAATCCTATATAGACAAAACAGTATAACCACCTTTCCATAATGACGCCCTACAATTATGGATATCGATCACGTTTCCATAGCTGAATTATGCACCATTTTAATAGTTGAATCGGCACCATTTAATAATCGACTCGCACCATTTTATATCTAACGATTGCATCATTGTATAACTAATTGTACATCATCTAATGGAACTATAAAGACAAAATGGTGTAACCATCTTCCCATTTAATAACTTAACTGTGCACCATTTTATATCTAACAGTGGATCATTGTATAACTAATTGTACATCATCTAAAGGAACTATAAAGACAAAATGGTGTAACCATCTTCCCATTTAATAACTTAAATGTGTACCATATTATATCTAACAGTGCATCATTGTATAACTAATTGTACATCATCTAAAAACCCTATATAGACAAACGGTATAACCACCTTTCCATAATGACGCCCTACAATTATGGATATCGATCACGTTTCCATAGCTGAATTATGCACCATTTTAATAGTTGAACTGTGCACCATTTAATAACTGATTGTGCACCATTTTATATCTAACAGTGCATCATTGTATAACTAATTGTACATCATCTAATGGAACTATAAAGACAAAATGGTGTAACCATCTTCCCATTTAATAACTTAACTGTGCACCATTTTATATCTAACAGTGCATCACTGTATAACTAATTGTACATCATCTAAAAGCCCTATAAGACAAAATAGTGTAACCACCCTCCCATAATGACGCCCTACAATCATGGATGTGATAAAGATCACGGTTCCATATTTGAATTATGCACCATTTTAATAGCTAAATTGTACACCATTTAATAACTAACTATGCACCATTTTATATCTAATAGTGCATCATTGTATATCTAATTGTACATCATCGTGAGTAAACCACAAATGAATGAAAAGCGGGAACAATCGTAAAATCAAATCCCATAAAATTGCTGGGATTGAATGTTGTACAATTAGTTATACAATGATGCACTGTTAGATATAAAATGGTGTACAGTTCAACTATTAAAATGGTGCATAATTAAGTTATGGAAACGTGATATTAATCAATCCCTTGATTGTAGGGGCGTGATTTATGGCATTTTGCTAGTTACTATTATGCCCTTTCCATCTATTAATTAATTGATAAATCAGTTATTTTTAATAGCAATTTGGACCATTGAATAAAAGGTGTGGATGAATTGGATTAATCCACACAGCCACACGGTAAGCCCCCTGCCATATTTGATCCTAACCCTATATATATAACTTCTCTAATCTATAGTATACACGTATATATATATTGAGTTTTAACCTTTATAATTTAATTAGTATTCAAATTCACATATGAAATTTTATATTACAAGTAGTCAAAATTTCGGGGTTCTACACCCTTCCCCCCTTAAAAGAATTTGGTCTCCAAATTCTCTTCTTGAAACAACCCTGGGTAGTGCTTACTGATATCTTCTTGTGTCCCACGTGGCTTCGGTTTTGCCACACTATTTTAACCAAGGGAATGCTTTTGTTTCTCGGCTCTCGAACTTGATGATCTACAATTTGCAATGATTTCTCTTCGTATGTCAAATTCTCAATTACTTGAGGAATGTTTTCCTTGATTATGTGATCTAGATCATGATGATATTACTTTAGCCTTGAAACGTTAACGACGTTGTGCATTATTGAAATCTTTGGCGAAAGTGTATTGATTTATTCCAAAACAAAGGGGAAATTAAGCCCCAGATATGCTGGGGCTTTCAAAATACTTGAAAGAATATGAATTGTGGCATATCATCTTTCTTTTGACAATCCTCGTAAGAATCAAAACATTAAACATAAGAAGAAGCCGAAATACTTTTGGCACATGTTCTGCAAGTAAATTGACTACCAGAGGTCGCTAGTATAAACAATAAAGTTCCAATTATAATAAGATCGAAACTCAATTCTCTTGTGGGTATTAACTCTAACATCGTCAACCCAAGAAAATTTAAGAAACTAAAATCCCTTTCTCATGAAAATCCCAGTAAGAATCGAAACATTAAACATAGAAGAAGTGGAAATACCTTTTGTTGTCTGATTGCATACATACTCACCTAAATCCCCCGAGTAGCCACATAAACCAAAGAATAACTAAAATCACTAAACCCAGAACACTACTTGCATCTTCGGTGTTGCTTATTCGATTCGACGAAACCAATTTTCTGTCGTGGGTCATTCAACTGTGTAATTAATTATTTATTTATTTCTTAATTGAGAATCTGGCTTACGGGCGTTACTTTTTCCTATTGTGTTTTCGAACAAATGTATCTATTTGGAAATATGGTACTAGGATCTTGAATAAAATAAATATAGACTAACTCATGATGGGGAATATTGTCTAGTGCCTATAAGAATAAAAAGAAAAAATGTGGAGAAAATCATAAGAGGGCAGTGAAGGATTTCCTATATGCTTTCCTTTTTCTTTTGGTTTGTATTATATGACAATGTAGCTTTTGATTCTTTTTCTTTAATTGGAGGGCTAATACATTCTCGTATGGGTTATGGAGTATGGACCAGTTACAGAATCAGATAAAAAAATAGAAACTAAAATGATAAAGAACATTTAGCTTTTACTTATGGAATATACCTACTTTGACAGTTCAGAATGTCAGAAGTAGGCTTGATTTCTTCCATATCATATCTTGAAGAAGTAATGTATTACTTTCACCATAGATGCATCTTAACTTGCGTAAGAGTTATATAGAACAAAATATTAAGGAAGCTAACCTGTACATGTTTCTTGTTTACTTTTTTAATTTGGCTGAATTCTTTTATTGTTTCAGGCGAAAGAAGATGCAAGTGGAATGATTGCCACTACTGAGGAGAACAGAGAACTGACTGCAAAGACAGAGGTCGAGGTGCAGGAGGCCCTAACAGCTGTGCAGTCTAGATTGTCTATTATTGGAAATCTAGTGCATCATTCTGCCCCTGTCAACAATGATGAGGTGTGTCTGAGGTTCTATTAATTCTTAGAATCTTATGTTATCCCGTGGTTAATAATTTTTTGTGATGAATGATGATATGTTTACTAGGAAAATAATGCCATTGTTCGGTCATGGGGAGAAAAATGGACTGAGCCAAAGCTGAAGAACTATGTGGAGCTTGTTGAGCTTCTTGGAATTGCAGATCTAAAGAAAGGTGCTCAATGTATCATAAACACAATCAATTGAATAATCTGAGACTGTTTACGATGATTTTGCGAGTTGTCGTTTATGTATAAGATCTTGACAGCTTGAGATTGACATATTTGGACCCACATTTATGTTCTTTTGGTGTTATACTTCAGTTTATGAGTGTTGAAATCTAACTTGTATAGAGAGAGAAAATATAAAAGTTGGACTTCATGATATTGCATTACTGATCAAGAGGATGGATGGTGTGTATTTATACAAGTTCTGGGGGAATCTAACTGCCACTAACAACTCTAACAAACTAACTGCTTTTCTAACAAACTCTCAGATATTTTCACAGCTAACTAACTCTGTTTCTTCTTTATATTCAACATGCTCCCTTGCAAACCAAAGCCAGGTACAACATGAAGACCAATCTTCTGACACAAACCATGAAATCGTGTAACCAAAAGTGGCTTGGTAAGGATGTCAGCCACTTGTTCTTCTGAAGGAACATGTCGCACATCAATCTCCTTACACTTAACCTTGTCCCAAACAAAGTGCATGTCGATCTCTATGTGTTTGGTGCGCGCATGGTAGACTGGATTCGAGGCCAAGGTGAGGGCACCGATATTGTCTGTCCATAGCACAATAGGATGCTGGAGTGGGATCCCCAACTCAGTGAACAGAATAGTAATCTAAGTTAACTCTATGGTGGCCAGAGCAATAGCACGATATTCACTCTCCGTGCTACAACATGTTGCTTTTTAGAACTCCAAGCAATGAGGTTGGACCCCAGAAAGACACAATAGCCACTCGTAGACCGGCGATCATCAACGCAACTGGCCCATTCCGCATCAGTATAACTAGTTAAGACCATATGACTCACAGGCTGAAAGAAAATGCCACAATGTAAACTGCCCTGAATATACCGAAGAACTCTTTTGCATGCCTTCCAATGGTTGACAGTTGGAGTATATTAAAATTGGCTCAATTTGTTAACCACAAAAGATTTGTCTGGTCTAGTCATTGTGAGATATTGTAAGGCACCAACTGTGCTGCGAAATAATAAGGGATTGTCAAAAAGAGCACTATCATAGAGGGATAGTTTAGTGGAGTTACAGATAGGGGTGGGAGCATGTTTGCAAGAAGCTATTCCAGTTTTCTGAATTAAATCCTTCATATATTTGGTCTGAACCAAATGAATTCCATTAGAACCTTTGATAGCTTCCAACCCAAGGAAATAGCTAATTGGTCCCAGATCTTTGAGTGAAAATGTGAGGTTCATTTTGGTGATTAATTCAGTGATGAAAGTTCGACTATCCCCTGTAATAAGTATATCATCAACGTAGACTAACACCAGTGTCAACTGCCGATGATGGTTGCAAAAAAATAGAGATGAATCTGACACAGAAATCTGAAAGCCCACAGACAACAGAAATCCCTTGAGTTTATCGTATGATGCTTTCGGGGCCTGTTTCAATCCATATAAGGCCTTGACTAATTTGCAAACATGAGTAGGTTTAGAAGCATCCACAAAGCTTTGAGGCTGCACCATATACACAGGCTCCCTAAGCTCCCCATTGAGGAAGGCATTGTTCACATCTACTTGATGAATGTGCCAACCTCTAGTAATAGCAAGAGTAAACATCACCCTGATAGTGAGAGGCTTTACAACAGGACTATATGCATCAAAATAGTCCACCCCAGCATGTTGTTCAAAACCCCGAGCAACCAATCTAGCTTTGAGCCTTTCTACCGAACCATCAGCTTTATGTTTCACTTTGAAAATCCACTTGTTGTTGATGGGATTCATGTGGGCAGTGAGTGGAATCAAGTCCCATGTGTGATTTCTAACCAAGGCAGTAAACTCTTCATACATAGCTTTCTTCCAATGAGGTCAGGACAAAGCCTCAGAAGTGGTAGATGGTTCAGAAATAGAAGAAGAAGAAGAGACAAAAAAATTTTGGGTTTGAAGATGCCATTTTTGGATATTTTGTGCACTGTGTGAGTGTTGATAGAATCAGAGGGCGGTGGATTAGGGGGCTGGGAAGGGGAATCTGCTGCTGCAGTAGGAAGGGAATGAAGTGTAGACTCTGTGGAATGAATATGAGAGGGAACAGGGGAGACTGGCTGTGGTGTAGAGGAAGGTGGAGATGATGGGGTAATGGGAGTAGGAGCAGAGTTAGGGGCTGGCAGAGGAGAGACAGGAAGAGTGAAAGAGGCCAAAGTGGGAGAGGAGGGAGGATCAGATGTAGTAGGAAATAATTAAGAGTATGGAAAATCTGTTTCATGAAATGCAACAGTCCGGGCTATGATCACTCTGCCTGAGGGAGTAAGAAATCTATACCCTTTATGATGAAGACTATAACCCAGAAAAACACACTTGATAGACCTATATTGGAGTTTGGAAGAATTATAAAGTCTAGTGTATGGATAACATGCACATCCAAAGGCTCTTAAGAAGTGATAAGGACAAGAGTGGTGAAAATGAACCAAGTGTTTGTAAAACTGGTTTGAGGCTCCTATATTCCCCACCTCAATCAAATTGTAAAGCTTTTATTTTGGTGTTAAATTGTCTCTCCATCATGGCATTTATGAGAAAAATATAATGAACTTCAGATTTTTTACACATGGGGTATATCCAGGTAAAACTAGTAAAATCATCCACAAAATGAACATAATATTGATATCCATCCACAGAAATAGAAGAAGCAGGACCCCATACATCTGTGTGAACTAATTCAAAAGGAGCAGTAGAAGTGTGTGTGACAGAACTATAGTGGATGTGATGCATTTTGCCAAGTTTGCAAGCTTCACAAAAAGGAATTCGTTTGGTACAAGGAATATTCAAACTCTTTAGAATGGAAACAAGAGTGTTATTACAAACATGGCCAAGTCTATTATGCCACCGAACATAGGAATTACATGAATTAGAGATAGGAGCAGCAGTAATAGAGGAACTGAAAAGCTGTGGGTGACTGTGCTGAGGAGAGCAGGATGGATGAGCAAGCTTGTGAGGAAGGTGGGAGAGATCAAGCTAATATAATCCATCTCTAAGGATACCTCTCAGCAACACTTGGTGTGTTTTCTGGTCCTTAACAAGACAATGAGAAGCATGAAATTCAATAAAAACAACATTATCTTTGATGAATTTAGATATGCTGAGGAGATTTTTTGTAATATCTGGAACATGCAAGATTTGGTTTAAGTTAGGAAGCTGAGAATGATGAATAGAAGGAAATGAAGTGGAACCAATATGTGTGATAGGCAAGGGAGAACCATTACCAACAATGAGTTTATCATTACCTGCAAATGGAGATTGCAATGTCAAGTTGTCCAAGTTAGTTGTCACATGATGGGTTTCCCCACTATCCATAAACCAGTCAGAAGTAGGAGGTTGAGAGGAGGAGAATGATGCAGCATAGTTGGCCTGATTCTGTGTAGGAGTTGAAGGCACTGATGGAGGAGGTGCCATCAGCTGTGAATTGTATAACTGTGTAGGAGATGCCATCTGTGAAAAGGATTGCTCTGAAGGTGACATAGCAATCAAATTTGCCTGATGAGAATTGTTGTAAACTTAAGGTGTGATCTGAGATTGCATGGAAGGTTCTAATCCAGCAAAATTAGCATCAAATCCCCTAAAACATTTTGCAGTTGTGTGGTTGTTCTTTCCACAAATCTGATAAATAATTTGTGAACCTCTGTTAAAGCGACCTCTTCCTCTGTATATTCCAAAAAAACCGCCCCTAGGGGGTCTAAACTCAGAAAAGTTTCTCCTCATAGCCACATTCAGAGAAGGAACTGGAGAATTTGAATTATTTGGTTTCATAGTAACTAAAGTTTCTCCAGAAAGTTACGTCGGGGCCGACGCCCCCAGCTCTTGACATTTCTATTGAAACGGAAAGTTCAGAACCACACGAGATGAACTTCGCAGCCTCAAAAAAATGGCAGATTATGCAGATGAAGTGGATCTTCCACAATCATCAGACTCTGCTATGTGCCACACGACTGTTTTCACCGTGTGATCGTCACGGGCGACTCTCCCTCAACCGTCTCAATGAATTGCATCTTCTGGAACATCCGGGGGATCGGGAATGTTGCGTCTCACAATGTTCTTAAGGCTTTATGTCATAAGCATAAGCCTTCTATTATAGCTATTTGTGAACCTAAGGTGGACTTTTCGACTATTTCTGACTCTTATTGGCATAGCCTGGGTTTGACACTTGCGGGACAAAGTTTTCGAGTAAATGGGCGGCCAGATATTTGGGTTCTTCACGACTCCACTATCACTATTCTTAATCAGGTCTGGTCTTCTACCCAGTGCATTGTTTTCCATGTTCAATTTGGTTCTTTGATTTTTCATGTTGGATTTACTCATGGTTTGTGTGATTACATTGCACGACGTGAGCTTTGGTTGGAATTGCGGAATTTGGCCCTGGCTGATCTGTTGCTTGTTGGGGATTTTAATGCGGTTTTGGGGCATCACGAACGCTCGCGCAATGATACTCTATCCCAAGCCTCGTGCCAGGATTTCAGGGATTTCATAGAGGACGCCAGTTTGTTTGCGGTTCCGACGACGGGGAATTCATTTACTTGGTGCTCTCCACGGAGGCCTCTATTACTTCAGGCTAAGTTGGACAGAGCCCTAGCTACTTGCCCTTTTTTCGCACTTTGGAAGGATGTCAAGGGTTTGGTTCTTCCTCGCATTGGTTCTGATCATCACCCCATTTTGGTTACTTGCTCCTCGACCATTACTAGGGGTCCAGTTCCATTTTGTTTTCAGCGTATGTGGATTCACCATGATTCATTCCGGGATTTGGTTACAACCTCTTGGGGCTCTCCCTATGACACGCACAACCCTTTATTGCGAGTCATGGGGAAGCTCAAGCGGTTGCGTCATGTTATTAAAGATTGGAACAGGGATGTGTTTGGGGGTGTTAACCGCAACGTGGATAGCCAGATGGAGCACCTTCGTCAGATTCAGGCAGATATTGAGGCTTTGGGCTATACCTCCTCTCTCCGGGATAGAGTTGGGCCTTGATTGAAGCTTTCGCAGATGTTGCGGTCACAGTCTGAATTCCTTAAGCAAAAGGCCCGTACTGCCTGGCTTAAGGATGGGGATCGTAACACAACATTTTTTTCATCGGCAAAGCCAGATTCGTACGGGACGCATGGGGATTCAGGGGCTTATGGTGGCAGGGAATTTCACTGATGATGCTACGGTCCTTGGGAATCATATTATTTCATTTTACGAAGAGCTCTTTGCGGAAAACGGGAGCTCCATCACGAATTTCTCGCTGGTCGACCAAGTGCTCACTCCAATGGTTGGGGCGCGGGACAATGCCACCCTAACAGCCATTCCCTCTGATTCTGAGGTGCAGATATCGGTGTTTGATATGGATTCAGACAGCTCCCCGGGGCCTGATGGGTTCAATGGGATTTTTTACCGCCATTTCTGGGATGTCATATCTCACGAGGTAATGACGTTGTTCGCTATTTCTTTAATAATTGCCTCTATCTTCTCGGGATTGAATGCCGACTTCATGGCGCTCATCCCTAAGACTAAGGATGCCAATGTCATTCAAAACTTCCGCCCTATTGTCATGAGCAATTTCCTTTTCAAGATTATCACGAAAATATTGGCTACGCGCTTGGGTTCGATTATTGCTGACTATTTATCCCCGACTCAGTTTGGTTTTATCCTGGGTAGACAAATTCATGAGTGTATTGCCATGGTATCAGAAGGGTTTAATGTCTTACAGGGATGCACGGAAATATGATATCTTTGAAAATCGATATTCGTAAGGCATTCGACACATTGAGGTGGGACTTTTTACTACATGTCTTGCGACGTTTTGGTTTTTCCGAGACGTTCGTGCGTTGGGTGGAGGTGGTTCTTCGGTCGTCCAGAATATCAGTGTTGTTGAATGGGACGCCGGTTGGTTATTTCTCCTGTTCTAGAGGAGTCAGACAAGGGGATCCCTTATCACCCCTATTGTTTTGTATTGCGGAGGAGGTCTTAGGTCGGTTTGTAGCTGCAGCGATGGATCAGTCCCGGTTATCTGCCTTCACGGCGCCAAGGAGTATTATCTTCCCAGCATCAATTCTATATGCGGACGATATCGTCATCATGTGTGGGGCGTCTTCTTCTAATGCCCGGGCCTTGCTTCAGATTCTTACTCACTATGCAGATATCTCGGGTCAAGTGTTTAGTCCGCAGAAATCCAAGGTTTATTTTGGGGCGCAGGTTTCGCATTATGTCCGTGGGAGGGTGCAACATATTTTAGGGATTCATCCAGGGACGTTCCCCACCATCTACTTGGGCGCTCCTATCTTCAAGGGAGCTCCAAAGGTCGCGGATCTACAGCCTATCTTTGACAAGATAATCCTTAAGTTCCGATGATGGAAAGGCTCGTCCCTCTCCCTCGCTGGTAGGGTTTGCCTTGTTAACTCGGTGATAACTAGTTCTTTCGTGCATTCCATGATGATTTATAAATGGCACCTTGCTTAATCAAATGGAAAAAGCCATGCGTAATTTCATTTGGGGGAGACGTGAATTCTAAAGGAAAGATAGTGGTCAACAGGATACATGTTGCACGCCCGGGCGGAGGAGGATTGGGCGTGCGATCGCTCAAGGTCGCTAACAAGGCTTTCTTATTGAAATTGGGCTGGAAGGTTACGAACTCGGACTCATTGGTTTTCGGACACTCGGACAACGGTATTTTACTAGAAATGGGGACATCCTGCGGTCATTCCTTCCTTCTTCTATTTGGCCTGGATTAGACCACTGTATTTCGATTGCTTGGATGTTCTCGTTGGATCCCGGGCGCCAATTCCGAGGTATTATTTTAGATTGATAATTGGTTGGGATATTCCATTCTTGTGAACTGGCATTCCGGAGGATTATAGGTATTTATTCCAAATCGTATCTCGATTACTTTTATGATGGATCCTGGCACTTCACCCTCCCCTTTGTGGAGGCTTATTTGGGCCGGTTCGAGCTATCGTCGTGTCCCAATGCGCCTACATCCCGGGATACTCGTGTTTGGATGAACTCGAGGATGGTTCGGTCACCTCGAAGACGACTTATAAATCCTTACGCCCCGCCGCCTTCCTGCGCTTAGATGGGGTTCTTGGATTTGGTCTCGGCATATCCCGAACGGAGATCGGTGGTGGCGTGGAGAGCTATACACAACCAATTGGCATCCAGATTCTTTACGAGCTAGGGGAAGTTTCTTGGCCCTTCGGTTTGTGTTCTTTGCAGGGAATCGGGGGAATCGATCGATCACTTATTTGTTTCTTGTGCTTTTGCAGGACATCTATGGCGTTGGATCTTCCAAGCCTTTCACGTGCACCCTTCCAGGCTTACGGTTTCAATGAATGGGCAGTACGGCTAATGTCTCTTAATTTTAGTGACCGTGTCGCTTTCCTTTGGCGTGTGGCAATATTATCCTGCATCCGCTTCTTTGGCACATCCGTGAGCTGATTTTCCACAACAAAATCTGGACTCCGGAGGCGGCACTCATTCACCTACAGTACTCATTGTTGAATCAAAGATCTTTAGACCGGGGATGCATGAATAATGATCAGCAGGACCTCTTTATCCTGCGTGGTTTAAGAGTTCCCGGAAGGGTCAAGCATGCTCCGAAGATTGTGGAGGTCCAGTGCCAAAAACCCCTCCCGAGTTGGATCAAGGTTAACATGGATGGCAGCGCTTCAGGGGCGCCGGGCAATCTAACAGCCTCCGGTGTCTTCCGAAATTGTAGAGGATTCTTTCGCGGATGCTTTGTCCATCATTGTGGTTCAGGGTACGCATTTGAGGCTGAATTGGTTGCAGTAATGTGGGCGATTCATTACGCATTTGCAAAAGGATGGACACAACTTTGGCTGGAATCGGATTCAATGTATGTGGTGAACCTGCTGGAGAAGAGAACGATGGAGGTCCCATGGCGCCATCTTAGCTATTGGCGCTATACCTTGCATCTGCTCAATGACATTGATCTTGTAGTCTCTCATATCTTTCGTGAAGGCAATCGGGTGGCGGACATGCTGAGTAAGAAGACAGCAGTGGAGCACAGTGGGCGTCCCGCCCACAGACCTTCTTCACTACCTCACTGATGATTATGTTGGCCAATCCACCTATAGGTTTGTTACTTAATGCGCCACCACTTCAGGTTTCTTTTTTGGCGCCTATTTTCCTGGGGGGTACTCTTTTTCCTTCCAAGGGTTTTTCCTACAAGGGTGGGTTTTACCTTGGAAGGTTTTAACGAGGCCCCAACCATTTAGCCATTTGGTCGGCTTGTGACCACTTCGTTTTTTGGTTGTTAACATTATTTCCAGGCTTTCTTTTGGTTACCTGATCTGCCTGTGATCAGGATTACTCTTTTTTCATTTTTAATATATATATTCGCACTTATTAAAAAAAAATATGATGTAACCTCATTTCATGTGTCTGTAGAATAAACTGCACTAAAAATGTGAGATCATTTCTAGTAGTCAGATTCACAACAACCGATTCATATTCCGGACCTAAATCATGTAAGATATAAATCATAAGATCATCATCCTCTACGATTTTCCCAGCTGCATGTATATCATCCGCAAGAGATTGCATTTCCAAAATATAATCAGAAATGGACATATTCTCCTTTTTAAGAGATTGAAGCATGGATTTGAGATGCATAACTCGAGCATGTGATTGCGTACAGAATAGATTTTCCAAAACGATCTATATTTCATTGGAAGTAGAACATGAGTGACATAACCTAACATGCATTCTGAAATAGAGTTAAGCATCCAGCAGAAAAGAAACTTATCTTTTCGCAACCAAGTCAAGTATTCCAGATTCACCAATCGATCACTGGTAGACTCATCAGAACTCCATTGCGAAGGAGAACAAACGGAACCGAGGAGGAATTCCTCAAGTCCATGTGTAGTGGCAGTAGCAAGCACCTGAGATCTCCAAAAATTATAATTCGAACATTCGAATATTCAGTGTATTGAGCATGGTCAAGGTGATTTGAGCCATGGATTGAAAGAAGAAGATAGAAAAAAATCAGAAGAAATGAGGACCAACTCTTGATACCATGTTGAAATCTAACTTGTATAAAGAGAGAAAATATAAAAGTTGAACTTCATGATATTGCATTACTAATCAAGATGATGGATGGTGTATATTTATACAAGTTCTAGGGGAATCTAACTTCCACTAACAACTCTAACAAACTAACTGCTTTTCTAACAAACTCTCAGATATTTTCACAGCTAACTAACTATGTTTCTTCTTTATATTCAACAATGAGTATAGATCACCTTTTCAAGAAGATCAGAATCATTTCTACACTTTTTTCAAAAAATCCATCAAATCATCAATCATTATTACACATTTGCCCACAAAATTCACTATTTACCCACTCACACATTTATAACTACCAATCACACTCTATCATTACCACGAGCATATTTTTTTTATTAAGTGAGAAATATATAATAAAAAAGAAACAGAGTAAGATGTTGTTTACAATGCCAAACACCTAGCAATATAGGAAAAACCATAAATGTTAAAAACCAGAATAGAATGACAGGTCACAGGCCGACCAGGTAGCAAAAAGGGGGCCTCGTTAAAACCTACTAAGGTATAACCCACCCTTGTGGGAAAAACTCTTAGTAGGAAAAAGAATACCCCCATAAGAAAAAGAAAAGCAAACCCATCGCAAAAGAATTCAAAATGAGCAGCCAGGAAAAACACGCACGAGATGTGCATGGAGGCATCATCGACTCGTGCACGGGCAGACCGTGCCTAAAGCCGCAACTAGATACTCGTCCATGAAGAGAAGCACAAGATGTGTCTACCTGCACGGGCAGACCGTGCCTAAAGCCGAGAACCTAAAAATCAATCTACAATCATTACCATGAGCTTATAGTTCAAGTGGTATCGCTCACTCTTTGTAAGGGTGTTGACCAGGGTTCGAACCCTGTATCTTTTAATTTCTTTGATATTTATCCCCTCCTCTCTAACCACTACTCCCAACTTACTAAAATAAATCACAATCAATCATTATTTTACTTTTTTTATATCAAATCAACTTTCATCAATACTTTTTCAACTCATATCCAATCACAATCTCAAAATTTATCTTTTTTTTTTCCAAAAACTTTTTCACCACTATTCTCTAGTGAAAAAAAAATTTAAAAATGATAACATATCCAATTGCTATCTTAATAGTTTTTCATTGCCTGTGTGACCAAACCCTAGCTACTCCCCAGTTTTGATTAACTTGGTTTGCATTTAATTTATTAATTCTGTTAGAAATTATTCGGGTCCCGAATCTAATCCTGGTCAAATAAGATCCGACTTTTCAATCAAATTGAATTGAAGCGGAAGAGAGGGATTTTAAAAATCGAGTTTTAGATATAAGAACACAAGATCGTGCTTATTAAATTTATTCAAACTAAAGGAAGAAAAGAAAATTTACCTCTTTCAACGATTTTCTTGTTCTTCGCTTTTTATCCGTCAATCCTTCGAATGCCCGAAGCTCGTAGACACCACGATCTTTCAATTCGATCCTCTCTATCAACGACAGTGTGTGGGTACCCAAATAATAATTCTAGGTTCCTAACTTTAATTTTCCTACGATGTACTCAACTCACGAAATCGTAGGATTGAAACAACTGAATAGGAGGAGAATTGAACTAGGCCTGAAGCTCAACCATAAAATCAAACTATTTGAAAAGAACAATTACTGGTTGCTTTTCTGACCCTTGATGATTTACGAAAATAACCAAACCTTTAAATGAATAGACCAAATTTATTATTGGCCAAAAAAGATGATGTAGCAAACAACCTTTGCTACTTTGGAGTTGACAAAGAATCTTTCAAAAAATATTGCTCTTGTTTGACTAACAAGTTCTTTTTTAATGGTTGAAACTGTATTGCCGAAAATTCTCTTGAAAAGGGGCGAAAATAGCTTATCAAATTATGAGAATATGGTCCCGTTTTTATAAGCCTTGTTCAATCAGTTGCCCACTCCAACTCAATCTCCTATCTAACCTAGAATTCATAATTCTAGATAGACTCAAACTCTAATTGATAATTATCCGATATAATTATCAATTAAATAATTATATTAATATCATAAATATCTTATATTTATTTAATTCCCAATATAGTCAAAACTGTAGAATATCAGATATTCCCAAAATTAACTAATATTAATATACTAGCCCAAATATTATGGAAAACTCTTTTCCAAAAACCTTTAGGAACATGAAATATTATTTGTAACTCGTTTACTCTAGGAAGGCGAACCGGGGACCATGGACATATAATTATAATCTCCAATAAATCGAATAAATAATTAAACTCTTTAATTAATTTAATCGACTTATTAATTTCAATATTACTCCACCATAAATTCGGAATTGCACTCTTATAATTATAGAATATCTTACTCTACGAAATGAGCAGTCCATTGATATAATCATTACATATAGATTAATCCTCCATAGACAATTCATAATTGAAGCTAGGTAGTATCCGTTAAACCTCTCCAATTACCTCTTACCTCATTTACCATTAATTCACTAGCGAATGGTTAATTTATAATCAAATTATAAATTAGAGATCTCAAACCATTTAGTTCCAGAATTAACAAATGAGAGAATCGTCTTTCTACTTCTCACAAGAAGGAATGGATTCCATATCTGTGAATTTATATTCCCAGCTATTTAATTCAAATGTGAATCTAAAATGCAAGTGTTGGGAATATCGTAGGACAAACTTAAACGAGCAAATTAAGAATCACACAGAAATAAACAGGAGTATATAATCACTCACGATTAAGATTTATCCATATAAGATCATCTAGTGATTTAATTCGATTTTTCATTGCTACAATGCAATTTGTATGAAAAATTCAAATTAAATCGGTCCAAGTCCTATATGATTAAATCATATATAAATGCCCCCACTAAAATATCTCCACATTGACGGTCCGGATAAGATAGTCACATTCAAAATGTTCTGGGCCACATTAGTGATGTTTTAATTAAAGATCTCATACTTTAATTAATTTCATCACGAACTTAATTTTAGTTTATTATTCATAATGTTAATCCTCTTGTATATAACTTTATATACTAAGATTATGATTACATAAATAAACTAGGGATTTTCCTGATGTTTAAGAAAATATATACAATATGTAAAAGAGTTCGAAAATAAATGTCGCATTTATTAATAATCAAAAATAATTCACAATTGCTCTAATGGCACTATCCCAAACAAATTCATCATATATGTCTCCAGTTTCAAGACATATTTGGGCTGTTTTACTTTTTGAGTTTGACTTATTCAAACTTCAAACCAGTTGAACAAACTGTAAAATTTAATGGGTTATTGATTTTTTAGTATCTGACCTATAGACACTTTTCTGGTTTGGTACCTGATATTTCTGAGTTACCAATTTAGTACCCAACTTACTAAAATGAATTTTTGAGTATACTTATTTAAATTATAAAAACAAATAAATTAAATTAAATCAATAAAAAATAAAAAGAAGTTCCTAAAATATCAATGAATTTTTAGAAAAAATAAAATTAATTACGTTAAATTAGTAAATTAATAAACATAAATAAAAATTTAATTAATCGAAAAGAAAAATTAGTTTAGTTAACTAATTTTAAAAATTAAAATGAAAATTAAATAATTTAAAAATTAAAATTTAGATAGTAAATAAGAAAATTATAGCATTTTTTATTAATATTTTATTTTAAATTAGTTTTTTAAAAAATTTTAAAAAAAATAATTAATTTATTTTTTTTACAATTAAGAATTTAGAAATTTAATTTAAACAATAAGTTATTTCTTCATTAAATTTATTTTTTACATTTAATAACTCTAATTTAAAACTTAACTTTTTAACAAAAATTAGAAAAAAAACTTGAGGGCATTTTCGTCCTTAAAAGTGAATAGGAACCAATTTATTAAAAAATATAAAGTTTGTGTACTAAATTGGTAACTCAAAAATATCAGGTACCAAACTAGCAAAGTGTCCCTGTAGATCAGGTACTAAAAAATCAATAACCCAAATTTAATCTTCAATATTGATTGAGAGGATGCTGTCAATAATTTGATTAAAGTTGAAAGAACTACGTGCTCTCTCTTGCTTAAAACTGATAGAACCACGTGCTCTCTCTCACTCTCTCTCTCTCTCTCTCTCTGTGTGTGGCCTAAGGAATCACACTGCATTTAATGATTTTTTAAATTTAAGTTTGAAAACATGACTGTATCAAAACGTATAGGCCTACCAGTTTTCAGCTCTACTAGCCTACTGTTGGTTCAATTGAATATTGATAAGACATATGAACAGGTTCCAAGTTTCACTTAATACATGGGAACTTATACATTTAAATTCAAATCCAACTGATACCTATTTTGTACAAAAAAAGCGAGTCATGAAATCATGGTTATAAAAAAACATATGAAAAGAGATTATCTCGACTGTATAGCAAAGCGCACAACGAGGATATAACTTGCAGTCAACTCCCCAATTTGACTCTCTATAAATATTTTTTTTAATAAGTGCGAATATATATATTAAAAATAAAAAAAGAGTAATCCTGATCACAGGCAGATCAGGTAACCAAAAGAAAGCCTGGAAATAATGTTAACAACCAAAAAACGAAGTGGTCACAAGCCGACCAAATGGTTAAATGGTTGGGGCCTCGTTAAAACCTTCCAAGGTAAAACTCACCCTTGTGGGAAAAACCCTTGGAAGGAAAAAGAGTATCCCCCCAGGAAAATAGGCACCAAAAAAGAAACCTGAAGTGGTGGCGCATTAAGTAACAAACCTATAGGTGGATTGGCCAACATAATCATCGGTGAGGTAGTGAAGAATGTCGTGCGTGGGCGGGGCGCCCACCAGCGCCACTCTCCGTCTTCTTACTCAAAGCATGTCCGCTTTTGATTGCCTTCATGAAAGATATGAGAGACTACAAGATCAATGTCATTGAGCAGATGCAAGGTATAGCGCCAATAGCTAAGATGGCGCCATGGGACCTCCATCGTTCTCTTCTCCAGCAGGTTCACCACATACATTGAATCCGATTCCACCAAAGTTGTGTCCATCCTTTTGCAAATGCGTAATGAATCGCCCACATTGCTGCAACAAATTCACCTCAAATGCGTGCCTCTGAACCACGGTGATGGACAAAGCATCCGCGAAAGAATCCTCTACAATTCCCCTAAGACACCGGAGGCTATTAGATTGCTGGCGCCCAAGCGCTACCATCCGTGTTAACCTTGATCCAACCCGGGAGGGGTTTTGCCACGGACCTCCACAATCTTGAGCATGCTTGACCCTTCCGGAACTCTTAAACCACGCAGATAAAGAGGTCCTGGCGATCATTATTCATGCATCCCGGTCTAAAGATCTTTGATTCAACAATGAGTACCTGTAGGTGAATGAGTGCCACCTCCGGAGTCCAGATTTTGTTATGGAAAATCAGCTAATTACGGATGTGCCAAAGAAGCCAGATGCAGGATAATATTGCCACACGCCAAAGGAAAGCGACCTGGTCACTAAAATTTAGAGCCATTAGCCGTACCAGCAGTTCATTGAAATTGTAAGCCTGGAAGGGGTGCACGTGAAAGGCTTGGAAGATCCAACGCCATAGATGTCCTGCAAAAGCACAAGAAACAAATAAGTGATCGATCGATTCCCCCGATTCCCTGCAAAGAACACAAACCGAAGGGCCAGTAAAACTTCCCCTAGCTCGTAAAGAATCCTGGACTGCCAATCGGTTGTGTATAGCTCTCCACGCCACCACTGATCTCCGTTCCGGGATATGCTAAGACCAAATCCAAGAACCCCATCTAACTGCCGGGCGCTGGGGGCGTAAGGATTTATAAGCCATCTTCGAGGTGACCGAACCATCCTCAGAGTTCATCCAAACACGAGTATCCCGGGATGTAGGCGCAATTGGGACACGCACGATAGCTCGAACCAGCTCCAAATAAGCCTCCACAAAGGGGAGGGTGAAGTGTCAGGATCCATCATAAAAGTAATCGGAGATACGATCTTTGGAATAAATACCTATAATCCTCCGGAATGCCAATTCTCACAAGAATGGAATATCCCAACCAATTATCAATCCAAAATAATACCTCGGAATTGGCGCCGGGATCCAACGAGAATCATCCAAGCAATCGAAATACAGGGTCTAATCCCAGGCCAAATAGAAGAAGGAAGGAATGACCGCCGGATGTCCCCATTTCTAGTAAAGTACCGTTGTCTGAGTGTCCTGAAAACCAATGAGTCGAAGTTCAGAACCTTCCAGCCCAATTTCATTAAGAAAGCCTTGTTAGCAGCCTTGAGCGATCGCATGCCCAATCCTCCCTCCGCCCTGGGCGTGCAACATGTATCCCAGTTGACCACTATCTTTCCTTTAGAATTCACGTCTCCCGTCCAAATGAAATTACGCATGACTCTCTATAAATATTTGAGAGGTCTACGAATTTATTCGATAAAGTATTTTATGAATGCTAATTAAATTAAATTACAAAGTTGTTGCTTACATTATTTGAATTTAAGTGTAAGCCTTTTATTTTTTGGGGTCTACAATGAATTGGCCCATTATATTAGAGATCCATACAGAATACATCTAAAAAAATGTCCAACATGTTCTCGTGTTTTTCACTCTTTTGTAGAAAAATATACATATATATAATTGTTTAATACGAGATAAAAAGACAACTACACGTTAAATGTTGCCTATTGAAACAAAATATGCAATAAAAATATACTTTGTTAGAGTTAGATACCCCATATATGTTAAAAATGCCTTACGGAAAGAAAACTACAAATTTATCAAAGGTACCTTATGGAGAAGACAAAAACTCATATCAGACTGTCTCACAGATTAATTTCATGAGACGGGTCCTAAAAGATTCATATTAGCTAAGTCATTTAAATTTGGATCTAACATGTTTTGGTTTGTAAAACCGGTTGGATCTGTCTCATGAATTTTAATCCATGATACGGTCTAACATGAGACTTACTCTAGGAGAAAGTATTTTAGATTGTAGAAACTACAAGTCTACAACTATCATTTTATTTGCAAGGCCTTGAGACACATCATTCACTTAAAAACTTAGAAACTGATAAAAACTAGATTTTACGTTCAATTGAGTTAAATGAAGAAAATGAAATCAAAATGTTTTGGGATAAAATATCATCACAAAAGTTTATGCTATTAATTTAACCATAATTTTGCCTTGGATCTTTCAAGTTCATATTATAGTGGAACTTACAATACCTTCCCCTATACAAAATAATAATAACAATAATCAAAATAATTTTCCGATTTCTTTTGTCATTTGTTTGTCTTAACCAATAAGACATGAAATAAACTAAAAAGACTCCACCCTTGATTAAGACATATCTAAGTGGCCTCATGGTCTTTAGCATTAAACCAACCATAAAAAGGCCACTTTGGTATTTTCTCCACGACAATTGCAACTCTCATTTGTTTGTCTTAACCAATAAGACATGAAATAAACTAAAAAGACTCCACCCTTGATTAAGACATATCTAAGTGGCCTCATGGTCTTTAGCATTAAACCAACCATAAAAAGGCCACTTTGGTATTTTCTCCACGACAATTTAAAGTTGCAATCTACTCTGACCTTTGATCAAATATTAAATGTATATCCAAAAAGTGTAGCAATGGAAAAAGATTGATGTCATCATCAAAAATCCATGAGAGGGTTCCCACTTTTTCTTCCTACTTTATAGCCTACGGTCATTGATGTGGTAGTAACACAATATTCTTCAAAATCCTGAGCTGGAAATCTACAAGTAAATTGAGTTACTGCCTGCAACACAACAAGTCGTTAGGGCGCCGAGATTTTTCCTGGCGATAACCCTCCGACGCTCAAGTCAGATTAGAGAGCTAAAGAATAACTAGAATTCACAAGACTAGATGTTGTGAAAATGAATTTCATACCTTGGAAATGGAATTGGAGGTGATACTTATAGTATCTCAAAGCCGGAGTTATTATCTGGTGGTATATGGTGCATGGACCATATGGGCCCATTGAGCCCATTGAGGCCATAAGTAAAATTATTGTTGGACTTCATTATATTTGGACATTTGGGCCTTTTTAATATATATTCATAATAATAAAAATTATGTTGAGCCCATCAGTCATTAAATTCATATTTAAAACAAGAAAATTAAAGTAACATTTTGGATATTTTTTTGAATGAATTAAATATATAGATATATAAAAATGAAAAAGAGAGTGTTACTGATCACAAACTGATCAGGTAGCCAAAGAAAGAAGCCTGAAATCAAGTCCGAAATAAAATCAAAATGGTCATAAGCCGACCAAATGGCTGAATGGTTGGGGCCTCGTTAAAACATCCCAAGGTAAAACCCACCTTTATGAGAAAAACACTTGGCAGAAAAAAGAGTACCCCCCTTAAAAGAGAAAGAATGCGTCCAAAAATACAGAAAGAAGAGCCCGGATGCATTAACTAACAAACATATAGTTGGATTGACCAATATAGTTTTCCGTGAGAAAAGGCACGATATCCGCAGGCGGGACACCCCACCAAGTCTCAGAATGCGACTTTTTACTCAGGCCATCTCCAAAGGGGCCTTCAAACTTGACGTCAACTCCAAAATGGAGTGAATAGCCCCTCCAATCATACTCCATCTTCAACGCTAGTTTAGGAAAATGAATAGTGCTGCGCCAAGTATGGCGCACCACTGTAGAGATAACGCTGCACTTTTTGTTTTTGTTTTTTTTTAAAAAAACTAATAATTGTATTTGTATTAAATAATAAAATAAAATTTGTTTATTATTATGATACATAGTTATTTTTTTTGTAAATAGTTTTAATAAAATTTCTTTATTTAAATTATTTTATTTTAATATAAATTATGAATTAGTAAAATTAATATTTGTAGTAAGTTATAAAATTTAATCAAGACAATTAAACTGATAAAAACAAGAATTACATTGCATTAAAATCATACATTTTTAAATAAAACTAATACAGATAAAATAATAATACATTAACTAATTAATTTTTTTAATAATCCGGTAGATCAGATCCGGATCCTCCAAGATCTTGAAAGTATTTGCCAAGTGGAGAACTAAATTAGTTGTCTATTATGATTGTATTAGTAATTAGACTTTTTAATTTAATCTACCCGAATGCCATATTTTAGTCCTTCACTTAAATCTTGCTATTAATTAATTAATTTTTAGTGCGTACTATTTAATAAAATATATATTAAATATAATAATAAAGTATATATTAAATATAATAATAAAGTTTATTTTTCTCTCTCAGTAAATATATTTTACAATACTATGTTAATATATAATTGATTTTTAATAAAATGATTTTTTTGTACTGAAATGATAAGGAATATTCTTTTTAGTGCAAAATTTGAAGTAAAATAGTTGGAGATGGGTTTTAAGTTTGGTGCAGAAATTGCACTATTTTAGTGCAAAAGCTGCACTAAAATAGAATTGTGGTTGGAGATGGCCTCAGAAGGTCTGCCACTCGATTTCCTTCCTAATAAATATGCGAGACCACCAGATCCATCTGTGAAAGCAGATGAAGAGTGTATCGCCACTTGCTAAGGTGACGCTAGGGAACCGCAACAGATCTCTTATGGAGAAAGTCCACCACGTAAACAGAATCTGACTCAAGCCAAAGTTGGGTCCATCCCTTAGCGAATGCGTAATGAATAGCCCACATTGCCGCCACCAATTCGGCCTCAAAAGTGTAACCCGCACCACAATATTCCACAAAACAACCCCGAAAGAAGCCTCTGCAATTCTGTAAGATCCCAGAAGCTGTAAGACTCCCTGGCGCCCCCGAAGCGCTACCGTCCGTATTCACCATGATCCAGCCCGGAAGAGGTTTTTGCCAATTAACTTGCACAATCCTCGGGGCTTGTCTAGACCGCCTAGGAACTTGAAGTCTCCGTAGGATGAAAAGGTCGTGTTAATCATTATGCATGCAGCCCCGATGTAAGGAAGAGGATTCCACGATAAGAACGCGGAGATGGAGGATGGCCGCATCCATCGTCCAGAGTTTATCATTGAAAACCAAATCATTCCGGATATGCCAAATGAGCCAGATGCAAGACAAAACTATCACATGCCATAAGAAAGCAACTTGCTCACTGAAAGGGACATTCATTAAGCGCACCAGGAATTCATTAAAGCTATGAGCCATAAAGAGGTGAATGCCAAATGAACCAAAAATCTATCGCCAAAAAGCCTCTGCTAAGACACAAGAGACAAATAATGATCAACAGACTCAGCGAAAGCACAACAAAGACCACAGACCGATGGGTCAATGAAACTCCCCCTAGGACACAATAAGTCCAAGACCACCAAACGATTGTGGGTGGCTCGCCACGCCATGATCGAACAACGTTCCGAAATATGAGGTGACCAAATCCAAGAACCCCAATGGACCACCAGAGAATGGGGCCGAATATGAGAATACACCACTTTTGAGGTAATATTCACATCCTTAAAGTGCATCCAGACCCGCGTGTCCATCGAGAAAGGGGCAATGTGGACACGAACTATATCCCGGACCAGCTCCAAGTAAGCCTCAACAAACGAGAATGTGAAATGCCAGGAATCATCATAGAAGTACTCCGAAGTGCGATGCCCAAAAAGATATTTGTACTCATGCTGAATAACAATTCTATCTGCAATTGAGTAACCCAACCAGTTGTCAAGCCAAAATAAAACCTCAGAATTACACCCAGGGATCCAACGAGAATCGTCCAAGCAATCTGCAACGCAAGGCCTAATCCCGATCCAGATGGAAGAAGGGATGAACGACCTTCGAAGAGAACCGTTTGATGTCAAATAACATTTCCTGAGAGTCTTGTAAATCACAGAATCCGAATTCATAACCTTCCAACCCAGTTTCATCAGAAAAGCTTTATTAGCCACAATAATAGATTGCACACCCAGTCCTTCTTTGGCCCAGGGCATACAACATCGATTCCAATTGACCACCACCGAACCTTTAGAATTAACATCACCAGTCCAAATAAAGTTACGCATGGTCTTTTCCATTTGTTTGAGCAAGGATCTCGGCCACTTGTAAACCATCATCATGTGCACAAAGGAACTAGTAATCACCGAATTAACCAGGCAGACACGGCCATCAAGAGATAAAGAGGTCCCTTTCCATCTTCGAAATTTGAGAATCACCTTATCAAAAACAGGCCGTAAAACCACAGCCTTAGGAGCACCTTTGAATATCGCGGCTCCTAAATAAACTGTAGGGAAGGCCCCTAACTAAATACCCATAATCGTCTGGATGCGGCCATGCACATGATTAGAAACCAGGGTGCCGAAGTGAACTTTTGATTTGCGAGGATTGAATGCATGACCCAAGATATCGACATATAACGTGAGGATCTGAAGCAAGATACGGGCGTTAGCTAAAGAGACACATAAGAACAATATCATCCGCGTACAGAATCGAAGATGAAAAAGTAATATGTCTAGGCGCAATGAACAACCCTAATTGATTTTGAGTTACCGCGACCTCAATAAATTTGCTTAGGACTTCATCCACGATGCAAAAGAGTAAAGGAGATAAAGGGTCTCCCAGTCTAACACCTCTAAAACAAGAAAAATAACCCACAAGCGACCAATTCAGTAAAATCAAGATTCTGGAAGACTGGAGAATAATTTCAATCCAATGAACAAAAATCTCCGAGAAGCCAAACCAATGCAGGACGTGAATCAGAAATCCCCAATTTAAAGTATCAAACGCTTTGCGGATATCAATTTTCAAAATCATATTAGCATCATTTCGGCCATGCAAAACATTGAAGCCTTCAGAGACCAGAGCTATACAGTCGTGAATCTGTTTGCCCGGAATAAATCAAAACTGCGTAGGCGACAAATAAGTAGAGATAATAGATCCCAAACGAGTTGCCAAGATCTTAGTAATAATCTTGAAAAGATAATTAATCATAATAATCGGACGAAAGTTGTCAATAATGTTAGCGTCCTTAGTCTTTGTAATGAGAGACATAAAACTAGCATTCAACCCCCGAAGGGAGGGTCGAGCTAGTGAAGAAAAAATGAACCACTGCAGCAACCTCGGCTAAAAGAATGTCCCAACAGTGACGATAAAATGTCCCAGTGAAACCGTCAGGGCCAGGAGAGCTGTCCAGACCCATATCAAACACTGCTTCCTGAATCTCCGAATCTGAAGGAATAGCCGTTAAAAGAGCATTATCCACTGCTCCTACTGTTGGAGAAATCACCTGATCAACCATCATATAATCCGAAATGGTACCTCCTGAGTCCGAGAAAAGCTCCTTATAGAAGGAGGTAATGTGATTCCCAAGAACAACTGGATCATCCGAGTAATTACCATCAATCATCAAACCCTAAATCCCCAAACAACTACCCTAAATCTGACAACGTCGATGAAAAAATGTTATATTACGATCCCCATCCTTAAGCCAGGCCGAACGAGCTTTTTGCTTCAGGAATTCAAATTGCAATAACATCGTATTGGACAAAGCATTTTAGGCTTCAAATTCCATTTCACGACGGGCATCAGAGAAACCAAAATCTCAATATCCGCCTGAATCTGACGAACTTTCTCCATCTGACTATCCAACTTACGATTAACATCACCAAAGACGTCCTTATTCCAAACCTTAATAGTTTGACACAACCTTTTAAGCTTCCACATTACACACATGAGTGGATTAGGGGAAGAGCACGATAAGGCCCAAGAAGATACGACCAGATCCCGAAACGAATCATGACGAACCCACATGCGCTGAAAAAAAAATGGAACCGGACCCCTACTAAATGATGACGCGCACGAAACCAAAAGTGGATGGTGGTACGAGGAAGAACCAAACATTTGACCGCTTTCCAAAGAGAGAAAAATCGACAAGTAGCTAGGGCTCGATCCAATTTAGTCTGGGGAAGGGAGTGGGGCGTACGGGTGGTGCACCATGTAAATGAATTTCCCATAGTCGGCACAGAAAACAATCCAGCATCCTCCAAAAAGTTCCTGAAGTCCTTACAAGAAGCATGGGATAAAATACCAATGCCCAGTCTCTCATGATGACCCAAAATAGCATTAAAATCCCCAATAAGCAATAAGTCATCAAGACCCAAATTCCTCAAATCCAGCCAAAGTGTGCGCCCTTCAATATGGTTACATAAACCATGAACCTAGCTAATATGAAAAAACAAAGAACCCAACTGAACCTGAAGAACAATACACTGAGAAGAAATCCAAACCTGTTGTAAAATAGAAATGCCAGGATCACAGAAAACCCAAATATCAGCCCGACCATTAGAACAAAAGTTTGAGTCATTAAACTTAAACCCAAACTAGTCCAATAAGAAGCCGATATTGAAGAAATGTCCACCTTAGGCTCACAGATAGCCAAAATAGACGGTTTATGCTTCTGACATAAAGTTTTTAGAATATTACGAGAAGCAATGTTCTCAATCCCCCGGATATTACAGAAGATGCAATTCATTGAGATGCATGGGGGGAGCCTGTGTTGTGCGCACGATAGAGTTAGAAGTAAGATGTGTCGCCGGATCAGAAGATTGAGCATTAGATACTTGGTCAGCATAATTCTCCCATCATTTTGAAGCTGCATAATCTAATTCATTGGGCCATGTAGAATCTGAAATAATCATGAGGTCATAAATAACCAGAGATGGTCCCTGCGCAACATTCTGAAGCATCCTAGATTTGGTCGAACCGAGGAAGCTGTCTCAGAAAGCCCTGCTAAGAGTACGGATAGGCGTCTCCAATGGGTATTGTATCGTAAGAGACAGACTTGTAGAAAAAAAACCAGTGTTACAGACTGAGCCTTGGGAACCAGATTGCGAGAAGGGAGAACCGGAGGAGAATCCGTGGAATGCGATTACAGGGTGTCATCTGTGGCAAGAGCCTCAAAAGCATTACCCAGGTGGATGTCGTTAGGGCAAGTGACTATGGCACAGGATGGGGAGCCAGGCCGCATAGTCGAACCCATATTTTCCATTGAGTTATCAACTGCCTTATCCTTGTCCGTAGCCTGCTGCACTGGATGATAAAATTTGCAAACTCTGGAACGACCCCTTTGTGTTGATGTTTGATGTCCCTCCGGCGCCTTTGAATGTCCTTGAGTCAGACTAAGATGTCTTTCCGTAGCCAAAATCCCTGTAGAAGTAAGACAACAAGAAGCAGTCGAGTGTCCTATTATATTACACTTAGAGTAGAACTCCGGGAGTTTCTCATAGCTAACCGACACAAATGAACACTGGCCAACCCGTTCCACCATAATATGATCCTCCAACGGTTTAGCAAGATCTATATCAACCAGCACACAAATAAAATATCCCAGAGATCCATTAAGTGATCGCTGATCGATTTGAATCGGATTACTAATAGCACTGGCGATCCCTAAAATAGTATTAGGATCCCAGTATTCCAAACTGAGCTCAAAAATTTGAATCCAAACACTGGCAACGGAAGTGTGAACCTTGTAAGGGTTAAAATCCAGAACCCAGGGAGATAGCCGAATAGTCCCCAGGTTAAGCGCCCAATTGATATGTAATTGAGCGCAAGATCGATTCTGCGCATTGAAAAATTTAACACAAAATTAGCCCTTGCCCAAGGGAATTAGTTTCCAGTCATTTTTAATTCCCAATATCTCGGAAAGCCGTTTATGCAAAAGCATAGTAGGCCATGGTTTGTTGCCTTTTCCCAAAATCACCCGCCCAATCAAAGAATACGAAAATGCAATAAGGCGTTGCTGGTAAACGTTTTCTTCAATTAGTAACGGAATAATAGTCTCCCTTCCTAACAAGTTTAGGGATAGAGTGAATCTTGCCGGAAACTATATGTGAAAATGAAGTGAGATTACCTGGGGCCCGGGGAAAAGTTGAATCCTTTGGATGAGGGTTACCTGAAACAACTTTAGCAAAAGTGTTACCCACGTTCGCATTAGTATTAGCATTATGAGCCGAAAGTCGGGGGTTCAATTCATGAGTAGAGGCCGTTGTAGAAGAGCTTCCAGCAGACTGAGCAGGATCCTTGGGAACAACATCCTTGGGGGGTAATTCATTTGCATCGATGGTTGTTGATTATTGAGGCCGTCATTGAGAGCCACGGATTGAGTAGGACCTGAAGAACCACGAACATCCCAGGGGCCACCACCCCCTAGGCATGGGCAGCAAAAGGTTCCTGCACATCAGACGCCCCCCGTAAGCAAGAGGATGGGGGGCGCACCCCCCACATGCATGGGATGAAGATTGGTGGCCATGCCCCCCAATAGGAGCAGCGGGCTTCTGCATGTGGGGTAATAATCCCTCATGAATGTCCATGGGCATGGGGCTGAACCCCCCTTGAAGAGGAGCATCTGATCGCTGCACATGGGGGAAAGTATCCCCATCAATTGACATATGATGTGGAGAGGCAGCCGGGAGGTAGACGGATTCCAGCACTAAACCCAGTCCAAGATGCATACTCCGATCAACTACCGTGGAAGAAGGTTGAGGACTCATTATGAGATTCGATGGTAAGGAGAAAGATGGTCGTATGTTTGATGAAAAAGATCCATGGGCGCTAAGGTTTTATTCGAAACCCTAGAACTCGAAACATGACTTGGGGAGATGGAGAGAAAAGAAACTGACATCGGACAATCCACCATGGAAGGAGAACACAGAGGTTCCGATGACGGGGTCTCAGCAAAATATGTTGTTGACGTGTTCGACGATGAAAATTCCATACTTGACGAAGAAATCTGAACTCGATTCCTGGGAGGGAGAGGTGCATAATTTGACGTTACACCATGAAAGGGTAAATCCGCCATGGAGTCACCGGAAAAGTGATCGAAAAATCAGAACGGACGGGCAAGAAAATATTAATCCGGGTGAAGAGGTTTTTCTCATCTGGTCCTGAACTTAGGATTGGATCCCCCTGCTATCTATATTGGATATTAAAATATCGCAGTCTCTACATTTATAGTAACATTTTAAACATTTATTTCATCATACTTATCTTATAATTCGTTGTAAATTAATATTTGACTTAGACAAAAACTTGTATGAGATGGTCTCATGAACATAATCCATGAGACAGATCCACAAAAACAAATCCATACTTTTTGTGTTTTGTAGGATCTATTTTAGAAACTTAAGTCAACGAGACGATCTTGTTAGAAATTGGTTTCTATTAAATAGGTTTTGACCAATGTTTGACCAATTATTTAAGTGGGATCATTTATTTATTTCGGAAAATAAATGATGTAATTGTAATCTACACTGCGGGTAGATGAAATTAGCATTTTGAATTTCTTAAAACTAATTTCGGTTGAATGAGAAATTAATGCATAAAATTAGCCACTTAAATGCCTTTTATAAGGAATACAAAAGGGTGGGAATATGGAAAGTCATATCCCACATAGGAAATATATTAAATGTTTGACTAGTTTATATAGAGCTTCACCACTAATAAGGAGTAATAAAGTGAAGCTCCTTATGGTACACCCTAGTGGACCAAGTCAATTTTTTACTAGCCTTTGGCTAGCTTAAATAGCACCGAGGACTATGCGTAGCACTGTCCGAGCCTGAGCCCGAGCCGGAGCTGGGCCCAGGCCCACGCACGTCGCACATAGTCGCATTGGGCACTTTAGAGGCGCACTTCGCACGTACGCATAATCGCGAGGAGCTTTGAGGAGCCTTAAAGTTTTGACAAATCGAACCATGGTTCGGTCCAGTGGCTCGGTGACGTGGCAGGACAACTCATGTGGCAGTGACTTGGCCAGAGTCGTCCGGATGGCGAAACGTGGCACGTGGTGGCAGTGACTGGACGCACCTATTCGCTGACTGGACATGACTGTTCAGTGTACAACGGTGCGTAGTAAAGGTTGTGTACCTTCGTAAGAGATGCGATTTGGACCATCAGATTGTGCCTGTTGATCAGAAGGCGCGATCCAATAGTCCAGATCGATCCGGACCAATGGATGAACCTTTTCTGAACAAGCACCGAGAACTCTATATAAACAGACCCCCAGGAATCTGTTCGGAACATCAGAAAATCCAAAATTCATCAGCATATTTAGCATATTGTGTCTGTCTTTTCCTTCTGCCAAATCGAAAGTTCCGAAATACGTTAAGTTCATTGTAAGTTCGGCTTTTGCAAGTGCTGCTAAGTCGAGCTTGAAAGTCGTTGTATCTTAGAGACAATTGCATAGAACTGTTAGCACTTTTGTATGGGGCAATTTCATCTTGCGGATAGAGAATCCAATTCTCGCCTCGACTTACTTTTTTGTCCGTTATTCTATCCGTTTTCAAGAAAACCAAACACCGAAAACAACATATCTTATATAAACCAGGGGGCTTAGCCCACCTGGCCACCACAAGGGACGTAAAGTCTCATGTGGGGTGGAGGTCAAGGGTTCAATTCCATACTCCATCAAGTTGCTCCTCGGGCATATGCGAGTTGGTGAAGATTTTATGGAAACTCATACTACTGGCCAGTGCGTGCACATCCCGCAGTTTACCTTGGTAGCAGCAACGAGAGACTGGAGATGTTGTCCTCATGCATAAACAAGCGTAAGCCTGGAAGTTCATATAAAACTATTTTTTCGATTTATGATTCAATCGAGATGAAATTGAATTTGAAATGGAATCTTGTGATAATACACACACTAGTATGTGGGGTTTGTGTGTGGTGGTGATGGTGAATGATGGATTTGAAATTGGTGAAGGAAACCATTATTAGTTTTCTTGGAGTGTGTAGAGAATTAATAATATTTTGTACTAATTTATTTTATTTCCTTTGTAGAAAAATGGCCGGTACCGAAAAACAAAAAAATCTAGATCACCGATACCACTGGCGATAATTATTTATCATGGTGTCTAGATATTAAATTGCACCTTCAGGGTCTAGCTAAAACATTGAAGCCTGTGAAGATTGAAGAGGCAAATGCAATAATATTTATACGCCATCATCTATCTGATGATTTAAAAAATAAATACATACAAATTGAAAGGCCTTCTAAGCTCTAGCAGAAGTTCAAATATAAATTTGATCACACCAGAACTGTGATACTCCCACCGACACAATATGATTGGCAACAACTGAGGTTACATGACTTCAAGTACATTGCCAACTATAATTCGGCATTATTTAAAATTGAGTTCTGACTGGATCTTTGCGGGACAAAATTATCAGAATATGATAAATTGGAGAAAACATTCTCCATTATGCATAAATCGAATATTGGGCTCCAAAATCAATATAGACAACGACAATTTAAGACATATTCTGAATTAATCTCTCTTCTTCTCACGGTTGAGAAAACAAATGAATTGTTATTGAGAAACCGCGATTTGTGACCTTCTGGTCTAATGCAGTGCCTGAAGCACATGTTAACTCCAGCAGAGGAGGGGGTCGTTTTAGAGGTCGTGCGTATAAACTCGGGCACTGTAGCCGCAGGGGTCGTGGCCGTGGCGATCCACATCAAAATACTCACAGATATTACTATGGCAGTCGTAATTACTATAATCGAGATAATTATCATTATTCCTGCAAAAATGATTATATGGTCAAATAAGGGTATCAAAATCAGTCAAATTGTGATAAAGGAAAAATGTCTATGGAAAGAATTGGTGGTTATCTTGTAACAGATGTGGTATGATGGGACATTGGGCCAAAACAGGTCGAACTACCCAACACTTGGTAAATCTATATCAGGATTAAAAAAAAATAAAGACAAAGGTGTTTAAACACATGCCACTGAGTTAGTAGAACCATTTACTACTACTGAGGCCTACACATCTGAAATTATACACAATCAAAATCTTATCCAGGACTGGAAATCACTCGATATATCAGATTTTCTTGAGGATCCTGAGGCACAAGGTGCCGAATGGATAAAATAAAACTAGACTCAATATTTGTATGTTATCTCTCGGATGGTATAGTCCTGAGATTAAGTTTATTGTACCCATGTTTGTACTTTTTTCGGATGATACATTACTGGTTTCAAGTTCTTGATGTGAAATAATAATTTTGTCTAATATTTCGACCATAAAATATCAGTAAATATCTACCAAAATATTCACAAATTTTACATTCAAAATTTTCACATTAATTTCTCTCATCCAATGGTTATATTAACAACTATGAACAGTAACTTTTATCTATAAATATACCAATATTTCATTCAATAAATACACACATATTCTCTAATCTTACTAAAACTTCACATTTTTTTCATTCCAAAAATGGTTAACTTATCCGTAGTGTATCTCATTACAATGGTCTTCTTGCACACTACCATGTTTTTTATTGGAGAATATCCTCCAGAGCACTTTTGGCTAATGATCCATCTTCTTATCTTCATAGTTTTTCCTTTGTTAGCATAGACAATTATTTTTAACATGTAATAGTTAGATGATTATGTACGACTGTATTGTCGAATAAAATCTTTTATATTTTTTTTTTGAGTTACGCACACACACTTCACTAGGGATTGAACCCCTAACCTCCCACACATTGGAGGGAGTGATACCACTAGGCCAAATGGTTGGTGGTTTTATATTTAAACATTTGTTGTGCATTGATGTTGTTATTCAGTTACATTTCAATGAAAGAATTTTTTTCATAATCGTATAATATTAACTAAATAATAATTATACCAGGTACTAATGGGAGACGAGAAAGGAGACTATTGTCTACCTGATAGTGCAACAACGCACTCAATATTAAAATAAAGTATATTTCTCGAGTGTGAAATTGTGCAAGACATAAGTTATAATTATATTTGGTCCCATTGAGATTATTGATGGCTCGGGGAATGCAACAGTGGTGTTGCCTAATGGTACAATCTTGCATATTGAAAATGCATTATTATCTAGTAGATCAAAAAGGGATCTATTGAGTTTTAAGGATGTGCGTGATAATGGCTATCACTTGCAGATACCAAATGAATATAATAAAGAGTGTTTGAGCATCACATCCTATAAAATGGGAAAAATGGTTGTCCATGAGAAATTTGAAGCAACAACTTCTTGATTGTATTGTGTCTAAATTAAAGCTTTTAAATCCTACGCGACCATGCCTTGGAAGCTGGTGAATTCTGATATATTTGGGTTATGGCATGATCGCCTAGGACACCCAGGAACAACTATGTGTTAGTCCAAGCGTCTACGAAAATATAAAAGGGGTGAATAGATTTTCCCAATTTTCCGATTTATACCTTCTTTTCGAATATGAAGATGGTGAAGAAATAGAAGTGCATAAAATAAATCAACATACAATGATTTATAGAGCTTCAACCCACCTAGGGTCTACGTGCTCTACCACCCAATATGTCCAAACAGATTTCAAAAAGGAAAAGGTTTTCTTGATACCAAATAATTACAACCTTTACCTTGAAGAGCATCACACACTTCTTACAATAGAAACTTAGAAAGCACCACACTCTTCTCACCTCTATGAAGAGCACCAAACTCACCAAGTGTATTCTTACCACAAGAACACTCGACAAGTCGATCTGGTTTTGGATGATTTTACAAAATACAATCAAGATCACACTTTAAATGAAAATATTATGACTCAAAAGTGCAAGTTTAATCAAGAAGGCAACCCTAATAAGCAAAATGTGAAAATGATAAGCTTAGGCTAATACAACAAAAATGTAGAAAGTGAATAACAATATAATTTGCTGAGATTTTTCTTATTGTGTTGTATGCTTGTGTTATATTTGATTCTTTAATTCTTCATGTATTTAAAGGAGAGCTTCAAGATGTAATCTCCAACATAGGCTCCTCCTAATTTGAATTTGTCTGCGAGAGAAAGATCAAAACAACTCCAAAAATAGTAAATGAATAGTTAATAAATGAAAAAAATAAAACAAAAATGAAAAGCCACAATTTCTTGAGAAGTGTCTGCTACAACGGATAATTTCAGCTATCAAAAACATATAGGGACCGATCGCTATGTTGAGATTTTGAATTTTAAAGCCGGTTGAAAAGTGTTTTTGACACAGGGTGGTATAGAGGGCGACCGATCACTGTATAGGGTCACCGATCGCTATCTAGGGCGACTGATTGCTATCTAGGGGTGATAGTGATCGTTCGCTCGAAAAACAGATAAGAGAACAAAAAAAAACAATTTTCTTTAGGCACTGGTCGCCCTCCCTTTTCCAACCTTTGTTTTGTTCTCTGTTTTAACAACATTCAGGTACAGGTCTCCCTGTAGGGAGACCGGTCGATCTCTTCACAGAGAAGTTATCCGATTTTTGTCCAAAAAAAAAATTCAAGAAGTACTTCAAAAACTTAGTAAAAATCAATTAAATTGTTTGAAGTATTTTGGAAACATTGTTTTAGTATAAAACTCGTTTATATGACATCATCAAAATCAAAATAAAAACAGTGATCTAAAAAAACTCCCCGTTTTTGATGATTGCAAACCAAATTAATTTAAGAGAGCGAAGTTCAAAAGAAACAAGTTTTTCCAGTCAAAATGAACTATCCATATTGAGCAACGCTTCTCAAGACAAAAACAATAATGATAATGAGCAATCTCAAGACAAAAACAATAATGATAAGGAGCAAAAAAATTTCTTCCTGATTGAGATAATATTTCATGTCCATGGTCTGAAAATATATCTCAACAATCAACACAGTGATGCATATAATACAGCAGATAGCTCACCAAAGTTCATATTTTAAGACCAACATCATTTACAGCCAAATTTGAAGATACACATGGATAAAGAAAAAATGCTCCTAAAAAGTTAGATGGCTCTCGCAATTTTCTTCCTCTTTAACGCTGAATTCTAATCTCTGATTGCCGCCGTCAAGGTCTCGATCATCCATGGATCTCGATGAGATTTTATTCCCAGAACTTAATCATACTTGTTTTAAACAAAATGATTGTGATACGCTTCGCATTGACACGCAACTTCCTCCTTCGATGGTTTTTTCAAAAGTGATTCCTCCTTCTCCGGTTAACGACGGGAAAGACAATCCTCAGATGCAAGGATCCAAGTCACAAACCACATCTCAGTTCGGAGCTCCCCCTGTGAAACCCCATCGCACTTTGCCTGCTAGGGTTTACGATAGGGCTGGAGTAAACCCTAACCCTAATCCGCCATTGTTTTTGCATGAAGAGGAGTCTGGTTCGAAACCTGCTGGTGCAGGGGAATTTTTCATATTCAACAAATTCAATCAGTCTGTTGGGATTAATAGATCAACAATTCAAGAGGAGCAACAACAGATTCACGGAACTTTGCCTACAAGCAAGCCTTCTTTTGTCCAAACCCTCTCACCGAAAGATTCTTCAAAACCTGTAAAAAAGGGCGACTATTTCTCGGTTACAATGGACGAGGATATCTATCAACAATGAATTATAGAACTCAAAAATTCTCTTATTGGTCGTGTGATATACACGAAGGGTACGAAACCTCATGTATGGGACGAACTCAGGAAGAAACTGGCATTAGTCTGGAATATCAAATCCCCCTGGAAGCTCATACCCCTGGGCAAAGGATACTACAATATTCATTTGCGGATTTGATCGAGCGCAATAGAATTTTTAAAAATCTGCATGAAATTTATCTCCGGGTTCAATATGCCTTATGAACTGGATCCCAAATTTCAACCCGTAAAAGATTAACATGTCCAAAGCTCAGGTTTGGGTTCGTATTTATGAGCTTAGTCTGGAATATTGGCATCCATCGTTGATAATGAAGCTGGCAAACGCCATTGGGACTCTTATTCAAATTGATGGCAAATCTTTAACGGGAGAGGTGGGTCATTTCGTACGAGTCCTTGTTGAAATGGGCCTTAGTGCTCCCCTTCAGGAATGCATAATGGTTGAAAGAGTTGGCCACTGCTCTTTTGTTTCCATTGGTTATGAGAATATTCCGGAGTTTTGCGTGGATTGCCGGATTGTGGGCCACATCATCAATAAATGTCGAAATCCCACAACTCATGAGGTCAAGAAGCCGGAAGAGATAACAAAGTATCAAAGTCATTCAATGGGTAGGGATGATACTAGGGGACAGTCCCAGACGTGTAAGGATAAGGAGTCGGCAAATAAAAAAAGGTGTATTAATCCACAGGTTAATAATGAGGCTAACACGATAGTGGTTTCCAATCATCTTGATCAGCAGGGCCAGGAATCTTTTTACAGTTCTATTGAGGCTATTTCAAAAAGTAATCCTCCTTCTGATTATGTCTTGACGCAAACGGATCCATCGGACACTTTCAGGGCCAAGGCAGTAGTGGCTAAAAAATGGTGGTGTGACGTGGCTGATGAGGAAGAACAAAATAAAAGATTTTTGGAGAGTATCAATGATACTACTCAGGTGCGTCCCCACTCTTCCTCCCCTTAATGAATTGCATGTATTGGAATATTAGGGGTATTGGTAACAATTCCTCTAAATCTATGCTTAAGGAATTGTGTCGTGTTCATAAATCGGACATTATTGCTATTGCGGAGCCTATGGTTTAATTTTCTTCTATTAATCATAATTTCTCGCAATCTGTCAGTATGAATCTGGTGGGTGAATCTTTCAGATCTAATGGTATCCCGGATATTTGGATTTTCTCTCTCTCTCTCTCTCTCTCTCTCTCTCTCTCTCTCTCTCTCTCTCTCTCTTCTAATTTTAAATTTCAGGTGATTTTCAATTCTGATCAATGTTTGTTTTGTGAGGTGAAATACCATAATATGCGATTCTTCATGGGATTTGTACATGCTCAGTGCTCTTATATTGCTCGACGACAAATGTGGTTGGATGTTCAATTGTTAGGGCTTATGATTTTGTGTTGCTTGGCAATTTTAATGCCATTTTGGAAGCTCATGAATGTCAGGGAGGGTCTCTGCCTCATGGGACGGCCTGTAGGGAGTTCAGGCAGTTTATTGATGATAATGATCTCTCACAGGTTCCTATGGATGGTAACATATTTACGTGGAGTTCTTTTCGATCTTCTCAAGGGTTAGTTCAAGCCAGGCTAGATAGAATTATGGCGACTCGGCAATTTTTGAACCATTGGCATACGGTGAAAGGTTATGTGGGAGTGCGTCATGGTTCAGATCATCATATCATCATTATGCGATGCGAATTGGCGAGCGTGTCAGGGCATATTTTGTTTCGTTTTCAATCTATGTGGTTACAGCATGAGGGTTTTTGGGATATGGTGGATAATTCATGGAAGGATCCTATCATGTCTTCTAATTCAATTCTCGTGGATATGATGAAACTGAAACGATCATGTCCTATTCTTCGGGCTTGGAATTTTTCAGTTTTTGGTGATATTCATCGGAAGGTGGAGGAGGTTCAGAATAAGCTTAAAGAGGTTCAAGAGTCTTTCACGTCGAATGGTTATTTAGATTCATTAATGCAGTAGGAGATTGAGATCCACAAAGAGTTGGCTAACTTGTTAAATTGTCAATACGAATTATTGCGTCAGAAGAGTCGGGTTAATTCGTTGAAAGATGGGGATCGTAACTCCAATTTCTTTCACAGGAAGCTCCGTACGAAAAGAGCTAAGGGTGTGGTTCGTCAGCTGGTGGTTGACGGCGTTCTTATGGAGGATAGGCAATTAATTCGCAATCATATTCTTTCTTTTTATGAGAATCTCTTCTCCGAGCAACAACACACGGGGATTGACTACTCAATGGTAGATGAGGTGATTCAGACCACAGTGACTGAAGCGGGGAATAATTTTTTATGTGCCATCCCTAGTGATGAGGAAATCAAGGAGACTATTTTTGGGATGAGTCCAGATAGCGCCCCGGGCCCTGATGGTTTTGGTGGCCATTTTTTCAAACATTGTTGGGACACGATTGAGGTGAATATCAAGGCGGCGGTTAGATCTCTCTTTGGGACAAGTGTCCTTCCTGCGGGGTGTAATTCTAGTTTCATGGTGCTGGTTCCAAAATATAAAAACGCAGACAGGGTGGAGGAGTTTAGGCCAATTATTTTGAGCAACTTTTTATTTAAGACTGCCACCAAAATTTTGGCCTCCCGTTTTGGGTCAATTCTTAAGAAACTAGTTTTAGAGATGCAATTTGGGTTCATTCCTGGCAAGCAAATTCATGATTGTATCGCCCTTGCCTCTGAAGGTGTGAATTGTCCTCTGAGCAATTCCAGAATTCCGAATATGATCCTGAAAATTGATATTTGCAAGGCGTTCGACACTCTTCGTTGGGATTTTTTATTTCATGTGCTGCAAAAGATGGGGTTTCATGAGCAGTTTATTCTGTGGGTTTCCAGGATTTTTTAGTCGGCACGTATCTTTATACTTATTAACGGAAGCCTGGAGGGTTATTTTTCCTGCTCCAGAGGCGTGAAACAAGGTGACCCTCTTTCTCCTCTTCTGTTTTGTGCAGCGGAGGAGGTGCTGGCTAGAGCCCTGGAAAATAAGCTTCAGTAGGGTGCCCTCATGCCATTTCGTGCTCTTTGCAATATTCAGTTCCCTCCTTATTTACTCTATGCAGACGATATTTTGATCACGAGTGAGGCTACATGAAGAAATTGTAGATGTATTATGGAGGTCCTCAACTCTTATGGGAATATCTCGGGTCAGATGTTTAATCCTGCGAAGTCTAAGGTCTTCTTCAATGATAATATATCCACCCGCCTTATCCATCGTATTTAAATGCACTATGGTATCTTAGGGGGTGCGATTCCTTTTACTTATTTGGGGGCTCCGCTATTCAAGGGGGCGCCATGGATCCGTAATTTTCAGCCTCTCTATGATAAATCATTGCTAAAATTTCAGACTTGGAAGGGTAATGCATTGTCGATGGCTGGGCGCGTTACGCTGGTAAATTCCGTGATTACCAGTGCATTTGCTTATTCTATGCTTGTTTATAGATGGCTGACTACTTTGCTAAAGGCTTTGGAGAGGGCTATTAGAAACTTTGTGTGGTCGGGTAACGTCCATAAAAAAGGGTCAGTGACGATGAACTGGACTCGATGTTGTGTGCCAAAGGAGGAATGAGGCTTGGTATTTGTTCCTTGCTTTGGGCCAATTGAGCTTTTTTGAAGAAAATGGCTTGGAAAATCCTTGTTTCCGACAGCCCGATGTTCGCTCTTCTTAGAAAACATTTTCTGATGGACAGATCTCCAAGGCCGCTATACATTGGTTCGACTATATGGTTGGGTTTACGTCCTATGGTGATGGATATCCTTTCTCAGTCATGTTGGATCCTGAGTTTTAATTCGGGGGTTCATTTCTGGTTGGATAATTGGCTTGGGTACTCCATTGCAGATTGTATTGGTATTCCGAATCAATATCATGGGTACTTTACTCAAACCATTTCGGACTACTTCTTTGATGGAGTCTGCCATTTTACGGAGGATTTCCTGGGGGCTTATACAGATGTGGTCATTGATATTCTCCACTTCCCTGTTTCACCTCAGTCGAAGGACCGTAAAGTATGGGGACCATCTGAGGATGGCAATATTTCTTCTAAGGGGGCATATCAATATGTCCGGGAGTCCTTTCCAGAAGTTGGATGGGGGAAATGGATTTGGGCTTCTCATGTTCTGGCTTGTAGATCCATGGTGTTTTGGAAAGAATTCTTCAATCATCTAGCGGTTATTGACAATCTACGAATGAGGGGTTTTGCGGTCCTTTGGCATGCATTTTATGCTATGAGGCTCAGGATTCAGTGGATCATATGTTTACCTCATGTCGTTTTACAGCGGGCGTTTGGGGTTGGATTCATGATACTTTTAAAGTGGTGTTACCTTTAGAAGGGGGCTTTAATCATCTCTGCATCTTTGCCATGCATCTACGGTTTAGTCCCCAAATTGCGGCTCAATGGAAAGGGGCTTATTTATCTGCAATTTGGATTATTTTGCACTTTCATAATTGTTGGATTTTTGAGGGTGTGAAGCCGCAAATTGCTTCCATTATTGTCCTTCTTCGGGTATTTATCATCGAGATGTCAGGTTTGGTATTGGTCGTCCAATGTCCAATTCTATTTTTAATTTGATATGCCTCCATAAATTGTAGGTTAAGGGGAATAAACGATCGATTCGAGGATGCTAGTTGTGCGATGGTATCCCTCACTTCCAGGTTGGATGAAAGTTAATACTGATGGTTGTGCGTACGGAGCCCCGGGTAGATGTGTGTTTGTGGGCGTTTATGGCAACTGTAGGAGTTTCTTCACGGGATGATTTATTCAAAATATTGGCGTTGGGTTTGCTTTCCAAATGGAACTAATGGCCGCTATCTTTGCGATTGAGCGAGCGTATAGGAGAGGGTGGCGCAAGCTGTGGCTCGAATCTGACTCCACTTACGTTTCTGATCTATTATCTTCGCGGTCGTTAAAAGGTCCCTTAGAAGTATTACGGACGTTGGCGTCGGGCATTATATTACGTTTCCAAGATGGAGTTTGTGGTATCAATATTTTTAGGGAGGGGAATCATGTAGCGGATAAACTATCCAAGATGGATTGCAACTTTGAGTGGTCGCATGTGATGCTAGCGGAAATTCAATCGAATATTCATGATGATGCAGTGGGCAAAGTCTTTTGCAGCATTAAGTAAATTTGGTGGCGGGATTCCTCTTTTGCCATTTGACGTTCGACGCCACCTACGGTTTGTCTGTGCTTGGGAGCACGGCCCATGCTCCTTCCCTCTTTGGTTGTTCTGTCTTCGGCTCCACACACAGGCAGGTCGTGCCTATCTACACGGCCCGTGCGTGCGTTGTACTCCTTGCTCATCTTCGTATTTCCAATCGTGTGGATTCTATTTGCTCGTTCTTTTCCTTTGGGGGTACTCTTTTTCCTACCAAGGGTTTTTCCCACAAGGGTGGGTTTTACCTTGGTAGGTTTTAATGAGGCCCCACTGTTTAGCTATTGGGTTGTCTTGTGACCTGGGTTTTCATTCCTTTTCATAAGTTTGGCTATTTAACTTTTGCAAATTTCTCAGTTTCTTTTTTGCTAGCTGTTTGGCATTGTAAACAACACCATTAACTTTTTCTTTTTTATTATATATTTTCATTTATCTAAAAAAAAGGAGCAAAAAAAATCCAAAAATAAGTATAAGCTCCCCTTATCAACATGTTAAACAATGAATAAGCATAGAAGCAAACAACTTAAAAGCTAGAAGTTTAGGTTTTTCATAATAGCTTAATAAGCTTAAGGGATTAAAAACTCCCCCGTCAAAAAATAACTCATTAGTCATAAGGCTCAATAAAATCAACAATAATTCATAACTTATAGCTTTTTATGACTGAGCTTTTTCTGCGAGTTTTTTCTAGCTAATTTGATCTTATCATTAACTTATGAGCTCATTTCATTTTTCTCTCCCTTTGGAATCATCAAAAAGACTATTAGATCAATAAAAACATAATAGAAATATATCAAAATGTGGGTGAGAATAAAAAACGAGCAACTACCATGAAAATATCATGCTTTGAGTACAAGGAATCATAATATCATTTGAAGAACATGGGAGAGATACATAAACATGATCAGTATGTAGAGTGCAATCAAATGTAGTTAAGGAGATCATTCAAAAGAATGAAATATCATTGAGGCATTATATCAAACACTTAGCATGCATAGATAGAAAACAAAGATGTATATGTTATTTGTATATAGAATCGAGCCAAAAAATTCAATACCAATCCTAATTCTATAGCCATAAACCAATCATGTAAGCAATTCTTATCAATAACATACATCATACATAAATACCACAAGTTTCAAAAAAAATAGCCAAGGGTTCAACCCAATTTAGATGAGAAAAGTGAAGCCAAAACTTACCAATGATTATGGAAGATGAATAATATGTACAATATAGACATTGTAGAAGCCCAATACAATAGAAATTGCAAGAAAAAATCATTTTGAGTGATGTGTTTGAATTGGGTGAATGGGTGTGAAAGTTGGAAAATAAAACGAAGTAGGAGGACAAGCGGTTTTAACAAAATTTCAGCACATAGGGCGATCGGTCGCTGTGGGTGGCGACCAGTGCCTGAAGACAGTGACCGATCGCCCTCCACAGCGACTTGTCCCTGCTTCAATGCATTCTTTCTGTCCGAATATCAATTTGGAAAATGTGATTTTTTACCCCAAAGTTTTAAAAATGCACAAAATGCAAACATAGACTTTATTCAATATGCATTATCCCTAAACGAGCTAGAATTAAAGTAAAAGACTCGGTAGTTAACGGTTTTGTAAAATATCCTCGAGTTGATCTTGAAACAGAACAAAGCACATCTCAATTTTTAGTTTAGAAACACAATCCCTTAGAAAATAATGTCGAACCTCAATATATTTGGTTCGATTGTGATGAACTAGATTTTGAGAAATATTTATGGCGGAAGTATTATCACAAAAAATAGAAATATTTTCGAAAGAACATTTATAATCTGCTAAGTTTTATTTTATCTAAAGTAATTGTGTACAACAAAAAGTCGCGGAAACATATTCGGCTTCCGCCATTGATAAAGATACACAAATCTATTTCTTTGAAAACCATTAAAATAGGCAATAGCCTAAAAATTGACACGAGTCGGAGTTACTTTTACGATCATCAATATTGTCGGCATAATCCGAGTCACTAGATCCTTTTAAAGAAAAATTTTCGTTCTTTGGATAAAACAAGTCATAAGAAATAGTGCCTTTTAAATATCGAAAAATACGTTTGATGACACTTAAATGAGATTCTTTGGGATTGCTTTAAAATTCCGCATATAGGCATGGAACATGGAGAATATCGAGTCTACTTGCGGTTAAGTAAAGTAAACTACCAATCATACTCAATACTCGGATTCATCAACCGGCTTGCCTTTTTCATCCTTGTCAAGCTTGATTATTATTGCCATAGGAGATGCAACGTTCTTCCTTCTTCAATCCCGAATGTTTTTAGAAGTTCTTTGGTATATTTTGATTGAGATATATAAATGCTTTCTTGGCATTGATTTGAAGTCCAAGGAAGAAATTGAATTCTCCCATCATACTCATCTCAAATTCACCTTGCATCAACTTGGAAAGTTTCTTGCAAAGAGATTCATTAGTAACATCAAAAATGATATCATCAACATAAATTGGAACTAAGAGGAATCTTGCCCTTTTTCGAAAATAAAGAGAGTAGTATCAACTTTACCTCTTGTAAAACCAATTTGTAAAAGAAATGAACTAAGCCTATCATACCAAGCTCGGGGTGCTTGTTTTAAATCATATAAAGCCTTTTTAAGTTTATAAAATTTATTTGGTCTAGAAAAATTTTCGAACCCCGGAGGTTGTTTAACATAGACTTCTCCTTAAATAAAACCATTTAGAAAAGCAGATTTAACATCCATTTGGTAAAGTTTAAAATTTTAAAACAAGAATAGGCAAGTAAAATATGAATAGCCTCTAATCGTGTTGTGGGTGCAAAAGTTTCATCATAGTCAATGTCTTCTTCTTGACGATAACCTTGAGCTACTAACATTGCTTTATTTCAAACTATATTGCCTTGATCATCGAGTTTATTCCAGAATACCCATTTTGTGCCGATGGTAGTTTGTGATTGAGGGCAAGGCACAAGTTCCCAAACATCATTCCTCTCAAATCGATTAAGCTTTCTTGCATCTCTAGAAACCAATCTTCATCTTCTATAGCTTCCTTAGCATTCTTTGGCTCCTTTTGAGATATTAGAGCCTTTTCCGCAAATTTTCTTCGAGTCATTACCTTGTCAAGTAGATCCCGATTATAAGATCTTTTGGATGATCTTTTTTGAATTTTAGAGCAACGGGAAGATCGGAAGTATCACCTCTATCCTCTTGTTGAACATTTGAGGTAGAAGGTTGATCATTTGACGTAGAAGGTTGGTCACTTGGAATAATTTGTCCAATTTCATCTTCTTCATCACTTTCATCATTTGGAATACTTTCAACTCTAGAAGCTTCATTAGATTTGACGTGAATAGATTCTTTAACCACCTGCTAGCCTTATTATAAACCCGATATGCCTTGCTCTTAGTCGAGTACCCCATATATATCCCTTCATCGGCCTTACGATCAAGTTTGTCCAATTGATCCTTGGTGTTCAAGATAAAACACTTGCAACCAAATATTTTGAAATACTAATGGTGTTCTTCCTTTCCGAAGCTCATATGGAGTTTTATTTTGTCATGACCCAAAACCTTGCATTGGAGTTATCATGATTAAATCATTTATAAGTATAATTACGTGCATTTTGATTTCCATATTCACATTAGAACGCATATAAAAATTATGAAATTCTAAGCTTTAGCAATATTTATGTTTGATGCCCATATGTTTAATGTCACTATGCTACACCAGGTAAACTTAAAAGCGGAACACGACATTGACGTGTCTATGAATTAAGGTAATCTATCATAAAATAATAGATTAATTAGAAGAGTAAAATACCACAAAAAAAGAAAAAAGAGAGTTGGATATTAAGTATATATATGTATATATATAAATATAATTGCCTTACTTGTATCATATAATGTAGCAACTAATATATATACATATATAGGGGGAGGATCAAGTGAGACCATGTCTCTAGGTGAGACACAATAGACTAATCTCAACCATCCCCCATTATTAATCAATGGGTATGATTTAATGGATAAAAAATATATTAAAATATTAATTTAATCAATATAAGGGTAGTAGGGTAAAATAACATAACAAGTTAGTTACAAAAATGGAATCAAATCTATTTCTCTCTCATACATCTCCTTTTCCCCAATCTCACGTCTCTCTTTCTCTCTCTCTCTCTCATTCCTCCATTAACGCAAATAAAGAAAACTGTGAAGAACTCGAAAATTACAGAGAAAAACACGAAAAATTGGTGCAATATTACAGATTAATATGCAACAAAACTCAACTAAATATGCAACAAAACTCAACTAAATATGCATTATCTGAAAACTATCTATGCAGCGTAAAAAAACTAATATGTAGTACAGTATAACCAACTATGCAAGATGTCATAAATTATGCAACAAAATCAACTAACTATGTATTATCTAGAAACTATCTATGCATTGTGGAATAACTAAATATGCAGTACATTATGTAACATCTCATTTTTATAATTTCCAAAAGCAACATCCCATTTTCATAACTAAATATACATTATATTGAACCTATTTATGCAGTGTAGTATAACTACATATGCAGTACGTTATATTCAATTATGTCTTGTTTTCATAAAACAAAGGCAACAAAATAACTAAATATGCATTATTTGATGTCTAATTATGCAAGAGAAGAACCCTAACTATCTGTGTAAAATAAAAATATTTGGAAAGAAAACAGTTCCTTAAATTCCGCCACAAAATCCAAGAAGTGTCTATTTCATTACCCTTAAAATCCAGGACCACTAATTTGAACCATAAAATCCGCTTTGGGACCACTAATTTGAATTACAAAATTACAATCTTACCCTTAAAATCAGCAAAAATTAGGAAATAATTAAAAAAACTGAATTAATCACATCCCTTCATTTTTTAAGATCAATGGGTAAGATGAGTCCACACTGTCTCACCTAGGGAGGGTGGTCTCATTTGAACCAAATCCTACATATATATATATGTGCACACCTATATATATTATATAATATATTACGAAATATATGTGTATATATATATATATACGTGTGGTGCAATGGTGTGTGGTTCTTATATATAGGATATACGTGGATTGTTACATTAGATATGAATTATACATGTTAGTCCTCATTTCCTTAACCGACTCAAACAAAAGGATAAATATGCATTTGCATGTGTGTGGAATTCTAATATCTAATTTAGTACATCCACAAGCATATTAGTAACTGCCTCGGTCAGCACACCACTAGATAACTATCTACATTTTACTACCTAAAGTGACCTAAGCATACAAACACGATACCCCCACATACAGAGAGCTACGAAAACAAAAGGCAAGATATGCTAAGAAAGAAAGAATAAAAAGAAAGGGAACGTAAACGAGACCGATTGAGTTCTAAGAGTATTAACACAATTAGAATTTTACAAAATCTTGAAAGAGAAGCAGGTAAGTGTGTGCAAAGCAATTCTTTTTCCTTCATCTAATTAAATCCTGATGATATAATTTTATTTTCACTACTACAAAAACGTCAATAGATAACGATTTTAATCCGTTGTCTATCAGTAAAACAACCGTTGTTAGAGCCACTGTGTTAAAAGCATGAACTTTTGACAGCAACTGAGAACCGATGTCGTTTCCTATAAAGACACCGGTTTTAAACTGCTGTCTTAGAGATAAAATATCCGCTTTCTAAGACCCTGATGTTAAAAATTTATGTTTTTTACACCGGTTTAGAACCGCTGTCTTTTGATGAATAGTCATCGAGTATTCACACCGATTTTAAGCCGGTGTCGTTTAATTCAAAGACACTGGTTCAAAACCGTTGTCTTAATGTTTTCAGAAGCAGTTTTAAAAAGGTTGTTCATTTGCACAAAGACAGCGGTTCGAAGCCGATATCTGATATATCAAACATAACAGATGTCTTTTGAATCAAAATATCCAGAGAAATAAGCAATTGTGAATCAAAATATTACAAAAAATATTATCATTCCACCAACCATCCTGAAATTCACAACATGAAATCCAATTCTACCAACCAAGTATAGTATATTCAACTAAAGTCACCAAGATCCAAAATCCAACAAAACAAACTAGTAGCTAGGTTTTCTTCTATAAAGCGACTACAAATTCAACATGAAATCAAATTTCACCAACCATGCTTCTGTCAATCAAGCTTTCAAAATGGATCTTTTACAGAAGAGAATCCATTCTTTTAGGTACCTGAACAAAATAATATCACGCTCAATCAAAAAATCATAAATTGTAGAACAAAAGAATCTATTTTTACTGAACTCGGGGTTAATATAGAGTGTTTTTTCTTCTGGTTGTGTTAAAATCTAAATAAAAGATATCATATCCAACTTTTTGAAGAAAAGAGAAGAAATAAAAGAGACTTTCTACTATGCTATGATGAATCAGACAATGAGCAAATGGAAGAGTGCATGTTGCAGACCAAAGCTTAAAAAATAATTGACAATAGCGCCGACCAAATATTTCCTATGCATCAAGCAACAAATGTTGATTAAAAATATAAAAGATAAAATGATTTATCGAGTTTGTTATCCTGCTTCATCATTCCAGACAAATGTCTATCATTTCCTAAAAGATCATGCAAATTCTCACAGGCATAAAAAATCTAGATGTTCCACAAATTATCGATTTAGTTTTCCCTCTTGCCACCTTAACCAAATTGAATCTATTTTCTATAAATATCCAAACTAAATATTGGACAATATCAAAGAACAATGGTTGGAGAGATTAAGGCAATTATCATATTCCCAATGTTCAGACATAATAACGTATGCACTATAATATCACATGGTAAAAAGTTGGGTAATCTTTTCTCCGGTGACAAGTAAGAAACAAAGGCGAACTCATACACTTAAACATAGCCCCCTCCACCCCCCACCACATGCTTTGAGGTATGAAATATTAAGTGTTACCTTTAGGTATGAATCTATTTTCTATGGAATGAATAATCTCTATTATTAAATAGCATTAACAGTCCACACATGGCACCCTGAAACACCTGAGTCAAATTCTTTATGAGGCTTCCAGAAGAATTTTTCCTTGTTTTAAAAGGAATTCGATCACTAGTGAACACAAAGATAGTAAACTAGACTAAAGATAGAACATTAGCCTTTTGTTGAAAGCTACCAATATGTTAAAACAATAGTGCAGATAATTAATTAGGAGCAGATGGCATACTTCTTAGGGAGTGCTTGCGAACACTACAAAAAAAGTAATTATCTGTTGTTTCCTGAAAAAAATCTCTTTTTAGTGTTTACAAATGTAAGTTTCGCTTAATTAAAATCTAAAAGCAGAGGGAAGAGTACTTTGGATTACTTATTTTGCTTCCAGTTTAACTTCTACACAAATAAATCTACAGACAAATAAAGCACTTTTATAACTTATCCATCAAATACTCTCTCTTAAATTAATCTATTTTCAGTTTTTATTTGCAAACACTACCGACTTCTAATTCTCAACTACTTGTTGCTTCAGCGACAATAAATCACTTCCTCCATCTCCTTTTGACATAATCCATTAAAATTCAACAAAAGAACAAATTCACAGTGCCACACAATATACTTCTTTCAGTTTATTATTGGACAATCCGTCACACTAATGGAAAGGAGCAAACAGGAAAATCGTTTTTTTGTCTATGGACCAACACATGTATGAAGTGTTGATAGTTATTATGCCCAAACCCAATAATGCAACCACCACATGTATCGAATTCAAACAATGAGCAGCTATGAGCCTCTGATAGCCTGAGATGCTAGAACAAAACCAAATCTACAAAAATAAAAACATCATCAACTCATGAAATATTTCATAATAGGAAAATCATGTAAACATATAACAATCTAAAAGTTTCGGGACTCACGTAGCCTCGTCGAGGGAATATATACTTTGCTCATACATCACTGAATTATATGTAATGTAACAAAGACTCTGACATCCGAGTACACGATTACCTTCCAGAAAACGTGAACAATTACTTCGAATTAATGTCGCGTTCGAAATTCTGTTTGTGCCCTAGCGGATTCGAGGTCGCGAGCCCGAGATTGATCAAATCGATGCATGCAGAATGTGTGCCAGTGATCATATCAGATGGCTATGTGCTGCTATTTAGCAAGGTGCTCGATTGGAGCCGATTCTCGGTTGACATTTTGGTGGGGAGGATAACGGGAATAAAGAAAATATTGGGTGAGATTTCGAGGGATGGGTATATGGAAAAGCAGAGATGTGTTTTGAAGGTGAAAAGGCATTTCGTTCTTCATCGACCAGCTCGAAGGTTTGATTTGTTGCATATGGTGCTTCATTCTGTGTGGCTTAGGCGGCTCAATGTTAGGGTTACTGATTTAATGGAGTGTGTGTTGTTAGCATTTTGTTTATGGGCCAATATTTCAAATCACGAGGGAATGTAAAAAAATGAGGGTGGGGATGCACGGCGAAGAGGTTGAAGAGGGTGTGGTTGGTGGGGGCGAAAGAGAATTATGTGAACACGACGTGTGAAATCGTACAGGCTAATTGGGAAAATATAAATGCAATTTTAATTATTGTTAAATAGCTATGATACAATACTGGATTTGGAACCGCTTACTATAGTTTTGGTAATAACTAGACATCTATTTTAGAGCTGCTGTCTAAAAAACTGGTGTCAAATTGCAAGACCCGATATATATAAACACTGGTTTTGGAAATCCGATGCAAAAACCGGTGTCTATTTGATGATGCCCTTTATATTAGACAGCGGTTCTGGAAACTTGTTGTCTGTTATCCAAAGACGACACTAGTAAGACAGCGGTTTCATAAGAAACCGGTGTTAAAGAGAAAAAGACACTAGAAAAGTCATAAAATCGTTGTCTTTATGGTGTTAAAGTGTGATATGTTTTTAATTATATTAAAAATAATATTAATTAGGATTATCTTGCATACACGTGTGATAAATCGCATGCACATGACTTTTTAAATTTAAAATTTTGAATTTAGTTATACTATTTGACATGTGACTAGGTCAAAATCCCAATACAGGACCAAATAAGGCCAACTAGGCAAAGTCATCATGATAACGACACCACTTGGGAGTATAATCTTTTTCGCTTGTTATTTGACTTATATGATTATATAATTGATATGTTCGGATGAGTTGCTTACTTATTTGGCTGTAGCGATTAGAAGCTTATTGTGCTCTAATGTGAATTACATGATCCTCTTTGGTGATTTTGTAATGAAATTGAGATATATGATCTCTACGTGATGAGATTAAAATGGAATTCTGATATGTGATCTCCACTGATGTTACAGTTATGGAAATGAGATATATGATCTCCACTGATGTTATTGATATGAAAATGAGATATGTGATTATAGAAAGTGCATTCATCAGAGATTAATGGATTCTGTTATGGCCGCTAATGACCTTGAATCATGTGTTACAGAATTATAGACATCCAGAATTTCTGGATCACAGAGTACCGTATGGCCACCCCGAGTTCACTGAACTCTATGTGAATTAAGAATTACAGAGTGTCATGGCCATCTTCGTGATCACGATTTATTCTTGGTATTAGTTGGCCCATAACAGCAAAAGAATATGATCATACAAGTGCATTTATGTGTTTATGAATGACATGATCAAAGGGTGTGAAATGGTTACTAATGATGTGCCTATGTGATGTTAAATAACTTGTTATTGGATTATATTTGTTGAGTTTGCAACTCACCAAATGCAATGTTGCCAATTTTTAGTTGTTGTAGATAAAAGTTGATCATGGAGTGTGACAGAAGTTTAAAACATGGGTCAAAGGTAGACCTTGTGGATCCCCGTCCTTTTCCCTCAGCTCATCATTGGCATTTCATATAGAAAGTTTTGTTTTGATTTGTATATAAAAGGGCATGGTCGTTAATGTTTTGTAATATAGATAAATGCACATGTGTGAATAGGCATTGTTAAATCTTTTTGAGTAGATTATTTCGCTAGTGCAAAAAGGGTTACCGACTATGATTAACATGTTAATCTTATGTGCAATGCAGATGTGCTGCCTATGAACTATAGTTATATAATATATGAATACGTGTTACAAGGGTAAGGGTGGTACATATTTAATTTGGGACGAAGATATACCTGGTTTATGACATAGCAAGCGGTGTTCACGGCTTTGGCCCAAAAATATTTTGGAAGTAAAAATTCATTGAGCATAGACAGACACATTTCTTGTAAGGTTCGATTTTTTCTTTCGGTAACACCATTTTGTTGAGGAGTTCTCGAAGCCAAAAACTTATGAGCATATCCCTTGGTTTCACATAATATTATAAATTCAACATCAAATTCACCTCCTCGATCAATTCTTATAAACTTAATAGTATCTTCCTTTTCATTATCTATAAGTTACACAACTTATCAAACTCATTAGCGGCATCACTTTTATTAGCAAGAAAAATAGCCCAAGTATATCTAAAAAAATCATTAACTATAACAAAGTTGTAATATTTTCTACTTAGACTAGTCGTGCCAATATCCTCGTACAAATCTAGATGAAGAAGTCGTAGAGGTTTGGTTGTGAAAATTTTATTTTTTGGCTTAAAACTACTCTTAACTAATTTATTTTTTTGACAAGGGTCACATAAGCCAAGGTTTTGAAAATTCAATTAAATGGGTAGTCCTTTGACATGTTGATTTTTGTAAATAGTTTTTAAATTGTTGTATCCAACATGTCAAACTCGCCTATGCCATAAACTAGTTAAATCATTGCTAGAGACAAGACAAGAAATATTTTAACTAAACAAATCACTTGTACAAATTTTACAATGATTGCCTTTTCTACAAGCTTCACAAATAGTTTTACCATTTTTTAGAATAAGATATTTTTCTTTATTAAAAATAACATTATAATTTAAATCACAAAGTTGGCTTACACTTAGCAAATTGAACTTAAGGCCATTACTAATAATACATCATGTAAAGAGAATGAAGAATTACCAATGTCTCCATTGCCCAGGATTTTACCTTTACTATTCCCGAACATGACCATTCCTTATTCTTGGAGCTTGATGTTTGTAAAAAGTTGTTCTCTTCCGATCACGTGACACGAACATCCGCGTCCACGAGCCATTTGGAATTCTCTGTGATTGTTATTGCCCTTAGTACCTACAAATAAATTATTTTTAGGTACCTAGAGTTTTGGGGTCCATGGGGGTTAGCATTGAGACCTTTGGGTCTCCAATAATGACTACTACTATTTCTAATTTTACAATTGCTAGCAAGATGTTTATTTTTACCATAATAAAAACAAGTAATTATTCTAGGAGTACTCGCACGTATGAAAGTTGGAGTTTGGCTATTTTTCTTGAAATTTGTTTGAAAAGGTTTGTAACCAAGCCCTAGTTTAGATTGCTCACTTCTTTCAACATCAAGAATTTTTGTGACCTTGTCGGTACTCAAGTTGAAACGTTGCGCATCCGTTTTCAAATTTTCTACTTCTTTAGTGAGCAATTGATTTTTGGAATCAAAACTTTTGACTTTAGCAAGAGTAATTAAAGGAGCATGATCAAGAGATTCATAGGAAGTAAATAACTTGTATTTTTCTAAAATCATTTCGTAGATCGTCATAATCACCTTGAAGTTCATCAATTTCTAATGTTCGGTTTTCTCCTCATCATCAGATGTTGCAAGAAGTTCACCCACATTTTGACATCCGCATTGCGAGCATTCTTTTTTTTAAAAACCTTTTTCTTCTTTTGTTCCTCCTCTGCCATTTTAGGATAATAGGCTATAAAGTACGCGAATTTCCCACATTTAAAGCACGAGTTATCTCTTGCCTTTCTTGCCTTATTTTTGTTGACAAATTTGGCAAATCTTCGAACAATGGTAATCGTTTCTTCATCCTCCTCATCACTAGCATAATAGGAATTATTTGAACTTGAAGCAATGCCTTTAGGTGTAGACTGCATACCCGATTGAAAGGTGGATGGTTTGGATTTCTTTCTTTCCTTGAGAAAGACTTCATAGATAAGAAGATTTCCAATAAGCTCATCAAACTTGAGAATCTCAAGATTTTGAGCTTCTGTTATAGCCGTCACCTTTTCAGACCATGAACCTGGAAGAGCATTCAAAACTTTGGTTACCTTATCTTCTTCCGCAATGACTTTATCGAGCGCCAATAGAGTATTGACGATGATATCGGGCCTTTCCACTATTTCCGAAATCCCTTCACCCTCAAACATTATGAAGATTTTGAAGTTTTTGACAAGCAAGATTTTTCTAGCTTGTTTTCCTTTCTTAGTTCCTTATCGTTTCTAATTTTTTCCATACTTCATGTGCCGACATTATTCCTCAAATCCAATTATACTCGGTAGCGGTAAGAGATCAATGTAAAATATTTAAAGCCTTATCGTTGAGAGAGAAGGACTTCTTGTTATTTTCACAAAATCTTTGAAACTTTTGGGAGCTAAAGTTCTATCCTCCAATTTCTTTGTTGGTTGAGCTATTCCCCCAATAACCGGGTTCCAAATATCGAACCCACAACCATGTAATAAGCATTCCCTTCGATCTTTCCAAAAGGCGTAGGTGTTGGCATCGAATAGTGATGGCTTGTTGGTTGAGGCACCGATGGTGAGGTAGCTTTTGTCCGTAGCCATGGATCTTTCCTCTTTACTCGCAATGAGAAATGATCTTGCTAAAATATTTGTCTTTGATACCACTTGTTAGTCCAAGTGGCTACGAAAATCTAGAGGGGGTGAATAGATTTTCTCGATTTTTCGATTTATGCCCTATTTTTCGAATATGAAGATGGTGAAGAAATAAAAATACAGAAAATTAAATCAACACACAATGATTTATAGAGCTTCAACCCACCTACGGCCTACGTGCTCTACCATCCGGTATGTCTAAAAGGATTTCGAAAAGGAAAAAGTGTTATTGATACCAAATAATTACAACCTTTACCTTGAAGAACACCACACTCTTCTTACAACACCAACTTAGAAGAGCACCTCACTCTTCCACCTCTATGAAGAGCACCAAACTCTTCAACAACTATGAATCAAGCAAGTGTTTTCTTACCACAAGAACACTCAACAAGTAGATCTTGTTTTGGATTATTTTACAAAATACAATCAAGATTACACTTTGAATGAAAATATTACAACTCAAAAGTGCAAGTGTAATTAAGAAGGAAAGCCTAATAAGCAAGATGTGAAAATGATAAGCTTAGGCTAATACAACAAGAATGTTAAAAATGAAGAACAATATAATTTGCTGAGATTTTTCTTGTTGTGTTGTATGCTTGTGTTATATTTGATCCTTCAATTCTTCATGTATTTATAGGAGAGCTCCAAGATGTAATATCCAACATAGGCTCCTTCTAATTTGAATTTGTCTACAAAAGAAAGATCTAAACAACTCCAAAAATAGTTAACAAACGAAAAGCCATAATTTCATGAGAAGTGTGCTGAAACAGATAGTTTCAGCTGTCAAATACATATAGCGACCGGTCTCTTTGTTGAGTTTTGAAGTTTAAAGCCATTGAAAAATGTTTTCGACACAGGATGGCATAGAGGGCGACTGTTCACTGTAGGGCGACCAGTCACTATCTAGGGCGACCGATTATTGTGGATAGTGATCGTTCGCTCGAGAAACAGAGAAGAGAAAGGGCGACCGGTCGCCCTCTTTTTTTCCAGCCTCTGTTTTGTTCTCTGTTTTAACAATATTCAGGTACGGGTCTCCTTATAGGGCGATCGGTCGACCTTTTCACTGAGAAGTTGTCCGATTTTTGTCAAAAATAAAGTTCAAGAAGTACTTGAAAAACTTAGTAAAAAATTCAATTAAAATGTTTTGAAGTATTGGACAACATTTGGAAACATTATTTGGTATAAACGCATTTATATGAAATCATCAAAATCAAAATAATAACATTGATCTAACACTATGATGCGTAGGATCTTGAACACACTAATGAACATCCACTAAAAAGCACGAAGATGCTAATGTCCAAAGATTATTTCTATGAATCGTGTTCACAAGAAAAAATTATTACTAAACCTTACATGAAAAAGGTTGGCTTTGAATCACTATCATTTTTACAACGTATTCATGGTGATATGTGTGGATCAATACATCCTGCAAGTGGACCATTAAGATATTTCATGGTCTTAGTAGATGCATCGTGTAGATGGTCACACGTATGTTTATTATCTACTAGAAATATTGTATTTGTCGATTATTAACGCAAATTATTAAACTCCAAGCACATTTTCCTGATTATCCCATCTAGAATATAAGGATGGATAATGCCGGAGAATTTACATCAAAAAGTTTTGACGAATATTGCGCAGTACTAGGAATTAATGTTGAACACCCAGTAGCGCATTTTCATACTCAGAATGGATTTGTGGAATCCATGATTAAACGAGTTCAAATCAATGCTCGTATATTATTAATGAGATCAAAGCTCACTAGTGCAGCATGGGGTCATGCAGTATTGCATGCATCATCACTTATTAGATTACGCCCCACTGCTTATCATATGCACTCTCCAATGCAATTAACTCTTGGTTTTGAGCCAAGTATTTCGCACCTACATACTTTCAGTGTGCTGTTCAGGTGTTGATTCCACCTTCTCAGAGGACAAAAATGGATCCACAACGTAGACTTAGTATATATGTTGGATTTGATTCTCCATCAATTATTCGGTATTTAGAACCAATAGTGGGAGATTTATTTACCGCTAGATTTGCGGATTGCCATTTTTATGAGACAACATTTACATCAATGGAAAGGGATAAAGATATTTTAGATAATCAAAAACTAGTTGAGAGTATCTAGTGGAATGAATAAAGTTTATTCCATTTAGATCCACGTACTTCTAAATGTAAAAGTGAGGTGAATAGAATCATTCATCTACAAATTATTGCGAATAGACTTCCTGTTGGCTTTAATGATGCTAGTAAAGTTACGAAGTCTCATATTTCGGCTGCAAATGTTCCAGCCAGGATTATTGTTCTAGATGAAAATAAGAAAATGAATGATGATATCCCACGATAAAAACGTGGTAGACCTATTGGCTCAAAAGATACTGTTCCTCGAAAAAGAAAGGAAAAAATTGATAATAACGAGCATACTCCAGACGATCTGTAGAGCCTAATATCTCAGAAAATGGACAATCAAAAATTCTGATAGCACCGAGAATCCCATGAGTTGTAATAATGAAATATGGGATCGAAATAAAATAATTATTGACGATAATTTTGAATTTTTGGTTGCTCAAGAAATCATAAAATGATGATTATGATTGTGAACCACGTTCTATAATGGAATACCGTCAGAGGCCTGATTGGCCTATGTGGGAGGAAGCAATAAAATCTGAATTAGCTTTCCTAGAAAACTAGAATATATTTGGACAAATTGACCGAACTCCAAACAATGTAAAGCCCATTTGGTACGAGGGGATATTTGTTTAAAAGAGAAATGAGAAAAATGAAGTCGTGAGATATAAAGTCCGACTCGTGACTCAAGGATTCTCCCAGAGACCTGGGATAGATTATGATGAAACATATTCACATGTGATGGATACGATCATGTTTTATTTTCTTATCAGTATGGTTGTCCAAGAGAATTTAGACATGCGTCTAATGGACGTAGTGACGACATATCTATATGCTTCATTGAATTATAATATTTATATGAAAATTCAGATGGATATAAAATGCCAAAATCAGATACTCCCCGTGAAATGTAATCAAATTGCGAAGATCGTTGTATGGATTAAAGCAATTTGGTCGCATGTAGGCTTAATGAATACCTTTCTAAGGAAAGTTATAAAAATAATACCATTTACCCATGCATTTTTATTAAAAGATCAGATACCATTGATATAGCCCTTTGCATTTGTTCGTGGATGTAGGCTAAATGCCAAACCACGTTATTTCTTCGTGTTCGTCTTTTTCGGCTCAAGATTTTTAACGAGACATACTCATCCAGCTTACTATAGTGCTACGTCCAAGAAGGAGTGTTATGATAATTATCTTTTTATGGACTTTAGCACTCACAAGTTGAATAATAATAACTCTTGTGATTTTTAATCACACATGCAAGAATACACAATTTTCTCATAATCATTAGTTTACAAACTTTGCCATTTATCATACTCCTTAGTAAAATACATATTATTCTAGCAATCTTATTATATAAATAGAGATTATTTGAAACAATTTTTGCATAAGTTATGAATTGTTGTATAATATTTATTATGTACTACTGAAGTGAAACGTGTACTATATGTATTATAATTACTTTTTATAACATCAACGAATAATATTTTATTTTAAAAAATATTTTTAACATGTAAATATAATTAAAGTCATGTATTACTAGAGAATCATATAAATGGAATAAAGATCCTGATAAATTATGAATGTACATGTTAATTAAAATAGCTGCTTTCACTTAGATAATACTTACAAGTTAAAATACATAAAAATAAAAATATTGAAATGCATGTGTAAAAATTCTTAACAAAAGATTAATTCATATAAATAATATGTCAAAATTAAATTATTGTTCCTTTCAAACAATTCTTTTATAATCAAATTCTACTTGTAGTTCTACAAATTTGTATATTATTAAATTTCGTAATTTTTAGGTAATCTTTTTTATTATCGTCTTTTAAATTTTTTTTATTACACTCGTATATGTTAGATTCTAAGTATCTTATATTGATATAACTAGTGTTGGAAATCGTGAAATTTTTTTATGTTTAAGGTTAAGGGTACTTTATCCAAATTGGGAGCTAAAAACATTAAAATGTTGAGATTGTGATCATATGTGACTTTTGTGTGGGCAGATTTACATTTTTTTATTATAGGAATAGATCATCATTTTGCAAATAAAATGGAAGGGGGGGAGGGGGAAGGGGGGATAATGTACGCACACAATGATGAATAAATGGAAAAAACTAAGCCACAATTACTCTAATACCGAATTACCCATTAAGATGGAATTAAAAATATATTTTGATGAGTTTTTGAAAATAACAATTAAATATGGAATTGATTGTAGCTCAGTTGATTTGAGTATTTGTAAACCAGGTTATTGACCTGGGATCAAATCCCACCCGTCCCACCCCTATCAGGACTTTGTATTTGTACTCAAAAAAAGAAAATAACAATTAAATATATTGTTGTAAGACGTGCGTTTGGATGATATATTTTCGGGATAAATTCACTTTTGATACCCAAAGTATTAACAATTTTATTTTTGGTACCCGCTTTTTTGGGCATATCATATTAGTACCCAATGTTTCAAAATTAACTTATTTTTTGCACGTTTCGTTAGTCAATTGTTAAAGACAAATGGAAAACCTACTGTAGCAAGTGATTGATGAATAGTGATCGGCCGGTGTCGGAGCAGTGTTGGACGACGGTGGTGCATTCTGACTTGAGATTTATCTGAATATATTTATCTTCTTGGCCAGAGGCTAATTCCGCCGGCCACATGGAAAAACAACCCCCTAAAGTTGCAAAATCAATTTTAAGATCTCCTTTTGTACAATTTTGGTTCGGGGGCAAATTGGACCAATTGAGGAGTGGGCTTTGTGTGCCTTGAGATGAGGAAGATGACTGGTATGTTCAATTTTGGATTTAAAGAAGTATCTTGGATGTAATTTGGATTCGAATAAAACTTTGGGTTTTTTGAATTATCATCAATTGGCACCAAGACGAACTCAAAACCTGAAATTGACCACTGGTCATTGTAAGGATTGTGGATACGTTCAAAATGAGTGGTGGCACGCCACTTGGGGTTGCTGGAATTGACACCGGAGACGTCGTGAAGCATGCACCACTAACATACATCAATTTAAACCTGGAAATTAGGTTTTTTTTACCTGGAACCTGCTACTCCAGGTTCAGTCGTTAGTATTTAACGGGTGATTAGCGAAACATGCCAAAAAATGAGTGGATATTGAAACGTTGAGTACTAATAATGGTTTGCCCAAAAAAATGAGTACCACAAAGTGAAAACCGCTAATACGTTGGGTGCGCAAAGTGCAAGTAACCCATACATTTTTAAACTAATTCTATCTAAGGTAAATTATCATTTACTATGATTTCTCTAATTATTTGTATCACATCAAATTTTTATAATAATTATTGTTGATATTATACTAAGGTAATGGCTGAAAAACATATATTTATCTTAGGATAATGATTGAACAATATAAATATTTACGTATTATTTATTTTTAAAATAAATGCAGTTTATATTAGGATAATGATTGAGATATATCGTTTTATATTCTCTCTCTATATTATAAGTATTAGAGATTATTATTATATCTCTCTTATGATATCAAAAATCTCTCCTATACAATTTATCTCTATGATCTTTCTTGGAGCATCACCAAAGTTCTCCAAGTGTTTAAGTTCTTTCTTGGAGCATGCATCAGCAAAGTTCTCCAAGGGTTTAAGATATGCACAACCAAGTAAATAACTCTAGTAGTTATTTGCACCAACGAGAAAGATGATATGTGGTCTTGTTCATAGTTTGTTCGTGGTTCAACCGATGCACGGTGTATGTTCATTGTTCAACCAAGAGGAGGCATGTAGATGACATAATCATGGATAAAGAGGAGACTTGTAACGGGTTTATTCCTGGCTATGTGGATCGATTGTTCCGCTGCAACTATGTATACTCGATCCACTTTATATGTGAAAATATGCGATTTATATTTTGAATCATATTTGCTAACATATATGAATATAATATTTATAAATATGTACTTACTTATGTTAGAATTCAAGGGGCGAATTCTTTAAGTTTGTAGTGAGTGTTGTGCAGAGTGTTGGCAATACCTCTAGGTGTCACCCAGCGGAAACTTGTATTTTTCAGATTCTTTGTTTATTTTGTCAATTATGAAAAATAAACAAAGCATAAAAATAAGATTGAACACAGGATATAAAAATTTGCACAAGTATAAAAATACTTGTGCGGCGCCACTAAGACAAAAACAATGAAGTAGAATGTTGATTACACAAAATAAAGAACAAGACAAAGACTTCCCTATTGTGCATGATCTTTCTACTCAACCTTCTACCGTAAACAGGAGAGAACAACTATAACCTATCCCAGATTACAAATCATCTCTCAAAACTACCAAGAAGAACCAACTTTCAAGAGGTGTTGTAAAAGGTGATGTCAACACCTATCGAACACACAAGGCACCTCTCCCTCTTATTGTGAAAAACTTGGATTCTTTTGTGAAAACCTCTGGTTCGAAGCTCTGGAATCCGTCAAAGTAAGAGAACAACTTGAACCTATCCCAGATTACAAGTCGTCTCTCAAAACTACCAAGAAGAATCAACTTTCAAGAGGTGTTGTAAAAGGTGATGTCAACACCTATCGAACACACTAGGCACCTCTCCCTCTTCTTGTGAAAAAACGGTGGACTCTCTTTAATTTTATGATTTTTGTGCTATGAATCCACCAAGAAATTCGTGCAGCTGCATTCCTCTTTATAGATCAGCCATACCCCTACAAAATAGGTCATAAAACCAACTTTCAAGTTAAGGGGTTAGTGGGGAGATTGAGGACTTAATTCCACAACTCCCAAATTGACCGATCTGTATCTCAATTCCACAAAATGGGCCTGCAAAATTATTAGTATATTTTGTTCTTGAAATAGGCAAAATAATAAGATAAAAACAATTTAAAAATTAGAGTTTTGACTCAATAGGTCAACTCTAACAATCTCCCCCTTTTTGCCAATTTCTGAACAAAACCTGCACAAAAACTCAAGACAAAAAAATATCCAAAAATAGCCAGACTCAAACAGGCACAATGAAAATAATCCGTGCAAAAAGATCACAAAAAGCAGTTCAAATAAGTGCTCCCCCTAAATGACATACTATCATCCTAAGAGAAAGAACAAACACAAGAACCAAGAAAAATTCATTGTTCAGTACAATCATCCCAATAAAAAAAATCCAGCCAATACCATCCTCAGAACACAGGGGACTGATCACAGGCTTCAGTCCTAGGAGTGTTGCCACAAGTGTGGGAAACACCTTCATCAACACTTTCAGTACCACTTCGATTTCCAGCCATCTGTCCCACTCCTGCAACCTGTTCTCCCCCTGCAACTGTACCAACTTCCTCCTCTTCTCCCACTTGCTCCTCAGCCCCTACCACTTCAGTTCCAGTTCCCACCTCACTGGTTTTTGTGCCACTTTCTCCCCCTTATCTACTCGTTTCATTCCGAATACGAGTAAAGATCTTTATCAGAGCAATGACATATTGCAAGTGAATTTCAAGTAAGTGGAGAGGAACTTGGACGAATTGCTGTGAAGTAAGGGGTGTGCCAGTAGGTGTGGCAACACCTCCCACCTTACTATGGGAAGATCACGAATATGGGGGCCCTTAAGAAGGTCAGACTTTATAGGAATAGGGAGAGACAGAGGAGTTAAGGTTTCTTGTTCTTTCTGGTCTATGCCTTCGGCTTTAAGAATTGAGAAAATGACGGAAGAAAATAAGAGGATCGAAAATTTGGAAAATAAATGATGTTACAAACACTTGAAATAAATCACAATATTTATAAGCAATATAAAGACCATAAATAACTACCCACTAAGTGCAGATATTTATCTCATGTTCGAGATATTAAACTCCCCATCAATTCAACCCACTAACATTAAGCCCCTAAAATTTAGGATAATGGAGAGAAAAAGAATAACCACCACACGCAACCGCTGAAAATCAGTTTATAGGGACAAATCCACTAAATCAAATCCTAATTATGCCTAAAAAGAAAAAAAATCGAACTGAAAAAAAAATGCAGTCAAGCACACACAAAAGCTGAAAAAAAAATACCACAAGGTGTTCACTGAGAGTGTTGGCCACATCTGGCTAAACACTTCTCAGTTTTCATCAAGAACAAATTTTCAAGGCCATACTCAGATTTTTTTTATGATTTTTCCTTGCACAAATTCAACCAAACTGAATCAATATATACACATTTTTGTGTATTTTTCTCTTCCTTTTTTATTCCACATACACACTTTGTGTATTTTTCCTTTTTTTTATATACACATTTTGTGTATTTTTCTCCCATTTTTTTTGTCAAGTACACAAGAGCTCTTAATTAACAAGTCATTGTTTCACATGGAACATGATCACAGAAATGTGAAAGATTCCTCAACTACTTTAATGACTATAATCAGCGGAGCCAAGCTCATGTTTGAAGAACGTTACAATTTTTGCATGGGGCATGATCATACAAGAGATGAAAGACCCCTCAACTACTTAGTAACAAACTTCAAAACAGAGGAGCTAAAAAATGTACAAATATAAGGAAGAAAATGTGCAAGTACTTGTAGTATATTCAATCCGATTTTTGGCCACAAAAATAACTTGAATCCAACTGAAATGGTTTCACAGATGGCGCACCCAATTTGAAAACCCTGAAGATATTATGCAACATGCCTAAAAACCTAAAAAATAAAAAAACAAACAAAAAGAATAGGTGTTGCGACAAGTGTCGTCACACCTCAGACAACACTTCACAGTTTCAGCACACAAAAACCAAGAGATTTCCGAAGACTGGAAAATCTCTCAAAATTCAACGATTTCGTGAGAATGTCAGCTATCTGATTTTCAGTGGAAACATGATCAATGCGAATCAAACCTTTCTCCACCAAATCCCGAATAAAATGGTGAATTATGTTAATATGTTTAGTTTGGGAGTGTCGCACCAGATTTCTAGAGATATCTATATCACTTAGGTAGTCACAATACATGGTCAGAATATCACTAGAAATACCATAATCATCAAGCATTTGACACATCCACAAAATTTGAGAATACAATGAACCGACATTAACATATTCAATATCACCATATTTGTACAGTTCATGCATGTTACTGATCCAACATTTATCCTTAAGAAATTCATTCACATTTTTTGGTTCAACATTGGACAGAAAGCAAGTAGCACTTAAACACATATAAGAAAAGTAAGACGGTCTAACCATAGCTCGATAGTTTATCCGTTCTTTTCTTCTTGTTCTAATGGGATCTGAAACTTCTCCAATGATGTCAGAAGTGGGATGATCTTTCTGAATTTTCCTTGGAGGATCTCTGTGCACAGGTACACGATTACCATCCACTTCTGCTTTATTTTCAGATTCTGATAAATTGTCAGGTGTTGTACCAGGTGATACGTCACTTCTCACAACACCTCTAGAACTTCCAGAATTCTGGTGCATACACTTACACACTTTATTGTGCTCCTCTTCCTCTACTTTTTCAGCATCTATGATTCTTGGAGGAGTCCACCCGGTCAGAATAGTTCTCCATGCGCGCTCATCAATCGACTTTATGTAGGTCCTCATCTTACCTTTCCAATAGGAGTAGTTTGTTCCATTAAGAACTGGAGGACGAACCATCAAAATTCCTTAACCATCCATCAGCAAACACTGCAAAAACAATTTACAGGATCTCACTTAGTAGTATCAAGTGTAGGCTCTTGATGCCAATTGTTAGAATTCAAGGGGCAAATTCTTTAAGTTTGCAGTGAGTGTTGTGCAGAGTGTTGGCAACACCTCTAGGTGTCACCCAGCGGAAACTTGTGTTTTTCAGATTCTTTGTTTATTTTGTCAATTATGAAAAATAAACAAAGCATAAAAATAAGATTGAACACAGGATATAAAAATTTGCACAAGTATAAAAATACTTGTGCGGCGCCACTAAGACAAAAACAATGAAGTAGAATGTTGATTACACAAAATAAAGAATAAGACAAAGACTTCCCTATTGTGCTTGATCTTTCTACTCAACCTTCTACCGTAAACAGGAGAGAACAATTATAACCTATCCCAGATTACAAATCGTCTCTCAAAACTACCAAGAAGAACCAACTTTCAAGAGGTGTTGTAAAAGGTGATATCAACACCTATCGAACACACTAGGCACCTCTCCCTCTTCTTGTGAAAAACTTGGATTCTTTTGTGAAAACCTCTGGTTCGAAGCTCTGGAATTCGTCAAAGTAAGAGAACAACTTGAACCTATCCCAGATTACAAGTCGTCTCTCAAAACTACCAAGAAGAATCAACTTTCAAGAGGTGTTGTAAAAGGTGATGTCAACACCTATCGAACACACTAGGCACCTCTCCCTCTTCTTGTGAAAAAAACGGTGGACTCTCTTTAATTTTATGATTTTTGTGCTATGAATCCACCAAGAAATTCGTGCAGCTGCATTCCTCTTTATAGATCATCCATACCCCTACAAAATAGGTCATAAAACCAACTTTCAAGTTAAGGGGTTAGTGGGGAGATTGAGGGATGGTGGTTCCTTGAAAGTAGAACTTAATTCCTATTATCTCTCAACTCCCAAATTGACCGATCTGTATCTCAATTCCACAAAATGGGCCTGCAAAATTATTAGTATATTTTGTTCTAGAAATAGGCAAAATAATAAGATAAAAACAATTTAAAATTATTAGAGTTTTGACTCAATAGGTCAACTCTAACAACTTAAATTTGATTATTGAATATCGGCATCCATTCATATTCACATAATTTTTTTCTAAGTTCAAATGAATTTCATTCATTCATCATAAGAAACTTATATAGATCTAAAACAGTGCGTACAACATCGAGTAAAACATAATTGCAAGTCTTGCATAGTCATAAACCTATATAGATCTAAAATATCCTTTTAAAACATAAACAGATTTAACTGATCCGTAGAATCAGAACATCAACAAAAGCGCTGGACAAAACATGTAAAGAAATTGATCTCACTTTTGTCACGTATCGTCAGGTAATGACTTATGTGCAATCTTTTGAACAAAATCCCAATATTGGACAAACTTATTTACTGGGAAAAAACCACCCGCATCGAGTTGAATTATTAAGTGGTCAGAAAATTACTTCCTCGTAAAACTCAGACTACCAGAACTCGGATAAACCTATGGACAAGTTTGCATAGAGTAAGTACTAGGTAGTCTTTTGAGTTCAAAACTTCCTGGCATGGCTCAATATGACTGAAGTGAAGAGTTGGGGTAGAAAAACATCCAGCTATCGTACTGGGCCTTCTACAAAGCCCAAAACAAGTAGTAAGATGAGCTCATTCGCCCTATTAGGCATGTAAATTGGACATTTGTACCTTTATAGGTTAAGCTTTTCAAAATGGATAGTTTTATGGAGTTTGAAATCAGATGGGCCTCGTTTTCGTCCGAAATATTTAAAAATAAAGTTTTACCGTGTACAGTTTTTTTTTTTTAATAAATGAGAATTATAAAAAAAAAGGGAAAAAAGGAAGGAGCTGTTTACAATGCCAAACAGCTAGCAATAAAGTTCAAACCAGAGAGATAAAAAAACCAGGTCACAAGCCGACCCGGTAGCGAAAGACGGGCAAATATGTAGAAACCCAAAAAATAAAGAAATTCAGGTCACAAGCCGACCCGGTAGCGAAATAGGGGCCTCATTAACCTACCAAGGTAAAATCCATCCCTGTGGGGAAAACTCTTGGTAGGAAAAAGAGTACCCCCAAAAAGAAATGCAACCCGAAACCAAATGGAGCACCGCTTCGAAGCTGAATCACGCACGTCCGTGTACAGTATAACCTCGATAATTTAATACTCGATTAAATAATAACCTCGTTTAAATAATACTTTTGGTCGGTCCTGATTTGGGAACAACAAGCAAAATTAATGATTCACTAATTTAATATCTCGCTAAATTAATAAATATTTGCAATCTTAAGGTTATTAATTTATATAGGTTTAACTAATTAAAAGGAGGAAAGTGATCAATGAAAGTGATACATGTGGCCACATAAAAGTAATATCGTGTGATTTAAAAAGCAAAACCAATTGATTAAAAAAAAAAAGAAAAAGCAAAGCCAATTAAATGAAAGTGGCAAGAAATCGCTTACACAAGAAAACACCTCTTTATGTCCTCAAAAAAAAAAAAAAAGAAAACACCTCTTTATCCTATCGGGTCCAGTATTTATAATATGGTCGGAAGCCCATTACTAGGGGTGATAATGTCGGACACAATACGATAATCCGATACAAACCTGACAATTTACTGAAAGAAACCCAAACACGAACATGAGAAACCCAAATCCGAACGCGACTAACCAAACACGACACGATGTTACTGATTTGTCTAAAACGTAGTAATGTTAAATTTTCATTAACGTTCGATGTATTTTAAGCATATTCCAAAATCAATTCGAAACCAAACACGAACTCGACCTGATAACCCGAATTGTCGCTCCTACCAATTACTAAATTCAGCTTAAACCCATTAAATCCCAGCCCATGAATTAAACCCACATCCAATTGTTATTTTGTGTAATCTGCTATGGACCTATGGTAGTTGGGTTTGAAGTGTAGTTTCAATTGGCTATTTTGCCCCTGAGAGCTTTGTTTGGTACAGCTGCCTCAAGCAACCAGCATCGCGGCCGTACGAAACGGAGTAGCTAGTGGTTTCGGAGATTTTGGTTCGCCGCGCCGCCTCCTGTCGCCGCTCGAATTTGCAGTTCTAACTTCCTCCCCAAATTTCTTTGAATCAGGTAAATCCCTTTTTGCAAGTCTCGTGAGAAAATCAAGCTTGAGAGAAGTGGATGGCAGTGGACTGATGGTGGTTCTCTCTGTTTCTTTTTTGTTTTTCTGGAGAATTATTTTTTCTTTTTGCAATTTCATTTCCTTGGCCTGCTCGTTCTTTTGGTTTTAGATGTTTAGATTTTGGAAGTTCTTTTTGCTGTTATTGGTTTTTGGTTACGTCTTGTGAGTATAAACGAATATTCATATATCCGCCAAAGGTGGATTAAGCAAAGTAAACATCCCCTTGGTTTTTGTTTGGTTTTTTGATTTTTTCTCGAGAGTTGGTGGGCAAAAACTCGGAAAAATAAGAGGGAAAGATGACTGGGGCCAAACAAGATGGACAGGAAAATAGCGTGACCCTGGATCTCCTAAAGAGAAAAATGGATGATTTTGCGAAAGAAAGAGAGTGGGAAAAATTCACAGCCCTAGAAATCTTCTTCTGGCTTTGGTTGGAGAAGTTGGTGAACTTTCAGAAATATTTCATGGAAAGGAGAGGTTCCCAAGGGTCTCCCTGATTGGAAAGAAGAAGGAAAAGTTCACTTAGGTGAAGAACTATCAGATGTTTTGCTTTACCTTGTTAGGTTATCCTACATTTGTATCTTGATAAAGCTGCCCTTCGCAAAATCGAGCTAAATGCAGTGAAATATCCAGTGAATCTCTGCAAAGGGTCTTCCATTAAGTACAGTGATGGTGATCAAGAGTAATGAATCCAATGGTGCAGATTGAATCTGATGACACCCGAGCTGAGGTGGAAGCAAATCAGTCCACGTGGCCATTCAACCCATGTATATGGGGGACCCGCGGGACAGCATGGACCGAGCTGATGACGTCAGCAGCCGACCTGATGACGTGGCAAGCTGACCTGATGACGTGGCATGAGTTGGGCTCGGCTCCACCCGAGCTCAACCTTGGCGGGAGATTTATGGCGGAAAAATTAAAGGATAACTATCCAGTTAAGGAAGGTTAAATGCACCATTAGCACAAGTAAACTAACACTTGTCAACATGACAACCAGATGAGTCGACAAGTGGCAAACACTTGGCCAGCATTCATGCTTAGGGAAGGACAAATGTCCCTTTGAAATTATTTTAGTGTTAAGTGTAATAGTAGTTATTAAAAACCCACTAATGAAATGGGTATAAATAGGCCTCATTTATGAGAAAAAAGACAAGAGAGAAAGAATAGAGAAAAAACGCTTGTAAAAAGTACAGCTATAAAAGAAAACCGACCAGAAGCTTTCAGCTCGGTATTTTATATAAAAAGGCAGAATTAGCCCTGAATTAGAGTCTATCCTCATTTCCACGTATTACATTTCTGTATATCCTTGCTTGTTGACCAAAACGCACGTCAACAAATTGACGCTAGAAGGAGGGCCCGTCTAGGTCTAGTCCGAATTAGGGATGTAAAAGAATCAAATATTCTTTATTCGATTCGCGATTCGAATTCGAATATCATGATTCGAATTCGACAAATTCGAATAAGAATTCAAATAAGAATATATTTTTTGATTCGTATTATTTTCGAATTCGAATTCGAATAACACAATATTCGATTCGATATTCGAATCGAATATTCGAATAATATATATTTATATTATATATTACTAATAAATACATATATATTAGTATTGATATTATATATATGTATATATACTTCATAATTCCTATGTTAATTTAATTTATTACTAACAAGTACTTATTTGATAAGTTTTTTATTATTCAAATTTTAATTTTATATTATAAAATAGTCACAATTTAAAGAAAAAACTATATAAAATAATTTAAAAAATTCGAATACGAATATTCGAATCGAATCGAGTATATTCGAATATATTGGTCGAATCGAATACGAATATATTTTTCAATTCGAATAATAAACGAATACGAATACGAATATTCGAATATTAGTCGAATTCGAATCGAATACAGTGAATATTCGATTCGATTCGATTCTTTTACAACCCTAGTCCGAATTCCCAGCTAGTGAAGTCACATGAAGTTAGGTAAATCTATCATTAACTCCCTTGAAAAGAACAGAATGAGTCAGCAATCTCGAAACCAAACCGACCAAACTACCAATGGCCAGAACGTGCCCCTGACCGAGGCAGGGAGCACGACTTTATTTCCTTTTGCTCAACTCATCGCAAACCCCACTTTCGTTCAACAAATGAATCAACTCATCTCCCAAACACTTGCAACTACTAATTCGCAAATACAGCCTCCACCTCCTGCAAATATTCACCCACTTAACCCCCCGGTAAATGTTAATGTTAACCCTCAAGTTCCTACGCCTCCTCGCGATGAAGGCCAGAAGGATAGTTCTGACAATGAATAGCGCGGTCACCGTGATAGAAGATGACTGCGCGACGATGTAGAAGAGCAAAGCCACGTGGCAGAGTCGCACCCGGAGCCCACATGCCACCGCCGCACCCGTTCTGTGTTCTCGGGACGGTTGGGACTTCATCCTCTTTGCCCCACCCGATTGATAAGTTCCAGGCTTCGGTTTCCAGATAAAAGACAACCGGCTAGGGCCAACCAAACCCAGGGTCCTAGCCCCCTGGAGGAACGAGAAGCGGAGATCCTGCGCCTTCGCCGCCATTTAAATGAGTTGGAGGATGGTCCTGAGGAAGCTCGGTACCAAAGGCCGCACCAGGTAACAAGCCGACCCTCTGTGGTATCACCCTTTGCTCCCAGTATTCTGTCAACTCCCCTACCACCAAAGCTCAAAATTCCACAAGTCGGTCTATACAACGGAGAGACCGACCCGACGACACACATCCATAAATATTTAGCATGGATGGAACTTTATAGTCTAGTGACGCGATTCTGTGTAGAGCGTTCCCATTAACGCTGGGCCACCGAGCCCACCGTTGGTTTCGGACCCTGCCGCGAGGGTCCATTCGATCTTGGGGCGACCTGGTGCCCGCATTTACAATACATTTTCTTACTTCCAAAGTCCGAGCCGCACCGAAAGATTCCCTTGTAAATATTAAGCAGGGAAAAGATGAGCTTTTAAAAAGTTACATAGCTCGGTTTAATAAGCAGGTCCGAGAAATGGAGCCGGTCTCGGATAATGCCATTTTGATCGCGGCCATGGCCGGCCTCGCTCCCGAAACATGGTTTAATTATTCTATCCATGAATCGGGGGCGACCTCATATCAATAATTTCTTATCCGCGCGGAGCGCCATATCTATGCGGAAGAAGCCATGACCAGTCAACGTCCTGAGCAAAAGGCAAGGGGCGTGAAGAAAGATGGAAAGAAGGAGTCCGCTTCAGGGTCAGGGTCGGGTTTTAGGCGCGCCAGGATGTACGGGCCGAGGTTGCCACGCTAAGGAGTGGTCTGACCCACACTCCTTCAATGATATGGAACGAGATACAAGGTCTTAATTTATTACCACCGGCTCGGCCGTTGAGGGTGTAGCCCGCGAAGTTGGATGCACGGAGGTACTGTGCCTATCACAAATCGATAGGTCATGACACAGATGAGTGCCGAGACCTCATCAGAGAATAATGCGCATCGTGCAGAGGGGCGGTCTGAAAAGGTACGTCCACGAGTTACCGCCACCACCAGTGCTCGCTCCGTGTAAATCTGGACCGATTACCGAACCCAGCTCACTGTCGTTGCCGCTGAACGAGAATCAAGGAAGGGAGATTTTGATGATGTCTGGCGTTAATAGAATTAATACCAATGCGGCCGAAGATAGCCGCTCAAACAAGAAAAGAAAAACAGATGTTAGGCAAGCTTCCCATGTAGAGAGGCAGGTCAGGGTGGCAGAGATTAGAGAAGGCCACCCGATGGCTCGCTTTGTCTTCTTGGACATGGATGCCGACCAGGTGGTCCACCCTCATTCCGACCCACTGGTCATCACGGCACCTATTCTGGGCATTCCGGTGCACATAATTCTTATCGATTCAGGAAGCTATTCGTCGGTTATTTATGTCCGGGCATTCAGAAGACTGAACGTGGACGACAGCTACGTTTGTCTGTGTAATGATAGTATTTTGGGTATTGGAGGAGGAAGGATCATCCCGCTCAGGGAAGTCGACCTGCCCATTCAGATGGGGCAGGGAATACACAAACGGACCGTCATTACCACGTTCAAGATTATCAATGCTGATTCTGAGTACAACGCAATTATTGGAAGACCGCTACTTTACCATCTAAAAGCAGTCGTTTCAATATATCATTTTTGTGTGAAATTCCCAACCCCGGATGGAGAAGCCATCCATAAAGGAAATCAAAGGGAATCGCGGGAGTATTCTCTCAAACATCGACCCGCGGAGATCAACGTGGTAGAATGGGGAGAAACCAGTGTAAGTCCAAGCGGCTACGATAATCTAGAGGGGGGTGAATAGATTATCTCTATTTTTCGATTACGCCCTCTTTTTCGAATCAAACAAGCCAAGACAATAGTAAAGGTGCGGGAAGTATATAACACACGTCGATATATAGAGGTTCAACCCACCTAGGGCCCAATCCTCTACCACCCCAGTATATCCGGGATGGATTTCAAAAAGAAAAAAGATTTTATTAATTACCAAAATTAATACACCACCTTACAACATCACCTTGAAGAGCACCACACTCTTCTTCAACACCACCTTTGAGATTACCACAATCTCTCTTGAAGATTACCACAATCTCCAATGGCACCTTGTGAAGATTACCACAATCTTCACCCTTGAAGAACACCAAATTCTTCAACACATCAAGAGCACCACACTCTTGAAACACCTATCACCTAGATCACCCAAGTGTACTATTTCCACAAGAATACTTACAAGGATGTCTTGTGTTGAATGATGACCAAAATCAAGATTACAACTCGATAATGAATATTACAATTTGAGTGCAAGTGTAATCAAAATATAAAGCCTAGACCTCAAGATGTGAAAGTGAAAGACCTTAGGCTATTACAACAAGAATAATAACAATGAAGAACAAATATGTTTGCTTGAGTGTATCTTGTTGTGTTGTAGTATTCTCTCTTATTGTGTTGCTTCAAATCTTCATCTATTTATAGGAGATGATTGATCTTTGATAGGCTCCTCTTGGGAACTGATTTCTACAAAAAAAATTGCAATTAAAATCAAGATTATAGCTGTTAGAGATCAATCCCACAAATTAGGGAAAAGCTGTCTGCTGCACAACAGTTAGAATTTTGATGTCAAACCATAGGGCGACCGGTCGCACACAAATAGACGTTTGAAAGATAATACAACAAAAATCAACAGGTGACCAGGTCCGGGGTCGGGCCGGTCGAAAGCGGGTTCGACCGTCGCCCCAGTGGATCGTCCCGACTCATTTTGAGGATACTGAGTGTTCTCGAAGAAAATCGTTCCCGGCACCGGCCGACGCTTTAGAGTCGACCTGGCCGACCTCCTCAAAAATATTTTCGTCTCGTTTTCTATTTCAAAACTCAACTCCAGGTACGGAGGGCGACCGGTTGGGCACGAGACAAAAGTGTTGTCCAATTTTTTATCGAAAATAAACTTCAAGAAATAATCCAAAAAATAGTAAAAACATTTTAGACCGATCGGGAGTATTTGGACAACTTTTAGAAACATTGTTTTGTAAAAACCCATTAACACAAAATTATCAAAAGTGTTGTCAAATATTTGTCGAAAATAAAATTGAAGAAATATTCCGGAAAATTGATAGAAACAATTTAAATCACTTGGGAGTATTTGGATAACATTTAAAAATATTGTTTAGGTATAAAAACAAAATCTTCAAAATCATGATAAAACCATTTATCAAATAATCTACCCCTTTTGAATGATTACAAACCAAAATAATTTACAGAGGTCAATTTTGAAAACAAAACAATTTTACCGGTTAAAAAAAGAACTATCCGTTGTGAGCGACAACATTACACGCAATATAATCACAAGGATGGGAGTATAGATTTTCAAAAATATTTTCGCAAAAGCTCCCCTATCAACATGCACAACAAGAGTAATGTAGAAGCAATCAACCAAAAGCTAAAAGCTCAGCTTTTACAACTTGAGCTTAAATATCAAGAGCTTATAAGCTCCCCCTGTCAACAAAACATCATTAGACATGAATATGAGTCCAAAATACATCAAATGGACTAGGCGTGATCAACAACTTATGGCTTTTAATAGTCACAGCTTATAGCTTTTTTCTCGAGCTTATTTTAGCTTCTTTGAGCTAATAAGCTTATAACCTATTTCTCCCCCTTTGGAATCATCAAAAAGAATGTTAGTTGTTCGCCTTATTTTTAGCTTTACCGCAAGTGTACGGTGTATTTTATAGAATAGGGTAAGCAAGGTCGTATCCACGGAGACTAATAAATTTATGCGCTAAGTATTGTACTAAGATAGTCTTATTTTTATTTAGACGATCGAAATTTGATAATTGTTGTAGAAGTAATGACAAGATTAACCACAAAAACACAAGATACTAAGAATAGTGGAATTATCAAGGGAATGAAATGGATTCCCGGGTTATGGTTTCAATTAATATTCCTCTTGTTGTCCGATTTAATCAAAGTCAATGTTATTATCACTACACCTATAAGACAATCACAACGGTATTTTATCCTCCCTCTCGAGATGTATATAAAGTGTAGATTGAAATATCTATGCTAGCATCTCTACTCAACATAAGATACACAACTCCCAAATGCACAAAAGATCATATATCCTCACAAATATTCACAAACCTCTCGATTATGCAAATATTCATGTCAAGTACTCAAGATCTAATATTGAAACTCATCTCTCGAATTATGAATCAATATATCAAACATACTAAATCATTGGCCAAATGATAAAACAAGAATAAGAACAAAGTACTCAAATAGACTTCAAGATAATAACTTCAATTAAGATTAAAACATTCAACAAGAGTTCAATTAATCTACTTCCAAAACCCGGAAATCACAAGAAGTTTAGCTACTCATTACAAATAAACAACCCATAGACAAATTGTTCATATTCATGACAAGCTAAAATGAAAGATTAAAACACAAAGAATGAGAAAACTTAGGGAAATGGATAATCTCTCAATTGATCTTCAATCCTCAAGCTTCGATTCGACTCGATTCTTCCCTTGGTTCTTCCTTGATGAAGTTGATGTATTTCTTGTGTTCTTGGGTGTATTCCCAGCCTTTTCTTCATGCCCTAGATCAAGCCTCCCATGTATCTATTTATAGTACCCTCCTTTTAGATCCAAAAATCGGACTTTCATTATTTTCTTAGCTGCAGAAATAGTCATCAATAATGGTAAAAAAATGCACAAGACATAACACACCCAAATTTGCGCAATGGTCTAGCTTTATTTCTTGATTACACTTGCACTCAAATTGTAATATTCATTATTGAGTTGTAATCTTGATTTTTGTCATCATTCAACACAAGACATCCTTGTGAGTATTCTTGTGGAAAGAATACACTGGGTGATCTAGGTGATAGGTGTTTCAAGAGTGTGGTGCTCTTGAGGTATTGAAGAATTTGGTATTCTTCAAGGTTGAAGATTGTGGGTAATCTTCACAAGGTGTGCCGTTGGAGATTGTGGTAATCTTCAAGAGAGATTGTGGTAATCTCAAAGGTGGTGTTATAGAAGAGTGTGGTGCTCTTCAAGGTGATGTTGTAAGATGTTGTATTAATTTTGGTAATTAATAAAATCTTTTTTCTTTTTGAAATCCATCCCGGAGATACTGGGGTGGTAGAAGATTAAGCCCTAGGTGGGTTGAACCTCTATAAATCGACGCGTGTTGTTTACATTCCGCACCTTTATTATTGTCTTGGCGTAATTGATTCGAAAAAGAGGGTGAAATCGAAAAGATGGAGATAATCTATTCACCCCCCTCTAGATTATTGTAGCCGCTTGGACTTACACTTACCAGCCTTAAGATCTTGGAGGATCTCCCCGATGCTGGTCGCGTGCCAGCAGGTCAGCATGAAGGCGTATTCCTTCGATTCTTTATAAGCTCGAATGGCCTCCACCCAGGCCTCTTCAACCTACTTCTGGGAAGCTTCCTTCGCCTCCCTGCGGACTTCAGCTTTGCGCCTCTCTAATTCCCTGTCGTGGGCAGCAGCTGCCTTCTCCAACTCTGCGACCTTAGCCCGGAGCTCTTCTCCAGCCTTACGGGCCTGATTCCGCTCGGCCTCGGCCTTTACGTCGGCTTCTCTTTCCTTATTTGCCCTGGTTGTGGCCTCCTCCGCCTGGGTTTTCAAGGACTTGTGCACCCCTTGGAGGGTGGCGTGAGCATCTTGCAAGTCGATATGCCGTCTCTCCAAGTCGGCGTGTTTCTTCTCCAAGTAGCGAGCCCCTCCGATCGCGTTCCATAGGAGTCCGATGATCCTACCAGACAACCCCATGGCATACTGAGTCTGCTCCTCCTCGGCTGTTTACGGAGCGCGCTCGATGCACGTGGTCCAAGACGAGGACATCCCTGGCGGCCCGACTCGCTTCTGGCAAAGCCCTTGATTGCTCCTCAGTAGGTGTGGAGCACCTGACAAACTCCACGAACCACTGAGGCCGTGACCCAGCCATCCTTTTGCAGGCCTCCTCTCTCACCTGGCTCGGGGGGATAAAATGACCCTCCCAACCAAGGTCGTCCGAGAAGGTCCTCGGGACCCCACCGTTGGAATCGCACTGAGGCACCGGTGGGGTTGGCCCGATCCTTTTGCGCCCCGGGCTCGATCACAATGCCCCTTCTTCTCCTCTGGGATGGGGGCCCTTCCATTTCTGGGGTGTCCTCAGCAAGGCGTTTACCAGCCCGGATTTCTTCTCTCCGGTCGCCTCGGATCGTGGGCCGCCCACGGCCGCCCGTCTGCGTGTGGGGCGTATCTCTCACACGCGCCCGGGGCGGGCGAAGACATCCACACCGCGCCCTACAAGGAGATCGATTAAGTAAAAAAAACAAAAAAAGTCAAAGAGAAGGGAAATTCGAGAATTGTAAAATACGCACCTTGGGTCCCAGTTGTTCCCGGCCGCTCGGGGGTCCACACCTGCTCGGTAGGCAAGGGCGTTTGTCCCTGAGGACTAGCCGACACCAGGGACGGCCTTGCCTGTTTCGTTCGCACAGGCTGCCGCCCCAGCTCGGGAGCTTGTCCCTCTCGGCCATGGCGAGCTCCTCTCGAGCTCTTCCTCGCCTCCTTTTCCACCAGCTGCGCGCTCTTCTCCCTCACCGCTCCGCCTCGGGATCGGTGGGTAAAGCGATCACAGACCGGCCTCGGCCGAGCCTCGATGTGGCAAAACTTCGATTCTTCTGTCCCTCCCACTGGCTTGAATGTTGTCTAGCCCAGGCGGACAAAGGCAAATGCCAGCGGGGATCGGGAGGGTTGGTTCCATGAATAAGAAAAATAATCAAGGTCAAATGACCTGTACAAAAAAAAAAGAAAGAAAGAAAAGAAGAGAAAAGAAAAGAATACACTTACGGAAACTATATGTAAAATCCGAAGGGGGATGGAGGACTGATCCCTCCGCCCCGACGCGTGTCTGCCACTCGCCGCTCACTCAAAACCATTTGTCCTTCCACTCCTTCAAGGATTGTGAAAGGCCTTCAACCAGCCCGTTTGGGTATCCAGACCTGGTATGCACATAGAACCACCCTGATGGCTGCCCCCGGCCCGACGTCGATGGAGTCGCCTTCCAGACAAACAACTCGTTCATCTCAGCAAATCGAGAACGGGGATACCCTTCTTGCTGGGCCTGAGAATCCGACCCCAGAATAAGGGGTGCACCTGGGACAGTGGGAGGCCCCATTTGCGAAACCACCTCGTAATCACCAGTGGCAAGGGAAATCGCAGCCCGTACAAAATATTGGTGACGTATACGGCCATACACCCCTCCGGCAGGTGCTCAGGGCACTCCGCGCCATCCGACAACCAAAAGGTGACGTTAGCCGGAATCCTATACTTCTGATGTAGGGCGTCCACCTCTCGAATCATCAGCATGCTGGGCGTATCATTTTGGTCGGAGGGTCTCCACCCGGCCTCCACACGTAGGCGGGGTCCTCCTCCGCGCCTGCCATCACCATGTCTCGTGGGCCCGCCGCCTACAGGCCTTGCAGCCCCTGCGCCTTCGGAGGCCTCACCACCCTCCTCCTCCTGCTTATGCTCTCGCTAGTCCATGTCTTCTCCTTCCTCTTGCTAATTGTCTCGGGGATCGGTGTTCAAAGCCTCTTCACCGGACTCTTCTCGGACTAACCCAGGCTCGTAAAAAATGCCCTCTCGATAGATGGTAAACGGGACAGGCTCGAATATGGTATGTGTCTGCTCAAGTGGAGTCTCGAATGGGGGCATATGATTCAAGCTTGATAACTCGATGACACTGGGACTGTGTGGTGAATCTCTTCGAACTGGAGAAGAAGAAATAGAAGGATCAGAAGGTGGATCCTCGATTTCAACCTCAACACTATAGTTGCGGTTCTCACTATCTTCAGAAAAAGACATTGTTTGAAAAGACATTCTGGGATCTCTGAACTCAAAGGGCCGACCCAAAATTTCTGCTCGCTCTCAAGGGATACTGCTCGGAAGATTATGAATGCAAAAGTGTAAAATGAAAGGCGAAAGGGGTATTTATAGGTTAAGTTCCCTCGAAAAATGGGACACCAACTCAAAAGGCGTGTCTTTTCAATTTCAAAAACTGTCAGAAACGTCACATCCCCGTGTACCGCTGCCAAGGCTGTCCCACCTCTTTGGTTCCTGCGCAGAGTTGGTCCAACCAAAAGGCACCACGTGTCCATCATTATGACATCTCAATTAATGCGCCGTTTCAGGCATTAACTGCTAGACGACAAGTGTCAGAGATGAGTGACTTTTGAGATTTCCTCTTCCCCATTAAAGATTCATGATAAGCATTAAAGTTTAAATCTGACTCCAGAAATTCCTTCCTCGGAATTAAACTTGGGGGCCATTGATGACGCCTTGCCGAGCCGAAGCAAATCGATCCACGTGGCCATTCACCCGTGTATATGGGGACCCACGGGACGAACTGAACCGATGACGCGATCGTCGGCCGACCGATGACGTGGCAATCTGACCTGATGACGTGGCATGAGTTGGGCTCTGCTCCACCCGAGCTCAACCTTAGCGGGAGATTTATGGCAAGAAAATTAAAGGATAACTATCCAGTTAAGGAAGGTTAAATGCACCATTAGCACAAGTAAACTGACACTTGTCAGCATGACAACCAGATGAGTCGACAAGTGGCAAACACTTGGCCAACATGCATGCTTAGGGAATGACAAGTGTCCCTTTGAAATTATTTTAATATTAAGTGTAATAGTAGTTATTAAAAACCCACTAATGAAATGGGTATAAATAGGCCTCATTTATGAGAAAAAGACAAGAGAGAAAGAATAGAGAAAAAACGCTTGTAAAAAGTACAGCTGCAAAAGAAAACCGACCAAAAGCTTTCAGCTCGGTATTTTATATAAAAAGGCAGAATTAGCCCAGAATTTGAGTCTATCCTCATTTCCACGTATTACATTTCTGTATATCCTTTCTTGTTGACCAAAACGCACGTCAACAGAATCAATCAACAGTTGTTTGACTTTCCTATTTTGTTATAAGGACAACCGTATCTTAACCTTTTTCTTTTGCTAGAAATGGAAAGTTGTGGGTTTTTTCTCGTGGGGTAGGGGTATTAGTAAGATGATATATATATATATATATATATATATATGGATTAGTTCAAATGAGACCAAACCCTTTAAGTGAGACCGTAGGGACATATCGTGGTCATTGGATCTAAACGAATAACGGTCCAGATTTTCCCTCTTATTTTTAGTAGGCGCCTTTTTATGGAGGATTAAGGGTAATTTGGTATTTTCGAAATTAATATCCTTACCAATTATTGGTAAAAAAATCTTACCATATCTCTCTCTCCCACGATTTAAGGTATCAGTTACATTTTCAAAACACAAACAAAACTGTATATGCAATATTCCTATTCTAAATAAGCACACTATTATAAAATAGGTCTCTTGTAGGACCGTCTTACGGATCCTATTCCGTAAGACGGATCCACCCGCCTCTAGCCCACCTGTTATTTAAAAAAAAAATCCGCTTCAGCGTTTGAGGAAAATCGAACCCGCGCCTATGGAGACATAAATTGGTATTCTACCACTACATCACTAGTTCTTGTTGTGCAATTTTAGTATAACCATGTATATAAAGTCATTCATAAATACGCCTGGTAAATTGAATAAAAAATAAAAACGCCTCTAAATGCAGAGGCTAAGAATCGAACCCAAGTCTATTAAAAAACACGATACATTATCTCAATAAATGGATACTTATAAAAGTGTTACTTTAACTACATCATATTTATTTTTTTATTTTTTTCTTTTTTGTTCCTAGTTTGTAAATGTATTAAGAAATCTGATACTTTATCTCAACAAATGGATACTTTTACTTATAAAAGTGTTACTTTAACTATATCATATTTATTTTTTATTTTTCCTTCTTTCCTTCATGTCAATTTGTGACTATATTAAAAAACATTATACTTTATCTCAAAAAATAGATACTTTAACTTATAAAAGTGTTACTTTAATATGTTATAAATATATAGTTATTTATTGTAATATATTCATAATTTGTGACTATATTAAAAATATGTCACTTTATCTCAAAAAACAAATACTTTTACTTACAAAAGTATTACTTTGACTCTACCATATTTATTATTCATCTTTCTTTGTATTTATTATTAAAAAATATAATACTTTATTTAAAAAACAGATATTTTTACTCTTAAAACATGATATTTTGTCTCACAAAATATATTTTTCTACTCATAAAGGTGTTACTTTAACTATGATACATTTATTTTACCTTTAATGTAATGTACTCATAATCTGTCGCGATATTAAAAAATATGATACTTTATCTAAAATAACCGATACTTTTTCTCATAAAATCATTTTTAATCGAGGAAGAAAAAAATGAAAAAAAGCGAGGTGCTTTGACCCGCGGACCTGGCCAACAGGATCCGCGGGTCAAATAGGATCCGTCTTACGGATTGAGACCCGTAAGACGGTCATACATGAGTTTTTGCCTAAATTTTAAGGATCAATGCCTAATATATTTTAATATTTTACTTGTTTTGTTCGAAGTATACACAATAACAAAACTATATATACAATATTCCTATCCTAAATAAGCACAATATTAAAACCTTAATGTTATACACTTTGTTCATACTAAATATGCAAATTTGGAACACTATATATGCAAGAACATAATATGCAGTATGCAGGGTATAAATTATAAGGACCAATGCCTAATGTATTAGAATATTTTCTTGTTTTGTTCTAAGTATACACAATAACAATCCTATATATACAATATTCCTATTCTAAATAAGCACAGTATTAAAATTTTAATGTAATACACTTTGTGCATACTGAATATGCAAATTTGGAACACTATATATGCAGAACATAAATATGAAGTTTGCATGGTATAAATCATAAGGACCAATGTCTAATGTATTTCAATATTTTCTGGTTTTGTTCTAAGTATACACAATAACAAAACTATATATGCAATATTCCTATTCTAAATAAGGACACTATTAAAATTTAATGTAATACACTTTGTTCATACTTAATATGCAAATTTGGGATACTGTATATTCATAACATAAATATGCAGTATGCAGGGTATAAATTATGCAGTATGTTGAAAAAGGAGAAATGATGGTTGACCGCGTGATTGAAGGAACGTGATCAATAACAGATCACGGTCCTAATTTGTAGGAGGAAAATGAGGGCGGTTATTTTTGGTATGCTTTTATATTCCTATTTTTCCCCTACACGTGATCAATTGCTGCATTTATTAGGTGTATCTTGGCCATCCATTTTTTTTCATGGTGTAGATATGTTCTTACGGTCTCACCTAGGAGGGTGGTCTCACGGGATCTCCTCCTTATATATATATATATATATATATATATATATATATATATATGGGGTTGCTTTTGGTATTGAAAATCTCAGAGATTTTGTGACTGCTTTGGCAGATGATCAATGAATTGTGAGTATAAACGAATTAATCGTCAATGTTATTTGTGTTACTCTAGTGATGAATCACTAACTACTTTTGGGGTAGCTTCATATATCTTCAAATTCTGTGATGTCTTAATGTTCTTTGCCAACGAACGCCTCTGTCCAATTACACCAGCTCTGGTTGCCAAGGCCTTGGGAGTGTGGGGTGGAGACTGTGTAACTCTTGTTTGGTTTTTGGTTTTGGTAACTGTTTGTTTTGGAGTTAGATAATTGACATTATATGAGGTGTAATTGTAATTTGGATGTGAAGATTTGAGTGCTTGTAAGCACATGTAGTTATTTTTCTCCCCAATGTAAAGGTTCACAAAAGCTTTGTGGATATAGAGTATTTGGGTAAACCATGTAAGTTCAATGTCGTTTTATCTGTTTTATTTCGTTATTATTCCCATATATTGTCGAGGTTATGATTCATCAAGATATATTTATAATTTTTTACCATAAATTGCAATCAAATCAAATGCATTCTTATTCCCTTTTCTATTATAATGAAGTCTCAGTAGGGAAAAAAATTTGAAAACCTATTAATCTTTAATTAATTATGAATTTTCTAAGCTATTTTCACTTAATTAAATTGAATAGTTATTATCTGCTAATGTTAACAGGATTTGTTGAGATTGGGGTTCCGAGTAGCTTAATATTTTTTAATCATTTATTTATTTTATTTTAATTCAATGGCAAATCGAAATTTACCCACCTGATAATTCAATCAATGTAACCTACCTGCACTTTTTGGTTTATTTGTCTAAAATGCGTGTGCCTAGAACCTTTAGGGGTAAGAGTGAAAATTGAAAATTACCCTCTAGATTGTCAAAACCTCAATGCTGCATTTTATTCTTACAAATTACAATCGTCTATCATCGACTCCACCCTCATATTTGATATTTCGCCTTCCTTCGCTCCCTTGTGCGTAAGTAGTTCTTTTCCTCACTTCCTTCCATTTTATACCTATTTTCTCAATGTTCAAGATTTTTTAAGATAGTTTTCAATATTAATTGTGATTCCTTGAATTGAATCGTATTGACAGGATGATTACGATTAATATGTCTCTCTGTGTGTGTTGGGGTGTTCTTTGACTAAATCTATAATACGCTATCTATTACCCGATATCTGACGGTTCGGTCTGGTACCCGAGCAAGTGTTGTAGTTGGAACGATTGCAAACTTAACCTTTTCCCTTTCTCTTAATGCTCTTCAGAGTTGGAAAATCTCAAATCATTTTTAATAAGGAAGAAGGGAAAATAGAAGAAGAAATGTCACTTAGAAGTGTATTGCAACTGCAAAAGCTAATTGTTAGTTTCTGCAATTGGGGTGGCAGTAGCAGAGGCATCAGGTGAATTGGAACATTTCCTTTCTCTATGTTTTTTTTTTTGTTTGTCTATTTTTCAATTTTCATGATATATATATTTGTTTAAAATAAAAACTGTATGGTTTGTTGTACTTCTTATGAAATAAATTGCAGGGTCACGAAAAACATTAATGTTTGTAATTGAACTAAAATTGCATGAATTCTATAAGGACACCACTGAATTTTTAGCCTTGGTTTAGGGTTCCAAACGAACTGGTTTTAATGTATGGATGATGTTTGATTACTGGTTCACTTTATTGCAAAGGACAAACCATTTTGGCAAAAGAAATAAGGGTCATTTCGATTTTACATGTCCAGTTTTGAAATTTGAAGTAGTTGTTTCTGTCCTTTGTTTCAAAGTTTTGCTTAGTGATGTAGGAGAAGTGAAATGATATGCACAAGAGCTTTTAGGTTTTGCAGAGTAGTTTCGCCAGATATTATATGCTATTAATTTCAGTAATTGGAAAAATCATATAGTTCATGCGACTTTAACTGTTCAACATTTTCTGAAAGAGGTTTATCAGACAAGAATTTGTTAAATTGTTTATGACAATAATTCTTTTGCTGGTGCACATATCTGACCAGCTTAGTGCTGATTGAAGTTTATGAAGTAGTAACATGGACCTAGGGTTTTGGGGTGGGGTTGGGGTTTATGGAAGTACATTATGATTTGGTTGGACTTGATATGGGGAGGGCTTTCCAAGAAGTATGCCATAGAGATTGATACATGGAGGCTCATGCATCCCGAATATCATGACACGTGTGATTATAAACCTTCCATTTTTACCCCGATAAATAGGGTATGACTATGCATTATGTTGATAAAGGTTATTGAAATTTGAAAGTCAGACATATTTAGATTTAAGCATCTTCAAATATCAAATTTTATATGTGTCTCAATGTCCGTTCTTTAGGTTATAAATGCTTGTGCACATACATTGGTATATGCAGTGTGTTCATACTCATAGTAACTAACATTCAATGGTTATAGTTACATACGATTTGTAGCTTTATGCTAATGAGCTCGTGCGAAACGGACTAGCAATTTGTTTACACTGACTAACTATGTTGTTTGTTTGGTTTAGGGCATTTATCAAATCTCATTTGCCATCATTTATTGAGAAGAATCCCCATCTTGAGGTGGTCACTGAGCTAAATCGTGGTTATCATCCATTTTTAAATGGATTATATGGTAAGATCTCTCTCCCCCCGAATATGGTATCTGACATGCGCTTAATTGTTGTAATGATGCATTTGGAGAACCGATTATAGTCTGTAGTCAAAATGGTTAGGGTTCCACCAGTCATCTCTGCCTTATATCATAATTTTCACGTGCACTCATTTTTCTCTTTTCGTTTTATTTTGATATTCTTTTTTTTGGTGAGTTTTCTTATTCTGCTACCCGTTGTCTTCGAGCTACTTTTTCTTAATGAATCAAAGATATATTAAAAAATGAAAAAGTGTGATCCTGATCACAGCCTGATCAGGTAACCAAAGAAACAAGATGAAAATCAAGTCCGAAAGAAAATCGAAATGGTAACAAGCCGGCCAAATGGCTAAATGGTTGAGGCCCTCGTTAAAGCCTCCCAAGGTAAAACCCACTCTTGCGGGAAAACCCTTGGCAGGAAAAGAGTACCCCCCATAAAAGAGAAAAGAGGCATCCAAAAATACAACAATAAAGACCCGAACGCATTAACTTACAAATCTATAATTAGATTGACCAACATAGTCTTCCGTGAGAAGAGGCACAATGTCCGCAGGGGGTACTCCCCACCAAGTCGCAAATTGCGACTTTTTACTCAGAAGGTCTGCCACACGATTGCCTTCACGATAGATATGCGAGACCACCAAATCCATCTGTGACAGCAAATGAAGAGTATATCGCCATTTGCTAAGATGACGCCAGGGAACAACAACGGATCTCTTTTGAACCAAGTCTACTACATAAACAGAATCCGACTCAAGCCAAATTTGAGACCAGCCCTTAGCGAATGCATAGTGAATGACCCTCATGTCTGCCACCAATTCGGCCTCAAAAGCATACCCCGCACCAAAGCGTTCCACAAAGCAATCCCTGAAGAAACCTCTGCAATTCTGGAAGTCCCCAGAAGCTGTAAGACTTCCTGGCGCCCCCGAAGCGCTACCATCTGTATCCACCTTGATCTAGGCCACCCAAGAACACGAAGTCTCCAAGGGATGAAAAGGTCTTTTTGATCATTATGCATACAACCCCGATCGAAAGAAGAAGATTCAACAATAAGAACCTGAAGATAGGTAATGGCCACGTCCACCATCCAGAGATTATCATTAAAAACCAAATCATTCCGAATATGCCAGACAAGCCAGATGCAGGACAAAGCTGCCACACGCCATATGAAAGCAACCTGCTCACTGAAACGAAAATTCAATAACCCAAAAATGCATCGCCAAAGAGCACCTGCAAAGACAAAAGAGACAAAAAATGATCAACAGATTCAACAGATGCACAACAAAGACCACAAATCAAGGGGTCAATAAAACTCCCCCTAGGGCGCAACAAGTCCAAGACCGCAAAGCAATTGTGGATAACTCGCCGCACCACAATCGAACGGCGTTCCGGAATGTGAGATGACTAGATCCAAGAACCCCATTGGACCATAGGAGATTGGGGCAGAATGTGGGAGTATGCCGCTTTAGATGTAATATTCCTATCCTCGGAGTGCATCCAGACCCGTGTGTCCTTCGAGGAGGGGGTAATGGGGACACGAACAATATCCCGGACAAGATCCAAGTAGGCCTCAACAAACGAAAAGGTGAAATGCAAGGAGTCATCATAGAAGTACTCCGAAATGCGATGCCGAAATACATATTTGTACTCATGCGAAATACCAATTCTATCTGCAATGCAGTAACCCAGCCAGTTGTCAATCCAAAATAAAATCTCGGAGTTACACCCAGGGATCCAATGAGACTCATCCAAATAATCCTCAATGCAAGGCTTAATCCCAGTCCAGATGGAAGAAGGAAGAAACGATATACGAATAGAACCATCCGATGTCAAATAGCATTTCATGAGAGTCCTGAAAACCATAGAATTTGAAGTCATAACCTTCCAACCCAGTTTCATCAGAAAAGCATTGTTAGCCACAATAATCGAGCGAACACCTAGGCCCCCTTCTGTCCGAGGCGTACAACATCAATCCCAGTTGACCACCACCGAGCCTGTGGTGTTTACATCACCAGTCCAATTAAAGTTATGCATGGCTTTTTCCATTTACTTAAGCAAGGATCTCGCCCACTTGTAAACCATCATCGTATGCACGAGGGAGCTAGTAATCACCGAATTAACCAAGCAGACTCGACCAGTAAGAGAAAGAGCAGTCCCTTTCCATCTTCGAAATTTGAGAATAACCTTTTCAAAAACATGATGCAAGACCGCGACATTAGGAACACCTTTAAAGATTGGGGCTCCTAAATAAAACATAGGGAAGGCCCCTAACTTAATACCCATAATATTCTGAATACGCCCACGCACATAAGTAGAAACCCGGGTGCCGAAGTAAACTTTTGATTTATGAGGATTGAATGCCTGACCTGAGATATCCGCATACAGCGTGAGGATCTGGAGAAGGATACGAGCGTTAGCTGAAGAGGCCCCACACATAATAACAATATCATCAGCGTATAGAATCAAAGAGGGAAAGATAATATTTCTAGGCGCAATGAACAACCCCAACTGATTTTGAGTCACCGCGATCTCAATGAATTTGCTCAGGACTTCCTCCGCAATGTAAAAGAGTAAAGGAGATAAAGGATCACCCTGTCTAACTCCTCTAAAACAAGAAAAGTATCCCAATTGTGACCCATTCAGTAAGATCGAAATCCTGGATGACTGAAGAATAGCTTCAATCCCATGAACGAAAATCTCTGAGAAGCCAAACCAAAGCAGGACGTGGATAAGAAAACCCCAATTTTAAGTATCAAAAGCTTTGCGGATATTAATTTTCAAGATCATATTATCATCCATCCGGCCATGCAAAACATTGAAGCCTTCAGAAACCAGAGCTATACAGTCATGAATCTGTCTGCCCAGAATAAAACCCAACTGCGTAGGTGACAAATAAGGAGATATGATCGAGCCCAATCGAGTAGCCAAAATCTTCGTAAGAATCTTGAAAAGAAAATTACTCATAACAATCGGACAAAAGTTGTCAATAGTATTTGCATTTTTAGCCTTCAGAATGAGAGCCATAAAACTAGCATTCAACCCCGAAGGGAGGGTCGAGCTAGTGAAGAAAAAGTAGACCGCATCGAAAACCTCTGCTGAAATAATCTCCCAACAGTGACGATAAAAAGTCCCATTGAAACCATCAAGGCCAGGAAAGCTATCCGAACCCAGATCAAAAACAGCCTCCCGAATCTCAGAATTCGAAGGAATAACCGTCAAAAGAGTATTATCCGCTGCCCCCACCATCGGAGATATAACCTGATCAACCATAGTATAGTCCGATATAGTACCCCCTGGGTCTGAGAAAAGCTCCTTATAGTAGGAGGTAATGTGATTCCCAAGAACAACTGGATCATCTGAGAAATTACCATCAATCACTAAACCTGAATCCCCGAACGGCTACCCCGAATCTGACAGCGACGAAAAAATGATGTATTTTGATAGGCCAAGTCAGATCCCAACAGATTGGGTCCAAGCAATATTTCTGATTGGATTATTTCTAAAATGGGCCAAACGCCACACCAGGACCAATAGGCCTGTGTATTTTGATTTTGGAGGAAATTACACAAAATACCCTGATTTTTAGAAAAAAGACAAATACCCACCCATCACAAAAATACCCCACCCACTCCATCCCATGACAAAAATACCCTACCTTTAGTTTCATCACATGTTTGGATTAAGAACTTTTATTAAGTTTAGGGGATTAAAATTTTAAAGGGCGCCAGTCTTTTGCAATTAATTGTAAATTAAACTGTCTCCTTTTTGGTTTGTCCTGCTTCTGTATTTTGAACTGAATTTATATCATGATAGCTATAATGGAGATAATATGCTATGTGATCTTGTTATGCTATGTGAGTTGTCATATGTTTTCCAGAACTGTAACGGATGCAAAGAGGAAAGCATTTGGTTTTTGTTTTAACGGGGCCCCTTTAACGGGGCGGGGCGGACCCGCCCCATGCGCGGCGGGGCGCGGGTCTGTGTTGAATGCAAATTTGAATGATTTGTTGATTTTGTGTTGCTGATGCATGATTTTTCTGTGTTCTTTTATTATTTTGTGATTTGAAGTTTTTCGTTTGTTTCGATGTTGTTTCGAAGTTGTTTCTTTTATGTTTCTTTTGTTCTTTTATGTATTTTCCATTTATTTTGTTCTTTTTTATTGTTTTTGATTTGTTGTGTTATCTATCTGACTGTGTATCTTTTTTTATTTCTTTTGTAGTGAATGTGGGATTTTTTGTTGCTTGTTATGCCAAGCACTTTATTGTTGGGATGACTATGGACGTCGAAGCGTTCGAGATAAAGAATGAACAAGCAAGGCTCAGTCATCTGCTTCACAATCATGCTAAGTTGAAGCTGCAAAATGATGATGACGATGACAACGACATTGAGATTTAAAGTAAACGGAAATATTCACCAACTCCCTAGAACAAAGTTGGTATAGTCTCTATTTTCTTCCCATTGTCCATTGTGGCATACCACCTGAGATTTTCTCCATGCAACTGTGGAATTCAATGAAAAGTTGGCTAAGTGAAACATATAAGAAACATAAATGAAACAGGTATAAAACAACAAAAAAACAACAAACATGTTTGAAACAACAAAGAAACCAACGCAAAAAATCAGCGGAAAATGGGTATTTTGTCAAAAATCAGCGGAAAATGGGTATTTTTGTCCCAAATCAGCGGAAAATGGGTATTTTTGTCAAAATTCAGTGGAAAATGGTATTTTTGTCCAAAATCAGCGGAAAATGAGTATTGTGCAGGGACTGAGTATAGAAAATGGGTATTTTTGTCCAAAATTCAGTGGAAAATGGTAATTTTCCCTTGATTTTGTCTAATCAATCCGAAAATTTAAAAATTAGTAGTTCTACACAAATGACTTAGACTAAAACTTCCATACATGGTTACCCCACGAGTATGCAGTTAGAAATGGCCGCTTGAGTGTGTTTGTAGTGGATTTGCCACAATCAAAACTCCAGTCCATTATATATTTTATTATTTAAAAATTATATATTTTTTGAAAGTTTTAGTAATATATTTTAAAAAAAATAATTTCTACTTTTTATTCTTTTTTAAGATTAGTAAAGTGCACGTAACCATATATTTTTTCCTAATTTAATCAAAATAATTTGTTAATATAATTTATTTTATTTAATTATATTATAAATATTGTTCATATTGTGTATTGTCGTTAGACTTGAAGAAAAATATGCAACATAAAAAAAATTATGAAAATAAAATGTAACAAATGCAACATAGTGAAGACATTACGGACCAATAAATTTACATGCAGATGGATATAATTGAAATTTTCGTAAACTTGTATGCAACAAATAATTTTCGTTTAGAATGCATGTAAAGAATCCTCACATTATGCAACACATTAACCCATTTTAATATTGTCAAATGTGTCTCTTGAAGAAAGAAATGTTGGATCATAATCCAACATTGGGCTTATATGTGAAATAATTATGCATTGTGGACTGTCAATTAAGGTTAAGCCCATTTTATAAGTGATCAAATAATGTTTAATGAATTGGGCTTTAATGTATCTAATAGAGTGTGGGCCTTTAATGTGTAGAGACTTAATGGGTTATTCTTATTTTAATGATGGGCTAAAATAGGATACCCAATATAACACAGTTATATAAGGATTATGGTCCTTAGGTCACACGTCTATGACATTCTATTCTGCTATCCCATCGTCAGAAAGAACCTACGGAGAAAACTAAAGGATTCTCTGAAAAGCTTCGAGACGTGTAGATCTAGAAGGCCAAATCCCAGGATTCAACTACGGCTATGGAATTCAGGTACGCTTTCGCAATCTAGTATTTGATTTTTGATAATTCGATATGAACGCTCCTGGATTAAAGTGATGTAATTCACTAAAGCTTATTTCAACAAGTGGTATCAGAGCCCATTCATATTGATTTATTGAGAATCGAAATCTATTTCGATATATGAATATATTCAGATTGTTTAATTATCTGGATTGTTTTTTTGTTTTGTGGATGAATTCTGTTGTTGCCATTAAGTAATTATGGAATTCAATGAATACATCCATATATCGAAATTTGGACGTTTATATATATATATGGAATTCAGATTGTCCTATTTCGAATTCGATGTATGGAATTCAGATTCTCTTCCGCAGTTTGGTGTCTTTTTCGGGTATAGCTTTATTGTTGCAGATTATTATAATCTGTATATTATCTAGTGCCTTATATTTTTTGTTTGGATTGATAAAGCATAAAGAATTAGATGGATACATTCTCCGAGTCAGTATCATGAGTTTCAGTACGAAAAAAAAAATTATGCAAACCCAATTTTTGTCTCCTTCCCGTCGGAATATATTTACCGCCGCACGGCCACGATTTGGAACACAACGTGGGTTTGACTCAACCAAGTGACGATTCAGTCTTTGATCGGCGATGGTTGTGCGGCGAAAAGGTGAAGGTGGCACTCGCGATGGACGCTGGTAGGCATTGATTTTGCAGCTGAGGGAGGGAGTTTCTCGCGATTTCTCGTCGCGGCTGTGCATAGCCGTTGCGGTTGATTAGGTGTAGATGGATTTTTTTTTTCTTTTGAGGGCCATGGGCCTTCAGTCAATTTTGAGGAAGATGGCCTTTTGGACAACAAAAGTTGCATTTTGGGTCAATTTGGAATTTTCAGAAAATTGGGTTCTTTTGCACTATTAAAGTATCATTTGGGCTTATCTGCTAATGAGATTTATTTTGAGGGCCCATTTACTGTTTATGAAAATTTAAGGTTTTATTATAAAAGGTTTTAATTTGAGGTACAATTAAAGTATGTTTATTGTTAAAATTGGCCTCAAATAATAAGGAAAATCCTATCAAGTTTAATCTTGGAATTTAAATTTTAAAATCGAATATTGGTATGGATTTATATATTTTGAGATGGATTAATTGAAGCGACATGTCGCCAAAGTGACCTCTCTTGTGGAGATTAATTCATTTTAGAATATAAAAGGTTGTGCGTGTGCAACATATGTGAATATTAACCGGCCCAAAGGAAGGTGAATATTTTCAGAATTGCATGTGCACCTGTGGTAATAAACGCGTGATAATTGTTCAGTTTTACATATGAACACTAAATCGGCCCAAAGGAAGGTTTCTTTGTTTGATATGTTCTTATTATCGATGTTTGATTACCGCACCAAGATGTCATTACAAGTTAATATTTTGTCCAAAGATGAAATATTAATGGAGTGTCGATATCTTGAGGTGGGATTTACCATTATTTGAATTTATTATTAGGATTAGAGATTTATGTGAGCATGATTTGTATATTGTTCATTTTACGGATTTAAGTTCGTATATTCCTGCTTATATTTCACAAGATCATCAATATTTTTTTATGTTAAAAGGGCACTTTATCTAGAAATGTCAATATAGCTAAGGAATTCCTTGCGCGTATTGAGAAAATATTTGTTGAGAACGAAAGGCTCAAATTAGTACGCGTTTTGGCAAACACAATCTCAATAAGGTATGAGGTAGAGTCAATATTAAGAATAAAACTATAGATATGTCTCATATCGCTTCAAAATTAAGAACACTCAAGTTAGGTCTCTTTGAGAACTAGTTTTTTGATATCTCTTTCGATACAGTTTAGCCAGTTTAAGGTGAGTCGACAGTTAAAAAATGAGATTTAGTCTCTAAATGAGTCATCTCATACTGTGCTTAGAAAGAGAAAAGGCTGAAGCAATATGAGACAAAAAGGGCTAATATTGCCTTAACTTCGAAGAATAACAGGCAAAAAGTTAAAAATGTAGAAGGATAAGGTACGCTGCTTAGTTATGATTTGTTTTAAGGTTAACTTAACTTCGGTACCTTCACACACATGGTGGAAAGATTTTAGTTCATCAACTCACACCGGTGTATCTGTATGGGGTTGTCTCCATTGCCAAAAGCTAAATGATGGTGAAAGATACATCAAAATAGGCAAAGGCAAGACAATTGTAGTTGAAATAATAGGAAACTATAGATTATTGTTAAGTACTGGATTTTATTTGAATCTAGATGAGATATTTATTTGGAACTTGATTTCTATTTCTGCTTTGGACAAATTCGGTTATTCATGTTCATTCATAAATTGAAAATTTAGTTTGTCTCATGATTCAAAATTGGCTAGTTCCAGTTCTTTATAATAACCTTTATTTCACAGACATTATTACTTCATCCAATGAGTCCCTACATTTAAGTACACGGGGTATAAGGAGAAAAACAAACCAATAAAAGAGATTTGTAGCCAATTGGATTTCGGGTGTCTTAGAACTTATATATATGGATATTTGTGGAACATTCCCTATGGTTACTTGGAATGGTCAACAATATATAATAATGTTCATAGACGATATTTTAGATACGACTACAAGTTCTCATTCATGAAAAGTCACAATCACTAGACGTGTTTAAATCCTATAAGGCTGAAGTTGAGAATCAACTCAACAAAAGGATTAAAAACATCACATTTGATCGTGGTGGTGTATGCAACGATAGATATGATGATTCAGGTGAACAACGTCTAGGATCGTTTGCTAATTCCTAGAGGAATGCAGTATCGTCCCATAGTACACTAAATCAGGTTTGCCATTATAAATAGTGTTACTGAAAGATGAAACAGAATGCTTAAGGATATGGTGAGGAGTATGATTAGTCATTCTATCTTACCAGGATCACTCTAGGAAGAAGCACTTAAGGCTGCATCATATATCCTTAGTAAGGTTTCCAACTAAAGCGACTAACAAAATCCTTTATGAACTTTAGACGGGCAAGAAGCCTAGTCTGAAGCACTTGCACGTTTGGGAATGTCTAGCTGAGGCAAGGCCTTACAACCCTCATGAGAATAAACTGGACTTCAGGACAGTTAGTTGTTATTTTGTTGGATACTCTGAAAGTCCAAAGGGTACAAGTTTTATGATCCCACAACTAAGACTATTTTTGAGTCGGTAAATACCTGGTTCTTTGAGGATGTTGAGTTTGCAGGGGGAGATGGAGTTAAAGACTTTGTCTTTGAAGAGGAATATGTTGATGTTCCCACATGTGTTGTTGGCATTGATCGGAATTTTTCCCGACCTTGTTCAAGACATAAATCAAAATAATGTCGGAGAACCTCTTGTTTCAGAAATTATTCCAGATGAACAAACTCTACAACCTCAAGAACTTATGCCATTGAAGAGATCCACTATGGAAAGAAGAAGTGCAATACCAGATGATTACATTGCGTTTCTCAAAGAAAATGAGGTTGGCATTGGAATGGTGGCAGAGGATTCAATCATTTTCTATCAAGCCATGTAAAGTCCCAACTCTCAAAAGTGGATGGACGCCCATAAATGAATAGATTAAGTTCACGAGGGACAATGACGCGTGAGAACTTGTCCCATTTCCATAAGGTGCGAAACGCATTGGTTGCAAATGAATATTTAATACCAAGAAAGATTCAAGAGGCAATGAGGGAAGGTACAAAGCTCGTCTTGTCGCAAATGACTTTACATAGAAAGAAGGCATCAACTATAAAGAGACTTTCTCTTTGGTTTCCTTGAAAGACTCTTTCAGGATTATAATGGCATTGGTGGCACACTTTGATCTTGAGTTATATTAGATGGATGTAAAGACGTTGTTTCTCAATGGTGACATTGATGAGACAAATTATATGGTGCAACGAGAAAACTTTGTATCGGAAGACTCAAAGGATATGGTTTGCAAACTTAAGAAATCCACATATGGACTCAAGCAAACATCTGAACAATGGTATTTAAAGTCTCATCAAGTGATCATCTCGTTTGGTTTTGAGATGAATTTGGTTGATGATTGAATATATCATATGTTATGTGGGAGCAAGTATATATTTTTGGTTTTGTATGTCGATGACATTTTTGCTTGCCATCAACGATATAGGCTTATTGCACAACACCAAGAGATTTCTGATTAAGAATATTGAGATGAAAGATTTCGGTGATGCCTCTTTTGTGTTAGGATATAAATACAATGAGATTATTCTCAGAGTACTCTGGATTATCACAAAAGAGCTATATCGAAAAGGTCATTCAAATGACATGCATGATTGTAAACCAAATCATAACCCTATGGCTAAGGGAGACAAGTTCAGTCACAATTGGTGCCCTAAGAATGATTTAAGGAAAATAAAATGCAGAAGATTCCGTACGCATCAACAATATGGAGTCTGATGTATGATCAGGTATGTACGCAGTTGGATATTGTGTACATTGTAGGGATGCTTGGCGGATATATAATTAATCGGGAATATACAATATTTGAAAAACAGCCAAACAAGTCTAAGGAACTTATGGATAAAGAAATAGATTGCATGCTCACATATCAGATGTCGGATCAGTTTGAGATCATTCGGTATACCGACTCTGATTTTATTGGATGTCAAGATAACATGGTATAAGTTGGCAGTGTGTATTTACGCTGGTTGTGGAAGAGTTCTAAATGATCAATATACACTATTTTATCATGGTAGGAAAATTCATAGCGTATTATGGAACATCCAAATCATGGATTATAGTTGCGAAAGTTTGTCATGAGGTCACGTATGTAGATGGTATTAAAATACCACTAAGTTTGTGATATTGAGTCAAAGAACGCTATATTCCAAACAACAGAACTCGACGAAGACTAAACATAAAGAGATCAAGTTCCTGATTGTTAAAGAGATAAGTCAAAGTGGACAGGTGTCTATGGAACATATTGATACAAACTCCATTATTGCGGATCCGTTTACTAAGGGGTTGCCACCCAAAAGGTTTGACGAGCTTGTTGCTCATATGGGTGTCAAATCAGTTCAGGATATACAGTTTTAAAGGATATTCAGTTCTAGTGGGAGTTTAAGGATATATTAAGGTTTTATTCTGCAGAGATAAAGTTTCAGTATATTCACACTTTGATTCTGGCATATGGTTTGATCTCACTAAGGTAAGGTGGACCGGTTGGAAATAAGCATGTTAAGATCACATTGCATGAAATTTCCATGCTACACATCCACATCATGATCCATGTCTTTAATTATATTGGCATATGTGACCATTGATGGGTCGATTCACGATAAATGTAACGGGCGTCGCTTTGATCCTTTGTTGGTACGATTAATGGACCGGATTGGTTCTGAATACATTTGGTTATGACAAAGCAAAGTTGAGCTCATATGGTTATTTTTACAATACATAATTATAAGGTTACACATATAGCCCAGTGGGAGATTGTTGGATCATAATCCAACATTAGGCTTATATGTGAAATAATTATGCATTGTGGATCAATTAAGGTTAAGCCCATTTTATAAGTGATCAAATAATGTTTAAGGAATTGGGCTTTAATGTATCTAATAGGGTGTGGGCCTTTAATGTGTAGAGACTTAATGGGTTATTCTTATTTTAATGATGGGCTAAAATAGGATACCCAATATAACACGCTTATATAAGGGTTATGGTCCCTGGTCACACGTCTACGACATTCTATTCTCGCTATCCCATCGTCGAGAAAGAAACCTACGGAGAAAACTAAAGGGTTCTCTCGAAAAGCTTGAGACGTGTAGATCTAGAAGGCCAAATCCCTGGATTCAACTACGGCTATGGAATTGAGTGCGCTTCCGCAATCTAGTCTTTGATTCTTGATAATTCGATATGAACGCTCTTGGATTAAAGTGATGTAATTCACTAAAGTTTATTCCAACAAGAAAAGCAAAAACTATGTGCAAGTCCATGCCAAGTTAGAAGGCCTTACTAAACGGCCAAGAAGCTTCAAAAATTGACGCTAAAACCTGCCTCTTATTTGAAATTGAATATTTTTAGAATTGTTTTTATATTTTCAAACGTGTATTCATGATCACTTGAGATTAGGATCTCACTAATATTTTGTTATTTTGCAACCGTTTGCTTTTTTTCGATTATCTCTTTTTCTCATGTCATCGGCATTATTTGCTTAGCATAATTGACAAGCTTGATGTCTTTCTCCATTTGCCCATCTTCAAAGTACATTATTTTGAATAAATTAAATATATATCGGAATATTAATGAAATTAGATTGAATAAAATTAATATGGAAGCAATATCAATATCTCATTATCATATTAAAGTGCACGCATTACTACAAAATTTGAAGAAATCAAAGACTGCAGAAGAACTCAAATTGAGGTGCTAGAAAATAGATTTTTCACTTGGCAGCCAACAAATTTTTGTCACAAGGCAATGATCCTCTTTCAACTCCTACAGGCTGCAGTGATAAACGGCTGGTGTCTGATACAAATCGAATAATTTGTACAATTATTGGATACCTCAGAAAGTGTAAGTTCAGCTTTTCCATTCCATTATCACTGCAGATAGTTGGAGGTTCATGGTTAAATTTTATGACTCTCACTACAAAAAAAAAAAAAGAAAAATAGCAATAGAATTTTCCGTCGGTAAACAAAACAAAAACCAGTGGCAAAAGACAACACTACGGATTAACGTAGGAAAAAATCCGTAGATAAATTGCTCGTCTGTAAAAGTTAGCGACAAAATCTTTTTCCATTGTTATTTTCGCGTCGGAGATTCCATCGTTAATAACCCAAAATTACATCGCTAAATTGGTTGGGATTGTCACATTGCTTGTTAACGATGGATTATTCTCATCAATATTTTATAAATTTAACGGCGGATGGGTTAAAGTCGTTAATTTAGGAATTGTACAAAAAAATCGGAAAATAGGCATTAGGATCTTACATCAATTACTGTTCCAACAACCATTAAGTTCCAAACTATACAATTAAGTTCAAGCAATAAAAAATATTATAAAGAAATTGGAAAAAAAAGACCAAGTTTACAAACCGATACCAACATTTTATCGGGAAAAACAAATAACCAAAAAATAGGGAAATTTTTTTAAGTAGCCACTATGGATAGTGGGTACTCTTTTCACCCACAAACATAAGAATACTCTTTGCTACCCAAATTGATGAAATTGCCCCTCCTTTAAGGGGTGTTTTGAATTTTGAAATTGAAGAAATAATTACCTCTATGAAAAACCGTATAACTCCCTTGAAAACCGTATACAATATAATATACCATGCACAAACTCCAAGACAAAAGAGGAACATAAAAAAACAAAAGAAGAAAAAACCAAAAGGTCTCAGCATACCTATATCGTGCGCATATATCATATATATCGTGATGGATGTCGCCGCTGCCGCCATCGCTGTCGCTGAAACAACCAACGCTCCCTCATCCTTCACTCCCGAACCGGTTAGGGTTTCTTTCTCAATTTTTGTTGTTTGAAAAGATTTGGATATAATGTTGGCTTTATGTTCGAAATACATGATAATGAGTATATATATTAGTTTTTGGTAAATTTACTTGATAATGAGCATGAAAGATATTTTGTTGAAGTTTGGGTGTAAGAGTTTGTGTTTTGGTTAGGGAGTCAAAAATGGGTTTACTGGTCTGGTTCATGTTCACACAATATGAGGTAGAAGACGAAGTGACAATAGGCACGATATAGACGATATCATGGCACGATATGCACAATATTGTGCCAATATCATGCCAATGTCATGTTTTTTGGGCACGATTGTGGTTTAGAATAAGCCACGTCATTAACCTATATCGTGCCATATCGTGCCAATATGCACACGATATAGATTGTGACGTGGCACACATTTTAAACCTATATCGTGCATATGGTGCACGATATGGCACGATATAGTCTATTACGTGCAACAATATTAAAACAATATAGTTTATTACGTGCCATATGTCGTGCCATATCATGCCGTATCATACCCGTTAGTCCATGTCGTGCCACTTACTGGTATGTGTTGCTTAATTGTTGTCATATGAGTTAATTACTACATTTCTTCCCTTTTTCACCATTCCTCTTGTTAAACTGCTATTAATTCTTGTTGTAGGTTGGTCCTTCGTGGATGAGACTCTCTTATCATCGAGAGAGGACCCAAATAATAGGGTACGTTTGACCGAGTGTAATTCAAGATATCAAAAAACAGTTGCAAGAGACCTGTGGTGGTGTACACGAGTATCCCGAAGGAGAACCGATTTTTGGGCGATGTTCTTTGGGAAGAAGGCGGAGCGGATGTGGGGAGTGCAGATTCGACGACCCCTACCACCATCATTGCGGGGGCAAGGGTAGAGTGTTGGAGATGGGAGTTCCGACTAGTCTTGGGGTAGGGCGGGGCCAAGAGCGGGGAGAGACAAAGCGGTTCGAGAGGGCCCCACTACTACTCCTACGATTCGTAGGTCGGAGAAGTGGCATAGGACAAAGGCCCATCATCCCACCAGGCAGATGATCCCTTAGATTGCCGCGCAGATGATTTGTCAACTGGGCAGACAGATGATCACCCATGCCATCATCCCGATGATCCATCAGCCCGTGGGGATACACGTGATGATGAGCTGGGCAATATGTTGGTGCTACTGATGGGAGTTATATGGGAGGAGGTTGGTCTTTTGGAGAGACGTATAGAGGATCGGTTCTCTCGATTGGAGTCACATATCGATCGAGCTGTTTCTCAGTTAAATGAACATATAACTCGATTAGAGAGTCTCATTTCAGAGGAGGGTTCTCGATTAAACAGACGTCTATATCGGGAGATAAGTCGGGTTTCAGACCTTCTTCAGGAGGAGATTAGGTGTCTTTTCCCGTATATTGATTTGTATGATGACTTCAGTGCATCACCATCACAACCCGTATCAGGATAATAGTCATCTTCAGTGTTTGGCCTTATACTAGGTCCCAGACAATCGATATTTGGAACATTAACTGTAGGTGAGCGTAAACCCGGATGATCAATACTTGAAACATTGTTCATATGCATAAAAGGTGCTCCACTAGGCCTTACTACATAACTATATAGATTGATATGTGGTACACCATATTGTTGAAAACCAAAATGGTTCATGTAGTTGTAATTAGGTCCAATGACTGTTGAAAAATCATTCTGAGTAGCCATTAGTTGCATAAAACTTCCACCAACATCTTGTTGACTTTCAACGTTCTCAACTCGATTATGACCAAACTGACTTCCCAATACATGATGCGAACTTGTCTCAACCATTTTTCTTTTCAGTATTACAAAAAAAACTGGTAACTCGATGTTTTCAAATGCACGTTCAATGTCACAATCATTTTTCAACTTTAACTTCCCAGTTTATTTTCAGAAATATCTACAATAGCATGCATTAGACAATCGTATATGCCCCTATCGACTTCACCAACACCATAAACCTCCTCCAATATTTCAAAATAATTCATTTTGCCCGGTTCAACACATACAATGTCTTCTTCACCATTTTTATATTCTAACCCTTCCTAGTGACCCCCAAATCGAGCAATAATATAGCGAGAGTTCATATGTAGAAATGAAATATAGAAAATATTAAAGAAGTGCCATAATATGCAAGTATAAAAATGACACGATATAAAGTGCCACGATATTAGGAAAATTTATGTTTAGATTTTGATGATACCATGTAAAACTTATATTAGGAAGTCGACACCTCATTTTCTATATAATTCAACTTGTAATAGATAGGGTTGAATAAGCTGAGTTGAAGTCAGCTAAGTTAAAGATTACAAGAGTCGACTGAAGATCAAAGAGGAGACCCAACTGTGTAAAGCCAAGTGAAGGTTCAGTCAAGTGACCGAAAAGTTGTCTCAATCAGCTGACTGACAGCTAAGTCATTCCAAAATGATTGGAATCGAATGTCAAAAGGGTATGCAATAGACAAGACTTGAAGAAAGCTGAAAGAGATCCGTTGTCAACACACGTCAAGGCTTTGCTGGAAATAGGCTGGTGTCAGGCTACTAGTAATAAAGCTGTTTTACTGAAAAAGTGCAAAAAGCAAAGAACCAACGAGATGTTCCTGAAAACCTGCAGAGATGAAGGAAAAACTGCAGAGCATTAAATTCATGGTACGATCCACATTAATGTTGCAAGACAAGACAAGCCAACAACCTACGAGTGTGATTTGAAATTTGTGTCTATCTCTCTTCAACGGACATAATTTCAAATCTACACCATAAAAGGATGAGGAAGCAAGTGAGAGAAGGTAACCAATTACGAATTTCATAAGACTATCAAACATTCAAAAAGCAATAACCTATAAATTCTCTCAAGCTTTCAAAGATATCCTCGAGCCAAATTTCGAAGCAACTCATCCAACACATTCAGTGAAGGAAAGATTAGTTCACCAGTTGAACATGAAATTCTGTTTAAAGAATAAAAGGGGTCTACTCTCCAAGGTTGAAGGAGTAGTAGTAAGGTTTAAGTTCGGACCAGAGGCTTTAGACTCGTTGGAGGTTGTGTGATCAAATCCAAGAGTTTGAAGGAGCTGAAGTAGCAAGACAACTGCTTTGTGAAGAAGTTGAGTCCTAGGAGCAGCTGGTTGTGTGATCAAAGCTGACTCGGACTCTTGACCGCTTTGTAACCAAGATCTTGTTACCTAGTGGATTTCTCCAGGAGTTGGAGAAGAATGGGTTAGAGGAATTACCCCATCCTCAAACCACTATAAAAATTGCTTGTGTCTTATTTACTTACAACACATTTAATTGTTGCACTCATTCTATATCTGCTGCTAAGTTATAATTATTGAACTCGACTGATAATAACAATTGCTAAAAAAAGTGTTGTAAAATAAGTTTCAAATCATAAGGGTGAAAAGTATTCCGCTAAACAAAACCAAATCAACTGCTATTCTAAGTGTTAGCTAAAAGCAGCTAAGTTATACTATCAAAACTAAGTCGAGTCTGTTGAGTGAGTAACTTTGCTTAGTAAGCCAACCTAGTCGTATTTCAAGGAGTAAGCTGATTTGAGTTAACTCTGAAAATAATTTAAAAGTACTAAATCAAAAAATTGGTAAGGTTTATTCAACCGCCTCTTCTAAACCTTACTCATCACCCCTTGGGACCTACAAGTGATATCAGAGCGGTTGGTTCATTGAGCCTTCCGCAGTGGTTACCAAACTAGATCTTATTCTTTTCAAAAGAATCAACACTTGATTTTTTTAAAAGATTTTATTTCAAAAGCAAAGTTATTATCATGGAAGCAAATCTAACTCGCATTCCAATGTTTACTGTGGAAGAGTTTGATGATTAGAAAATTCGTATGCAGGCTCATTTATCAGCTCTGCATGATGAAATGTGGCTAGTAATAGAGGATGAGCCAATTCAAATCCTAAAGGTCAACACTACTGTGAGAAGAGCACCTCATGCTGAAGATGAGGATGCTGCACCAGCAGAGCCCAGACTTGCTATGGTTGAAGAACCTTGTTGTGAATGGACCAACGAAGATCGAAAGAGATATAATCTTGACAATGTTGCCAAAGACATTATTTATAAAACCTTGGATAAGGCTATGTTTAATAAAGTCAAATCTTGCAAAACAACCAAAGAAATTTGGGAAAAACTTACTTTGATTTGTGAAGGATCTGATCAAATCAAAGAAAATAAATGAACTGTTGCAGTCCAAAAATTTGAAAATTTTAAAATGATTACAGGTGAAAGTCTGGATTAGCTGGATGCTAGATTTATAGAAATCACCAATTAGCTTTCAGCTCTGGGAAAGGAGTACATACAGAAGGAGATGTGTATGAAGATCCTAAGGTCCCTCCCAAGTGAGTGGGAAATGAAGGTTATGGCCATGAGACACTCCATGGATCTCTCCAAGACATCAAACCAAGGGCTATTCTCTGACCTCAAAGCATATGAGTTTGAGCTGAGAAGAAAAGAACAAGAGGAGACAGTTGTACCCAAGACAGTTGCACTCATGGCTGGTGAAGGAAAGAAAGTTGATTCAAAGGAGACAATTGACCAAGAGGAGATTGCCCTAATGGTAAAAAGTTTTAACAAGTTCTTCAATAAGAACTATAAAAGGAACAAGGGTGAATATTCAAGAAGACACTCAGCATCCTCCAAAGCAAGGGAGGTCAAACCCCCCAAGAGAGTTGAACACCAAAGAATTGAGTATCAGAGAGCTGATAATTAGAGGATTGTTAAGTTGGTTTTATACCAATGTATTAAGTATTCTAGACTAAAATTTTGCATTGTTTTCAGATGTTATAGTGTCGTTTGAGTATATTTTATGTCATTAGTTGTCATTAGAGAGTCGATTCAGGTTTTGGTAGCAGAAATTGGTCAAAAAGAATGAAAAAACGTGGCTAGAAGGAAAAAAGTCGTGTTTGAAGAAGAGAAAATGGAGAAATGGGCGCTTAAGGCGTAGCGTCGCAGCGTGGCGTGGGGGTCTAAATTGGTACAAAGCGGGGACTTGGCAGCGCCGCAACGCCCAACGAGGGCTCCGCAAAGCACGATGGGACGATGCACAAAGAACGTCAGGGCACGCGACAACATTATTTTTGGGCGCCACAACGCGCATCCGGACGGAAGATGTTATATTTTATTGCTTTTTGGGATTTTGACAGATTTTGGGCCTATAAATACAACGAATGACGCGCGGAACAAGGGTTGGATATTTTTGAGAGCACATGGGATGACTTTGATCAAGGAGAAAGAGTTCGGGACGAAATTTGAAGGTATCTATCTTCTGGAAACAGAGAGGATCCTTTCTTTGATTATTCTGAATTATTTTTCTATTATCTTTGTTGAACCCTTGCGATGTATAATTACTTTTTCATGAGTTCTTGTACATCCAATATGTGCTAAACCTATTTTTCTAGGGGATTGATGTAACTTACATTTGAGCCTATGTTTTGATTTCCAATTTATGAGATCGCATGTTATTTAATCTATTTGTGCTATTTGAATTGAATGCATCTGGATTATCTGATCAATAATGTAGATTGTTTGGCGTGTTTGATTTGACACTCGAGAGAGTTAATTGAATGCCTGGCCATTGAATAGCATAACCTAGGGTTTCATAGAACCAAGAGGTTTATGAATCTTTTGAAGCCTGTGATAGAATATTCATCGAGCACATTAGGGTTTAATTTATGATTTTTATAGAGATATTGAAATCAGAATTGGAACCTACAATCACTTGGCACTCGAGAGAGGAAGTGATAAACGGTAGGAATATTGGGCTTATTGATTAATAACGTGTGATTAATGAACTGGACTGAGAACATATGGGATAACTAGGTGAATCAACCCTATAAAATCCATCTCTTAAGTGTTTGATAATTTGTCTGAACCAACTTGTTAGTTTAATTTTAGTTTTCTTTGTACTTTAACAAAAATATATCTCTTTTCGATTATCTAGATAAAATTAAGCTATTATAATTACAGTATGTAGTATAAAATTTGATACCAATCCCTGTGGAGACGATAACCCCACTTTTAAAACTATACTAAAACTTGACATCGTACGCTTGCGGTAAGAATTTCACGATTAAGGACAGATAGAGCTGCCTTGCAGAGCTGAGAACCTGTGTTGGAACTGCAGGCAACCAGAACACTTTGTTGTTGACTGTCCTTATCCACCAGTCAACAAGTACATGAATGAAGAGGATAGAAAGATCTTCAGGGAAAGAAGACAAGAAAAGAAGAAATCTATGTTGGTTGCTAAGACTGCTGAAATAGCCAAGTGCAAGGAACCAGCATACTCAAATAGTAATGAAGCAGACTACTCAAGTGACACAGAGGAAGAGACTTTGATATGCCCCATGGCCAAAGAAAAAGATTCAAAAGATCAAGAAGATGAGGTACACTCTTACTCATCTCATTATGTTTCTAGTGACAGTGATTGTGACACAAACATTTCATCACCCACAGATCTTTATGATTCTATTAGCAAAATGGTGAAAGATTTTGAGCACATAAGACCTCTCACACACTATTAAATGAGGAAAATAGCCAGCTTAAATGCCAAAACTCATAGCTGACCAAAGAGCTGAGTACTCTAAGCCACATAGCTGATGAGAATACTAAGCTGAAGGCTGAAATTGTCAAGATCTAAGCAGATTTAGCTGCAACTGAAAAGAGGGAAAATGATCTCAAAAATGTGATTTCTTCATTCACTAAGGCATCCAAATCACTGGATGACTTATAATGACACAAAAAGAATGTGGTGACAAGACAGACATTGGATTTAACTCCTTTGTGCATGCCCAAGTCCCAAGAGTGGTTATGGAAAAAGGATCCTCAAGCAATGGGGGAATCCAAAAATCGAAAGCACCATATCTTTGCACCCACACCGACTCAAAAACACAATCACAACCATACTGGCCTTGGATATAAGGAAAAAGGCAAGAAGCCTGTTGAGTATGCTGACATGACAGCTGAAACCAAATTCAGAAAAGTCCAACAGCAGACTCCAAACAGGAAATACTCTGTGAAATCTAAACAGAGCTACCAAAAGCCCCAGAGATTTCATCAAAGAAAATCATATAATGGGAATGGTAGAAATTACCCAAGCCAAGCTGATTGGAACTATCAAATGAGATATCAACCAAGACCTATGGGATACAAGCCAAAGTGGCAAACACCTCAACCTCATCATCGGTCATTCCCAAGGCAATAGAGCTATAATCAACACACATATGCACCCAGGCACAAAACTCAACATGCACAGAAATTCCATTATTACCCTAAGAAAGCAAATGCTCAAACAAACACACAGGCATAAAGACAAAAGAGACAGTTGTATGACCCTAAATCCCCAAGCAATTTTCTAATGTGCATTATGATTGTGGGACTGATAGGTGGCAACCTCTTAGTGTCAGATCATCTGGCTATAGGTAGGTTGAAACACCTTATAGAACTAACCCCTCAGGACCCAGGCAAGTATGGGTACCTAAAAACTAATTTCCTTGATTGCAGGTTCAGGGAACAGGTGAGTGCTAAAGAACCTGGTACATGGATAGTGGCTGTTCCAGACATATGGCAGGAAACAAGAGAAATCTGTCAAAATTAAAGGAAATAAAAGGTGAAAAAGTCATATTCGGAGGAAATGCAGCTCCAGGGGAAATTAAAGGCACATGATCCATAAAAAAAAATGGATTGGAAATCACACATGTTGCATATGTTGAAGGCCTCAACTTCAATCTATTGAGCATTAGTCAACCGTGACAAAGGCTATAATGTGGGATTCAATATGTGAGTTTGCCAAATCAAGGATGCTGAAACAAATGAAATTGTGCTTCAAGGAACAAGGCAGAAGAACATGTATGTAGTGGATTGGTCAACTGCTACACCAAGCACATGTCTGCGAGCAAAGAGTACAACCGAATCAAGTTGGTTGTGGCACAAGAAGTCAAGTCATCTAAATTTCAAGACAATCAACAAGCTTGCAAGGAGTCATCTCGTGGAAGGATTGCCTGACTCAGTATACAAGAAAGAAAGCATTTGTGATGCATGCCAGATGAGAAAGCAAATTAAGTCATCTTTCAAAGACAAGCCACGTCCTTCTTCAACCAGGATATTACATCTATTGCATATGACTTTATTTGGTCCTGTTGAACCAACAAATATAAGTGGAAAGAAATATACCTTAGTGGTGGTGGATGATTATTCAAGATATACATGGACTATTTTCATGTGTAAAAGGAAGAAAACCTTCCAGAGATTGCCTCAGCTGATGAAAAGAGTTCAAAATGAGAAGAGTCAAACCATTGTTAAGATAAGGTCTGACAAGGGAACTGAGTTTGACAATGGAATTATAATTATGTATTGTGTTGAAAATGGTATTGCTCATGAGTTGTCAGCTGCAAGAACTCCACAGCAGAATGGAGTAGCTGAAAGAAGGAACAAAACTCACAAGGAAGTCGCAGAACTATGTTGGTCAAGGTTTGGATTGCCTAAGACATTTTGGGCTGAAGCCATCAACACAGTTTGTTATACTCAGAATAGGTGTATGATTAACAGGCAATTGTCCAAAACTCCCTATGAAATTTGGACAGAGAGAAAGCCAAATATCTTTGGATGTAAGTGCTTCATCCACAACAATGGCAAGGACAACCTAAAAGCTTTTGATGCTAAAGCTGATGAAGATACTCATCTGAAAGTAAAGCTTATAGAGTGCTCAACAAAAGGACTATGGTCACAGAAGAGTCTATCCATGTGGTTTTTGATAAACCAAATGTTAATGGAGAAGACATAGATAAGCTAACTGAGAAGAAGAATGAGTCAACTACACAGAAGAGTCCCTATGCTGAAGAAGATGTAAGAGCACTCAACCCTGATGAAGATGAGATAGCTGAATCTCAGAGACAACTGGAAGGTCTGCAGCTGAATGATGATGAAGATGTTGTTCAATACAACTTAGCTGTGAGACGGCTGGATTCCGCAGACTTACTCCAACCAGATATGAGATGACTGAGAGACCATCCACCTGAGTTTATCATTAGAAATGTTAGAGATGGAGTAAGAATCAGATCCATAGACAACATGAAGCTATGTTTATTTGTTTCATCTCCCAAATAGAGCCTAAAGATGTGTCTCAAGCATTAGATGACACATTGGATTAAATCGGGAAGAAGAGTCAATCGTTTGAAATAAACAAAGTTTGGGAATTGGTTCAAAGTCCTACCCACCAAAATGTTATTGGTACTAAGTGGGTATTTAGAAATAAGACGAATGAGAAAGGATCTGTCGTAAGAAACAAAGCAAGATTGATAGCCAAAGGGTATTGCCAAGAGGAAGGTATAGATTTTGATGAAACCTTTTCTCATGTTGCTAGATTAGAAGCAATTAGATGTTTCTTACTTATGCTGCTCACAGGAATTTCACTGTGTATCAAATGGATGTAAATGCATTTTTTAATGGACTTTTGGAATAAGAAGTCTATGTGGAGCAGCCTCCAGGTTTTGACCAGAAAACTATTGGAGATAAAGTCTAAAAGCTCAAGAAAGCCCTGTATGGATTGAAACAAGCACCTAGAGCCTAGTATGACACACTGTCTCAGTTTCTCATTGACAATGGATTCACCAAAGGTAAGATTGATAGAACACTCTTCAAAATTCAAGATGGGAAGATTATACTGCTTGTTCAAATTTATGTGAATGACATCATATTTGGATCCACAAATAAAGAGTTGCGTGACAAGCTTTCAAACCCTATGTAAGGAAAGTTTAAAATGAGTATGATGGGAGAGATAACCTTCTTCCTAGGTCTTCAAGTCAAGCAATTAAAGGATGGAACCTTCATAAGTCAAATCCAATATACCGTAGATTTGATGAAGAAATTTGGTATGGAATAGAAGTTATCGAGAAAGATCCCCATGAATACATCAATCAAGATGGATATGGGTACGGATGGCAAACCCAGTAGATCAAACAAGATATAGAGTTCTCATTGGATCATTGCTCTATTTGACATCAAGTATGCCATACATCACCTTTGTTGTAGGTGTATGTGCTAGATTTCAATCGCACCAAAAGAGAGTCATATGACCGCAACCAAGAGAATCTAAGGTACTTGAAGGGTTGCCAGGAAATTGGCTTATGGTATCCAAAGGATGGAGGATTCGAGCTAGTTGGCTACTAAGACTCAGATTATGCTGGATGTAGAGAGGACATGAAAAGTACATCAGGTACTTGTCAAATGCTTGGAAACAGATTAGTTTCTTGGTTCAGCAAGAAACAAAATTCAATAGCTACATCCACATTGAAGCGAGTACATAGTCGGTAGTCACAGTTGTGCCCAAGTTCTATGGATGAGGCAACAACTGAGAGATTATGATATAGAAGAAAATGATATTCCAATTTTGTGTGATGACACAAGTGCTATTGCAATTACTCAAAAAATCTAGTATTGTATTCAAGAACCAAGCACATTGATATTAGAAATCGACTTATAAGACATCGTGTTGAAAAGAAAGACATTACATTGGAATACATCTCAACTGATAAGCAGTTAGCTGACATATTCATTAAGCAATTATGTGAATCAAGGTTTGAAGAGCTTAAAAATGAGCTAGGTTTGATTGGTGAGTTAGGAGACTCGGAAGACTCAATCAACATAGTCAAAGAAGAGTAAAAATGAAAATCAGCAAAGTTTCATTTTCCAGCCAAGTGAAACAGCCAAGATGGATAGTTAGTTGTATCGAGTTAGCTGACAACTGAGTGATCACCATGAGAAGAGAAGCAGAGTTGAGTCAATTTTGAAAGATAACTGAGTTATTTATGAGCTAAGTGACAAAACGTAGTCATTTTCTATGAGCAGGAATGTTTTTGGGCATTACGTCAACGTAATTATGGTGTCAGAATAAAGCCTGTACACATCTAGCCTAATATTTGATACAAATGTTGTTGCATTTAATACGGGGAAGTTAATGTGGTTTAAAGCTTTTAATCTCAACCGTTGATCGTTATCAACCTTTTCAAATTCTAAAAACAGTCCCCTCATGTCCCTTATATACCAAAAATCAAATTTCTCTCTCCTCATAAAACACTCATCTTTCTCAAGCAAAGGCAAAGTTCTCTCTGCAACTAAGCAAAACCCTAGTTCGTACAATGTTCGAAGTTCAAGTTTTTCACCGTTCATTTTCAAAAATAGCTTTAAGTTTCAACTTCGTGAAGATGGCTGAGAAGATCCACTCGGGTTTGACCATGGATTTTGATGGTTTGGTGAAGCAGGGGGCTGACAAAGCCCTTGCTAAGAAGATAGCTGACAAGTTGGAGAAATCCGGCCTCAAGGGATTTCTCACCATGGAGTTCTCGCATACATACCTTGAAGAGGTCGCAATGTTTTATGTGAATGCTGAGGTTCACGATGGAGAGATAAGGTCGTCTGTCCACATCACTGATATAAAGATTACTACTGCGGACCTGGCTACTCATTGCCACCTTCCTTCAAGTGGGATGAAGGAAATTACTGAAAAAGATGTTAACATGGCTGCGGCGTGGAAGGAGGTCGCCAAGCCGAGTGCTTTTACAGTCAGGGCATTTTACACATCCAAGAAGTCGCTCATCAAGGACGACTATCACAAACAGATGGATGTTGTGTCCAAATATGTGGTCATGAAGTTTGGCAGCTTCAATCAACTATCTCGGACGAAACTGACAATTATGGTTGCGATTATGGAAGAAAAGAAGGTGAACTGGGCTGAGTTCATCTTCAGCCAAATCTGCCAGAACGTCATAAATAAGACCATTAATGATGCCGATCTATTTGTGAGTTCGCTGGGGCATGGCCTTGTGATTGGTCATTCTCAGGTGCTCAGGGGCAAGCACATGCAAGAAGAGTTGACACCAGCGGAGGTGAGTCAGTTGATCCTGTCCCCAAAGACACTCTTGCAACTGCCAAAGCTCCTTCTCCGAAGCCTATTCAGAAGAAGAAGAGAGCTGCTGCAGCAAAGACTGCCCCTGCCTTTTCAGCCGTGGAAGACCCTGCTCCTGCCCCAACAGCCGAGACTGGGAAGGACCCTCTTGTACCTTCTCAAGTTGTAAAGAAGAAGTGCACTGTCGTGCCTAGGAAGGCATCTGCATCGAAAAAGCTGAAAAAGGGTGAATCAGCTTTTACATTTGAAGAGCCTGGGAATGTGGAACCCGAAGTTCCTTTGGTTATGACCAAAATAAGGCGATTGGTAAAAGACCAGCCTTGGAAAAACAAGCCGAGTCTGGCACTGAGACTGTGAAAGAGATTGTTGAAGTCGAAGAGCAGCAGTCTAAGTAAGCTGAAGGTGGTGAATAAACCACTGATATAATTGAGAAGATCGCTGGCGATGAAGGTCAACAGATCAAGAAGAATTGCCTGTTCGTTAGACAACTGAAGAAAAGAAAGTTGGAACAGCTGACCAAGGCAAGGATTTAGATGTACGCTCCCCTCAGACGGATGATCAAACAGCTGAGGAGGAGAGGGATCCTTTTGAGCCTGTGCAGGAGAATGATGACACTGTGATGTTGTCTCCTACATATCCAGAAATTCAGGAGAGGCTTAGAACTTGGATGACCTAGAAATTGAGCCTGTCTAGGCATCAATTCAAAAGCCCAAAATTCATTGAGGAAGAAGAATACCTCATAGAGTTTTTGGGATGCACTGCTCTGGATGAAGACTGTTGCATCCACATTTTGTTTGATAAGGCTATTGAAAATGCCAAGGCTATTGAAGAGTTGCAGAAGCCTCATTATTGTGCCTTCACAGATGTGCCAGAACATGCCTTAGAACTAGCTGACATCAGTGACAATGATATTGAGGAAATTGAGTTTAGGCAAGTTATAAGGGAATCCAAGGAGATGCACGAGCAGAGTATGACAAAGGGCCCTGGATAATCTTCCTCTATTATGATTACTCAACCAATGGCTAGACAACCGTGATGCAAATATTATAGGAGATATCTGAGGAACAGTCTTGAGAATAAGGGAATAGATTGGGAAAACTAAGGCACTGATGCATGAGCAGGTCACATATTTTAAATCTTTATTTGCAAAAATGGTGATATGGAGCTCAGACAATGCCAAATTCCAGCAACGTCAGAGAGACCACATGTTTAGGATGGATCAATCTCACAAGAGTTACATGGAGTTGCTCAAGGCTCAACATAAGGCAGAACTTCAAAAATGGAGGCCAACATGCAAAAGGATATTATGGTTCTCCAAACCACGAGATGAAGCTGATGGCATCCGAGACAAAGGCTCTACGGTCTAAATTTCAAGAAGCCTACTCAAAGACTCACGACGAGCAAGACATGACAAACATCAAGATTGATCTACTCCTTGGTGGAGTATTTCCTTAATTGTCTCTACCCCTTAGTGATGATGCCAAAAAGGGGAAGATGAAAGTAAGCGGCGAGAGAGAGTGATAAGGATGGAAATAAGGGGAAGCAAGCAAGTGTGAAGACAATGATGTGAAAAAACCGTCCTTGAAAATTATGCTTGCTAAGACCCCTCATCAAAGTGAAGTGAGCCTCAATTCTCAGTCAACTACCTTAAGAACTATCGATTGAAGAAAAATCGATATGGCATACAAACAATCAAGACAAGCCATTGAAGTCAATTTGAGAAGGTAGCTGAGAAGTATTCTGGAAGAATCAAATATTTTAAGCAAGGTATGAAGGCCCCCCAGCTGGTCTATTAAAAGACTTCCCAACTATGACCCCTCGTGAGATCACGATTACGATGCGAGGATCGAGCCAAGATCCCTAGAGGAGTTTCAGACTCTAGCTGCAGAAGGATATTTCAATAACATGACTCTACCTCGGGCGTGGGACTTGTATTGGGAAAAGGGACTCGACTTATGCAAATCAGCTGATAGGAAGCAAAGTTCAAGCAGTCAACCGACTGGCAAATCACCCATACAGTACACTCCTAGATGAGGAGCTGAGTAGCTACGAGGAAGGGGAAGGTTTGGAAGTGGTGGAAGAGGCAGAGATACTCCACCACACCAATACCAAAGGATGTTAGATATGTTGATCCACGAAAAAAGGGAATCCACTCTTTGGCCGGGTATGATACTCAAAAATATTGAAGTAGAAAGGAAGAATGAAGAACGGGAAGAAGACAAAAGTTGAAAATAAAAGGCTCACCCTCGAATAGGAAGAAAGGCAGAGAAGGGAGGACCCTGCAGCCAAACGAGCTTATGAAAAGAAGAAGAGGGAAGAAGAGGACAAGAAGAGGAGAAGAGCTGAAGAAGACAGGAGGAGAGCTGAGGATGAAGAGAGAAGAAGGAAGCTGTTGAGGCGTTGAAAACGCTGAACCCCTTGATGTATCTTACTTAGTTTGTATATACACAATTTGTAAGTATTTCTCGTATCATTTATAGAGAGTTTGTGATACTTGTTGTAAAATTTTGATTTTAGGCTCTGATACATTTGTACAAAGTCTTCATAGCTCTGATACATTTGTATAGACATGTATAGCTCTGATACAATGTATACGTTATTCTTTGTAAAAGCTTTGTAAAGTGCATTTGTAAAGTACAAGAATGATATATTCAAATAAAATTAACATATTCTACACATACATTCTTTGTTAATGCACTATTTACTTTGCTGTACTTATTTAAGTTTTAACATCATCAAAAAGGGGGAAATTGTTAGGAAAATTTTTGTTTAGATTTTGATGATACCATGTAAAACTTAGATTGGGAAGTTGGCACCCCATTTTCTATGTAATTCAACTTGTAATAGATAGGGTTGAATAAGCTGAGTTGAAGTCAGCTAAGTTGAAGATTACAAGAGTCGACTCAAGATCGAAGAGAAGACTTAATCGTTTGTGTAAAAGCCAAGTGAAGGTTCACCCAGTGACGTGAGAAAAGTCGTCTCGGTCACCGATCGACAATAAGTCATTCCAAAATAATTTGAATCGAATGTCTAAAGGGTATGTAGGAGACAAGACTTGAAAAAAGCTGAAAGAGATCCATTGTCAACACAAGTCAAGGTTTTGGCTGGAAATAGACCGGTGTCAGGCTGCCAGCAATAAAGTTGTTTTGCTGAAAGAGTGCAAAAAGCAAGGAACCAATGAGATGTACCTGAAAACCTATAGAGATGAAGGAGAAGATGCAGAGCATTAAATTCATGGTACGATCCACATTAATGCTGCAAGACAATACAAGCCAAACAACCTACGAGTGTGATTTGAAATTTGTGTCTATCTCTTTAACGGACATAATTTCAAATCTACACTATAAAAGGCTGAGGAAGCAAGTGAGAGAATGTAACCAATTACAAATTTCGTAAGACGATCAAGCATTCAAGCAAGCAATAACCTGTAAATTCTCTCAAGCTTTCAACGATATCCTCAAGCCAAATTTCGAAGGAACTCAATCCAACACATTCAGTGAAGGAAAGATTACTTCACTAGTTGAAGAGGAAATTTTGTTTAACGAACAAAAGGGGTCTACTCTCCAAGGTTGAAGGAGTAGTAATAAGATTCAAGTTTGAACCAGAGGGTTTAGACTCATTGGAGGGATGTGTGATCAAGTCCAAGAGTTTGAAGGAGCTGAAGTAGCAAGACAACTGTTTTGTGAAGAAGAAGTGAGTCCCGGAGGAAGCGGTGGCGTGTGTGATCGAAGTTGACTTGGGTTGTTGATCGCTTTGTAATAAAGATCTAGTTACCTAGTGCATTCCTCCAGGAGTTGGAGAAGAGTGGATTAGAGGAATTAACCCATCCTCGAACCACTATAAAAATTGTTTGTGTCTTATCTACTTACAACATATTTAATTCCCGCACTCATTCTATATCTCTTTGCTAAGTTATAATTCTTTGACTCGATTGATAATAACAATTCTTTGAAACAAGTATTGTAAAACAAGTTTAAAATCATAAGGGTGAAAAGTTTTCCATTGAACAAAACCAAATCAACTGCTATTCTAAGTGTTAGCTAAAAGAAGCTAAGTTATACTATCAACAACTCAGTCGAGTCTGTTGAGTGGGTAACTTTCTTTGAGTAAGCCAACCTAGTTATTCCTCAAGGATCGAGATGATTTGAGTTAACTCGAAAATAATTTTAAAGGACTAAATCGAAAAATTAGTAAGGTTTATTCAACCCCCCTCTAAACCTTACTCATCACCCCTTGGGACCTACACACGATATGGCACGATATGTAGGAATATGGCACGATATGAAAATGACATTATAAACTATGGCACGAAATGACACGATATTGTACGAAATAACACGATATATACACGATCCAGTATTATATAGTGCCACATTAAACCTACAATGCATAATATAGTGGCATGATATCGTGTCTCTATATCATGCACCACACTGATGTAATGAATGTTTGTGCATATCGTGGCACGATATACTATAATTATCGTGCAATATCGTGCCACAGTAGAAAGGCTTATATCGTGCGATCTCATGTACATATCATGCAAATATATTTGTGTACATTTCTTGTCTTTAAATTTAGAAATTTCACATGTCATGCAAGTATATTCGTGTACAATTTAAAAAAGGATAAGTAACTAAGAGGAAAAATAACATTGCCTTGTTTCTCCCTTTGTCTGGTGCGATTTTATGTAGATGAAAGAGCCCAAAACAAACTTCTTGCTATTTTGTGCAGAAGAGAGGGTAGAGAGAGTAGAGAGAGAAAAAATAGAAAGCTGGAGGAAAGTACTATGTATGTATGTATGTATTAACATGAGAGAGAAATACCTACTTTACCTACTTTAAGGCTTGCATTTAAAGCATCAAAAGTTTTTGGGTAAAAGAACCACAAAAGTGGGTAGAAAACTTACTTTTTCATCTCACATGTCAAAAAAGTATGTCCTATCCCAAGCGGGTATTTCCCATAATTTGCTCAAAAACAAATCTAACTAAAAATCATATCCAACTTCGTATACATCGATGATAACTTAATTGCATCAAAGAACATGAAGGAGCATCTCAAACCTTTGGAAATATTTTCAGATGCTTGTCACAAAGAAGGACTAGTGCTTTCAGAGAAGAAGACAATAATTGCTACAAGACAGATTGAATTCCTCGGAATGGAAATCGATGAATCTGGAATAATCCTACAAAGCCATATTGTAGAAAAAATACAAGGATTTCTAGATACGCTGAAAGACAAGAAACAACTTCAAAGTTTTCTCGGAGTTGTTAATTTTGCTGGAATGTTCATAAACAATCTGGCACATTAAAGGAAGGTGTTTAGCCCATTGCTAAAAAAAGATGCCATATTCAAATGGGAGGATGAACATCAAGAAGGAATAAAGCAGCTTAAAGAAGTTTGCAAAAGCTTCCAAAACTTGCAATTCCACAAGATGGAGATGAACTGGTTCTATATACAGATGCCAGTGACTATTGGTGGATAGTAGTTCTTACAAAGGCTTCACCAAACGGCGAAGTGCCATGTAGATATTGCAGCGGTCTTTTTACAGACAGTGAGGCAAATCGATGGCATATAAACAAGAAATAATTCTTTACAGTCAGAAAGGCTTTCAAAAAATGGCCTTTATTTTACTGGCTAAAAAGTTTACTTCGAAAATTGATAATTCAAGTGTCAAGCCTTTTTTAAAAAATAAAATTGAATCAAAACCAGAAAAGGCCAGTCTACTTAGATGGAAAGTTGAATGCATATATTATGATTATAATATTGTCATTATAAAATCTCATAAAAATGTTCTTGCATATTTTCTAACAAGAGATGGAGGGAATTGAAGCTTATTCCATCCTCACAGCATTAAGACACCTCGGCTATCATCTTGAGATGCTTCTCCGAGAATTTGACACTCTGGCCATCAATGCTGATTTGGGTGGAAGGTTACAAAAGAATGATCGGGACAAAGTAACCGACCGCATACGAGCTTGTGTTCGATCTCATTCTCATCTGAGATTTGCATTTCAAGGGCCACTCCTCTAGTCCGCTAATAAGCAAAAGGAGCGTTTAGAGAACGGGGCTCCCCAACCCATAGCAGAGGATTCAAGTACCTCTAGCACAAGTCCTAAGTCGCGAAAATATTGGCCCGAGGAAAGATGATACTCCGCAGTCAAATCCCGAGTCATCATGTCAACCCGGACGTCCGGTAAAGGACAAAGAGATCAATCTTAGGCCAATGATGGGCAATTCTAAGGTTGATACTAACGAGATTAAAGTTTTTTCTTCTTGGCAGGAATATCAAACAAATTGGGAGAAACTTATTTCAAGACAAGGGATACATCCAGAAAGAACGAAGATCGACATTTCTGGAAAATATCCAAGGGTGTTGATGTTACCAAACTCCAATCCACACGAGGTCAAGCGGGGGTATGAATTTGGAGCCGTGGCTTCAATCTATACTACCCCCCTGCTTTTCTGGAGATAAAACTATTACCTAAATGGATCCAGGAAGTAGTATACGAGTGCTGGTCCAGAAATGAGAGCCTAAAACGCGGCGATACTTTAGAACTGTATTTGTGGAAAAAGGTAATCATGAAGCCTTCCATTACATTCGGCTTCGAAGGCCAGACGAACGTGCTTTCAAAGCAATCAAGGAAGCAAGTTCGGAAGAAGTTACCCTGGTTTCGTCTTTTACTGAAGATCAAATTTCAACAGGACGAGCTTGGGGTTTATGGGTCTGTCTTATAGAGATGGACAAAGTCAAGTTTCGGTTCACGTTTTATCAGAATTCGGTGAATGGATCATTCCTGGTAAACACCATGACAGGAAAAACAACATGATTTGCAGAAGACCTATTTGAGAAAAAGAGGAGACTTCTTTGGGAAAACAAGCTGTCGGGGAGTAAAGAAACTCGCCAGAAATACTGTAACATGGCTCATATTGGCCACTGGGAAAATCATATTTGCCCAGAATGTCCGAATCAAAAAGAGAAAGAATTTGGTAAAGGATTCCGGCCAAAGAATGACCGGAGATGTCCCAGAGACGGAGAAGGAAAATCACACAAGCTGCCGAAGTATCCAATAATTCGGGGACTACCAAAAAAGTAGATTCCCCAGATTTTGTGGTAACATGTGATACCCACTTACCCAAAAGACAAAAGATGGGTCATAACAAGAACAGATTGACATCCAACTAGTAGATGCCAATAATTCAAGCAAATGACGCGTAAAGGATGGCGTCATAATATTCCTTCCATTAACTAAAGGACGGAAAAAGAGAGTCATCAGATAATGGAGTCTTATCAACAAACTTTGGATACCAGACAAAGGAGGGCCCAAACCATAATAGAAGAAGATAGATGCATCTTTACCTCTATATAAACAAGAGCTTGGGAAGGCTAAAGGCATCGATCAATATCTCTTAGTCTTCTAAAATAAAATTTTCTTTGTAGGAATAGTTGAGTATTTAAATTATTCAGAGTATTTTAAGTTTCTGTTTATGTGTAAGCGAGTGCAAGCCTCATATATGAGAGGCTAAAAAAGTATTCTCCTCCCAAAAGGAGATTACTGATGTAATAAATTTTCTTTAAGTTCTTAATAAAAAGAGGTTTTTGCTTCAACATGTGTTCATAATGTTCTATTAATTTTATCCCTATTAAGAATTATCTTGTACGCCTGGAGTAGGAAACGAACTAAGGATGTGCTGAACAGTTTCTGAAGGACTCGAATAACTTGTAGACCATCTTCCCTGATTGGTGAGGTTGAACGTCGACGTTTGTCAAACAGTCTAGGGGCAGTGATTTTCCGACTGGTGGTGTTGCAAGCCATCTCACCCGGAGTTATTTCGGTCAAAGAAAAGTATGAATTTTAAGGGATATTTTAATTTTATGGAAGCATGTTGGGCCAGATATGGTTGTAATGGACTATATCCGTTTCTGTTAATAAACTTAGGCAAATTGAAGATTTGTATACATGTTAATAAGGACTTTACAAAAGTATGCGCTGTTAAGTTTATAGGCTGGAAATCTAACATGATTCACTTAAAACCTCTAAATAGAGACTGGAACTAAGTAGGTGTAACAATACCACGAATAAAACAGGTGACAGAAAATGAAAGCTTTCACAACATGTGATACATTGCATAATATGGTAATTTGGGACTTGCATGGCAATATTTATAATCTGCGGGACTATTTATGTATATTTCTAATACTGTGGGACTTATAGTGCAAAATCTGGAAACAGTGGCATGACTTTTGCAAAGTACGAGACTAAGATTGTAACAGGCCTAATCCTGTGGGACTAAGTATGCAATTTTTTCTAACTGCTTTATTCTTGTTATATGCAATTTATAACTTTATTTTTAATCAATATAATAGAATCTTTATAACTACAAGAATAACTGACCAAGTTTACATACTTTTATAAGAGAAACTACTATTACAATCATTGCTCTGGTCAAACACGTCATATATACATAGGAATATCACCACAACAACTAACAAAATAATGCCGCTGCTGGCACAACTTAATTAGATCGAGGAAACCTCTCAACTATTTCGTCATCACCTGGATCTTCCCCTTTAATATGTTTTTAGAAAAATACATACATGAGGAAAGAAAACTTCAGTGAGTGGGTGCCAGTGTGCAAGTGTGGATTTTTAGATGGGACTGTTCGTTAGCAACATGCACTCAATCAATCTGTAACACAATTAATTCAAATATCACATTAACGATGGGACTGTTCGTTAACGGTAAGTGACCCCATGTTCTCCCTTATCACTCCTATATTGTGGTGGCGTAAAGTCTTATCCCCTTATTGCACCACACTACGGCACGACTCTCCACACTGGGGCTCGCGGCCCGAAGAAGTCATATACCAGAATATACCGATTCTACGACTCACTTCTACCCTTGAAACACTCCATCCGTAGGAAGTGGGATATGGTTGTGCACATCGGAGAACCTTTTAACATCGCAGCTCTTGCCGACCAAATTTAACTCATTTATCCACATCACACTAGGGCCCAACACTTACCAAATAAATCACAAACTAATACTCTTTATAGGTAAGGACAAGCCTCTCTTATCACCTTATTTTTATAATTTATACTTCAAAATGATTCAGACACTAGAATTCATCCCTTGTATGATAAAATTAATTTTATTTCTTTTATCATAGATTAGATGAAAGAACAACACAGTAGCTCACCTAATTGTGTGTCTTGAATATTTCATGGAAATGTATTTGTGTAATATGATAATAAATTTGCTTGGCTACCCTACTTGAGTTAAGCAATAAAATGTTTAATACATGAAATGCAAGTAGTCGAGAATTTAAATGCAATCAGACGCCTTAAGCATGTTAATTTATATAAGTTTTAGCATAAATTAGTATATACAATAGGAATTATGTAAAGATAATGTATATGTATAGCTCGAGTTAATTGGCTTTAGAAAATTACATTTCCTATTACATGCACAAGAAATCTTTTGTGGTCGTATAAAAACCTCTTTTTATTCATGGTTCTTATAATCTGAACAAGGTTTATATTTGATTTATTATACTAGTAAGAAATACATGCATCGCACGTGATCCCATAGAACTTTATTAAATTAATAATACTATTAAATATTTTTATTGATGATGAATATTAAAATAGTTTAATGTACTTTACCTATATATATATATATAATAACAAAATAATCAAACTATTAAAAGAAAACTTTCAAAGTAATATATATTTTGTTTTTATAAGTATAAATCAATATGATTAATTTAATCTTTCAAATAACTCTAGCCGACAAAAAAATTAAAATTAATATGACAACAAAATAAGTTCATATACTAGCTTACGATCATATTAATCAATCTTTTGTTATGTTTTAATGGCTATGAATGTCTTTTTGTTAATTAATTTCAGAAGTCTTTTAACATTATTAGATGCATTATGCATCATTAATATTCGGTAATTCATGAGCTAAATATTGATATCACTATCACATTAATCAAAAACTTAAAATTGATATAAATTACATATTTACCAAAAAATCAGGCATAACTTCATAATTTTAGTTGTAATTGTTATTTATCAAAAAAAATATAAATTAAATATTAATATTACCTAGTACGATCGTATGTTTCTTTTATTCTGTCTAACTACTCTGGTTAACAAAACATAACTCCAAAAAAATATTAAAATTAAAACATATGGACAATAAGGAAAATTCTTTTATATAGAATCTTGATTCTACTTCCAAAGTGAATATTTTTATCATAAAAATTATACTTTAAGTTATTGCAATCTATCTATTTTGAGTGCCATATTTAAAATAATAAATCTTAATCCAGTACATATGAAAATTAAAACATTATTGTCATCTTTCATCCAACAATGGAAAAGAACATTATTGTCATCAAGAGTCATGTTTTAAATAAAACTTTAAAAAACTGATAACTTGAAATCTAAATTTTAAAACTCTATCCAATTGCATATAAAATATATTCACTCAATAAATAATAAACCGAAGATAATCTTAAAAAAAAGCCAGTTATCCAAATTCTTATTCAGTCAAACTTTAATAGTTAAATATAATACTAATAGACTTTTATACTTGAAAATTACTTACTAATGTTATTTAAAAGAAACACAAACTCAATTCATTTTAGAAATATATATTATGCTATTAGCGATGGTACTTGCAATTGAACTGACTCTTTACGTTTGTTATAAAATTAATATATTTGTAAATATTTTTTAAGTATATAGTTATACAAATTATAATTACACTTAATATGCTAAAATAATCTATATTTGTATAATTTTTGAAGAGACCACAAACTATAAAATTTGTAATACCCCGAGTCTCAAACTACCCGTTTGACCAATATATTTGAGCACTATGTGTATTATAATGGCATAATATGACTCATTAGACAAAATGATAAAATACTAGACGAGAGTTGTATATTAAGTCGAATAATATGTAATTAGCATATATACAAAGTTTTAACTAATAAAATATAGTTATATAATTGTATATATGAAAGAATGATTACTTACGATATACCTTATATATATAAAGAGTTTAGCTAATATATTATATTATATAACTAAAATCTGCTCTAATTTTATATATAATAATAATATATATTTTTATAGGCTGGATCCAGTTAGAATGTAGCTATTCATTATTAAAGCTTAATAGTTTTTAGTTTAATATTCTTAGTTTAAGTGTATCAGGTTATATATATGTGTGTGTCTCAATGTTAGATAATTACAGAATTTTAAAAACTTCATTTGTAAGAAACACCCACTCGCACTGTGCATATACGTGTAACTCTATGAATGATCAAACTGAGACATATATAGACACACACACCCCTACACTATATACGTGTATTACAAATGATCAAGCTAAGTATACCATATCTATATGTGATCTAGAATCAATTATATAATAAAAAAATAAGCTAATGTATTAACCGATTTTCACGTAGTATATATGAAGAAAATGTAATCGTATATTTGGTCTTTTACGTTTTTAGCTTCATTTTATGTTCTTTCACTTTACATTTCAGATGCACGTGTCACAGTTTTATAGGTCCAGGAAGTTAGAAATCATTCTTCTCTCTCATTCACGTCTTCTGTGGTTTGCTGAGCTAAGACTGCTATATATATTGTGCAGCTCTCTCACTCTTACTGTTATATTGGAATATATGAATATATTTCTTCTTTCTCAAGTTTGAATGTCGTTGTTGAATAGCTTAATGGAATTTAACATGGTATCCAGAGCGTAGGTTCTCATCATGCCGCCTCGCTGGGAACCGGTTCTCAATACTGGTACGAAGCTGAAAGAGGATGATCCTTTGCACCTCCAAAGCTCGGACCACCCAGGTGCATCACTGGTTACTACCTTACTTACAGGTGACAACTATTTAATTTGGAGTCAATCCATGAAGATAGCTCTAGGAGCTAAAACAAAATTAGGATTTATTGATGGTAATTGACCCACCTAAACCGGATTCCCCCCAATATGATCAATGGAAGAAGGTTGACTGCATGATAATTTCTTGGATTCTAAGCTCGATTTCAAAAGATATCGTAGATGCCTTTGTTTATGTTGATTCGGCGAAAGCCCTATGGGATGATTTGGCTGAGAGGTTTGGAGAGTGTAATGGGCCACTATTATATCAACTGAATAAAGACATCTGTAATCTGAAGCAAAATTATATGAGTATAATGGTTTACTATACCAAACTTAAAAAGTTGTGGGATGAACTGTCATGTTTAGATCCCCTGCCTGTTTGCAGTTGTGGTGTAAGCAAGGATCTCTCTGATACGGAAATGAAAGATAGATTGGTTCAGTTTTTGATGGGCTTAAATGATAGTTATGATAGTGTGAGAAGCCAAGTGTTGTTAATGGATCCTTTGCCCAGTATTAACAAGGCCTACTCGATGATCTTGAGGGTTGAGAGACAGAGGGATATTCAGGGGAATCCAACTGATATTGTTGAGAACTCAGCTTTACTTAGCAGGGCAATTGCTCCAGCCCGAAATAAATCTGCAAGGGGAGGCCATAATGCTGCATCTTATGGCAGGAACAGACCCAACAATGTTAGGAGGAGCAAAGAAGAAAAGGCCAAACTCCTGTGTAAGCACTGTAACATAGCTGGTCATGATATTTCTGAGTGTTTCAAGTTGCATGGCTACCCGGATTGGTACAAAGATTTCAAGGAACAGAAACAAAGACAGTCTGCAGCTAATCTTGTTGAGTCAGAGCATAGAATCACTGATAAACCAGTGACCACTGAGGATAATAAGGGGCAACAATTCTCTGATATGAGCAGCATAATCCAACAGGAGATTGTCAAATACATGTCCACCAAAATGAATGGGGGGTCTGCAGGACATGAATCTAATTATAGCTTTGCTAGCTTTGCTGATTTTGATGGTAAGCCTACTCCCTACCCTATTTACTATGCATTGTCTATGCAAGAGAAAATTGGTAATGGCTCATGGGTGTTGGACACAGGGGCTAGTAGGCACATGTGTTCCAACCCTAATCTCTTATCTTCCATAACCCTTCTCCAACCTCCAGTTAATGTTTATCTTCCAGATGGTACTACTAAATTGGTCACACATGCAGGAACCAGTAAAATCTCACCACATTTAACACTCACTGATGTACTCTTTGTCCCAAGCTTTAAATATAATCTCTTATTTATAGCACAATTGGCACACCAAGCTAACCTTAAATGCACTTCCTTCCCAATCACTGTGTTTTTCAGGCCCTACATGGTGAGGAGATACTGGCTGTTGGCAAAGCATCTGGGAGACTTTACCTTCTTCAGCAAGATACCACTCTTTCTAGCACATCTACCTCTGTTTGTAATGTTGCTAATTCCACTTGTACTGATGATTTTGACCTTTGGCATAAACGTTTTGGTCATGCTTCTTTGCATCTGTTGCAACATTTACCTTTTCTCAAACATTTATGTACCCTTGCAGTGGGAAAACACTTACAGTCATGTGACATTTGTCATAAATCTAAACAGCATAGACTTGCTTTTCCTCTAAGTACCATTCATACTACAACTTCTTTTGAACTTGTGCATGTGGATATATGGGGTCCCTATAAAGCTAATAATATCCCTAATGCTTCTTATCTCTTAAACTTGGTTGATGACTATTCTAGGGCCACATGGACTTTTTTAATGGCCCATAAACACCAGACTCCACAATTGCTCCAGAATTTTATTGCTATGGTTCACACACAGTTCAGTACATCTATCAAAGCCATTACAAGTGATAATGGAACTGAGTTCCTCAGTCTCACTTGCCAAACCTTGTTTCAAACCAATGGAATTCAGCACCAAAAAAGATGTTCCTACACCCCTCAACAAAATGGGGTGGTAGAAAGGAGACATAGGCAATTGCTAGAGATAGCAAGAGCTCTTATGTTTCAATCCCAGGTCCCTGGAAAATTCTGGCCCTATTCTATACTCACAGCCACACATATTCTAAATAGGCTTCCTAGCTATGGCTTGCAATGGCACTCTCCCTATGAAATGCTTCATAACAGCCTCCCTGATTATTCCTTTCTCAAGCCTTTTGGTACATCTTGCATATGCCACCAACCTCACCCTCACAAGAGTAAATTCACAACCACAAAATTTCCATAAGTGCATCTTCTTAGGTTATGTCCCAGTCAAAAAGGTTTCGAGGCTTTATGATTTAGACACACATTCTCTCCATGTTTCCAGAGATGTTGTGTTTGTTGAAGATGTTTATCCCTACCTTACCAGCCCTTCACACAGTGCATCTTCACCCTTACCTATCCCATCCTCTGCTCATCCTGCTCACATTTCCTCTCCTCCTATTCTTGATCCCTCCCCACCAGCCCTCGGAAAAGCTCCCCGTACCACTGCTCCACCAGCTTGGTTAAATGATTTTGTGACTAATGCTATCCCAGATTGCAAGCCAACAGCAAGTATCAACTCTTCTACTCCACCTTCCACATGTTCTTCTTGAACTCTTTCTTTTCACCCTTCTTACATGTCCTTTCTAGCAAATGTGAACAATATTCATGAGCCAAAATCATATTCTCAAGCAAAAACTGATAGTAAATGGGTAGAGGCTATGCAACATGAAATAACTGCCTTGGATAATAATCACACATTGGATTTAACAGATTTACCCAAGGGTAAGAAAACTATTGGTTGCGGGTGGATTTTCAAGGTTAAAATGAATCCGAATGGTTCAGTTGAGAGGTATAAGGCTCGTCTAGTTGCCAAAGGATATGATCAGGTGGCAGGTATTGACTACACAGATAGTTTCTCACGTGTTGCCAAATTAGTAACTGTTAGGCTTTTCATTGCCTTGGCTACTAGCAGACAGTGGTCTTTGCACCATTTGGACATTAATAACGCATTTCTTCATGGCACCCTTAATGATGAGATTTATATGCAGCCCCCAGAGGGGTATCCTGTATCTAAACCTGGCCAAGTGTGTCTTCTTCGCAAGAGTTTATATGGACTCAAGCAAGCTTCCAGGGAATGGAATTCAGAGTTATGTAACAGACTTTTGGATTATGGTTTTGTTCAATCCTCTCATGATCACTGTCTCTTTACAAAGGGTGGTACAGATGACTTTCTTGCTCTCTTAGTCTATGTAGATGATGTCCTCATCACTGGTTGCAAAGAAGAAGACATCCAACACCTGAAACACTACTTCGATGTGCTTTTTACCATCAAAGATCTTGGTTTTGCCAAATACTTTCTTGGGATAGAGTTTGCTCACAGTGCTTCTGGTACTTACATTCATCAAAGAAAATTTGCCTATTTCTCAATTTTACTCGGCCGGATCTCACTTTTGCTACTCAGCAGCTTAGCCAATTTGTGACTCATCCTTACTCTACTCACTGGGACGCTGCTCTTCATGTGCTTCGGTATCTTAAAAGCTCACCCTCTCTTGGTTTATTTTATCCCTCTAACTCAGCATCCCGCTTGATTGCATATTGTGACGCAGACTGGGGCACTTGCCCCGACACTCGAAAATCTGTAACAGGTTACTGAATTTTTCTTGGTGGTTAATTAGTTTCCTGGAAATCAAAAAAACAAAACACCGTTTCCCGCTCCTCCTCGAAAGCGAGTACCGTGCACTTGGTTCAACTGTCTGTGAACTTCAATGGCTCTCATACATTGCCAAAGATCTTCACATTGCCTTTCCTACTCCGATTGATCTCTGGTGTGATAATCAGGCCGCCATCCACATAGCGGCCAACCCCGTCTTCCATGAGCGTACCAAACACCTCGACATTGACTGCCACCTTGTCCGCAACCAGTTCAAAAACGGTTTCATCCACCTTCTACATATTTTCTCTGGGAACCAGCTTGCTGATATCCTTACAAAGGCCTTGGGAGTTGCTACTTTTCGATTTCTCTTGTCAAAGTTAGGCCTTCGTGATTTCCACCATGGCCTAACTTGAGGGGGGCGTGAAGAAAATATAATCGTATTTTTGGTCTTTTACGTTTTTAGCTTCATTTTATGTTCTTCCACTTTACATTTCAAATGCACGTGTCACAGTTTTATAGGTCCAGGAAGTTAGAAATTATTCTTCTCTCTCATTCACGTTTTCTGTGGTTTGCTGAGCTAAGACTGCTATATATATTGTGCAGCTCTCTCACTCTTATTGTTATATTGGAATATATGAATATATTTCTTCTTTCTCAAGTTTGAATGTCATTGTTGAATAGCTTAATGGAATTTAACAATATATATAGATATGTAGATCAATTTAAGACTACACGCGACTTTGAAGAGAAACAAAGAAGTCAGATAAGAAATAGAAGAAAAAGAAAATAGAAGAAAGGAAAAGAGGAAGAAATGGAGGCATTGGAAATCGTAGGGTCTTTACGACATCATTAGCATTCATATATTCAGTAAACTGCATAAAGGTGAATCCGTAAGTAAGTGGTACTATTATAATTATGATAGTTTTATGTTTCGTTTATACGAACAAATGAATGGATTCTCCTTCGGGAAGTCAAAGAATGAATGAATGGGATTCACCTTTATGTAATCCAAATGAATCCTTCAGGATTAATGCTAGCTAATGGACCGTCTCACAGAGCGGGTCTGGTCAACAATGAATGAATTGGTTCTTATGAATTGCATGCATATGACAATTGGTTATAACTGCTTGCGGTGTTCCCCACTGAGTTTTTATACTCATGCCACGTATATTCTATTTTTTATTACAGGCCAAGGAATAGGACAGTTGGGCTAACGACAACGAGCAACGTGTCTCCTCCCTTTTTGTTAAATCCTTTTGTATAGAAGTTCGACTTTGTAATATTATATGCGTTTGGGTTGTTTCAAAAGCGATATTTTACCCAACTTTTAATGTTACATTAAATTTTCTATTTAAGCTTCCGCTATCAATTATTTTAATTATAGAAAAGTAAAATTTAGTGTCGTTCTTTGAGCCTGCGAGGTTTAGGGCGTCACAAAATTAATCTGAATCATTTATTTTCTAAATAACACTATTTATTGTAAAATATAATTACCCATTCATTTTAATAATTTGTTACCTCTATTGAAGAAAAAAAAGATATATAGTACATTAATCTTTATTTAATTTTTTATTGAATTTTTGATCAAATAAGAAATTATACTTGCCAAAAATTAAGATTTCAAGTTATAAATTATTCCTTAACTATCTTTTTGTGTCTCCTTAGGCTCAAAGAATTCTTATAATTGAACATTAAATGTGGTTTCTTCACTCTAGTTTAGTATTTTGTATGGTTTAATATAGTTAATTTGATATATATAAATATTATTATTTATACTATTTTATTACCTACATTAAATTGTAATTTAAGAAATACAAAAGTTTGACACATAAATCAAATTATTTCATATTAAATTAATTTATTTTTATTAAAATTTTATATGACCCTTTTCATTCGTGATTCTTGTCACAATTATTTTGATTAATATCGAAATAAGATTAAAGAAAAGAAAAGTCCTGATCACAAGCCAATTAGGTAGCGCAAAATTTGGGGCCTCGTTAAAAACCTACTGGAGTAAAAACCACCCTTGTGGGAAAAATCCCTAGTAGGAAAAGAGTATCCCGCGAGAGAAAACCAGAAAATACACAAATTCCCAGAAACAAAAATCATCTAACAAATCTATATTGTGTACGTCCAACATAATCATCAGTGAGAATGGGAATAATGTTCGCCGGAGGAGCATCCCACCATCTGGAGTTTGGGAACTTACTGAGATAGTCCGCCACACGATTTCCCTCCGGATAAATGTGAGAAATAACGAAGTTCATTTGAGAAATCATATGCAATGAAAGATGCCAATGACCCAGTAGACGCCACGGGATAGAACCTGCACGATTACAAAAGAGATCCACCACAAAACTCGAGATTGACTCCACCTAAAGATTCGTCCATCCTTTATTGAAGGCGTAGGATGCAACCTTAATAACCACAATTAATTCCGCCACAAAAGCATATCCCGTCCCGCATTGTTCAACAAAGCAACCTCTGAAAAAGCCCCTTGTCGTACGGTATGCCCCGGTAGCCCCAAGACACCCAGGTGAACCAGTAGCACTGCCATCCGTATTAACCTTGATCCAACCTAGTAGAGGAAGATGCCAAGGAACAAGAATGATAGTGGGAGCCCGTGATGTACGACCCTGGACCTTGAGACGACGAAGACAAAAGAGATCCTCTTGCGTGTTATTCATGCACCCCTTATCCAGACTAGCGGATTCCAAAATCATCACCCGAAGTTGAACCAACGCCACATCCAGTGACAAAGTAGCCAGATGCCGAAAATAATCGCCACTTTCCATAGAAAAGCCACTTGGTCACTGAAATGGAAACCCATTGCATAGATCAGAAATTCGTTGAAACTATGAGTAGGATGCAGAGTAACAATGAATGAATCAGCCATCCAGCCCCACAGTGTCCCTGCAAAAATACAAGAAATAAAAAGATGATCAATTGAATCTGCGTGGGAGTAGCACATGCTTCAAAAGGTCGGCCCAATGAAGCCCTAAGATCGCATGACATCAAGGACCACAAGACGTCCGAATATCGCTCTCCAAACAACCACCGATCGCCTCTCCGGGATGTTCGGATACCAAATCTAAGAACCCCATCTAACCACCAAAAGAGAAGGTCGTAAAAACGAGTAAGCCTCCTTAGAAGAGACCCTGCCATCCATAGCATGCATCCAGACACGTTTATCCACTGAGTTCAGGGAAAGCAGACATCGGACAATATCCTGAACAATATCCAAGTTAGCCCTCACAAAAGATATCGTGAAATGCCAACTGTTATCATAAAAATAATCAGAGATCATGCCCTGGAAGTGAATACGGTACGCAGGAGGAATTCCAATTCGGTCTGCAATAACATAACCTAGCCAATTGTCGAAGAAGGAAGGAACGTGCGTCTAATTGCCCCGTTAGCCAAAAAATAATGCTTGCGAAGGGTGGTGTGCACAATGGAGTCTGAGGTGAGAATCTTCCAACCCAACTTCATGAGGTAATCTTGATTAGCCGTGATAATAGAACGAACCCCAGGCCCCCTTCTTTCCTAAGGGTACAGTAACGGGTCCAGTTGACCACATGATTACCGTTCTGATTGATGTCACCGGTCCAGGTGAAGTTACGCATGGCTGTCTCCAACTGCTTGAGCATGGTAATCGGCCATTTATACACCATCATAGTGTGAACGAGAGAGCTCGTTATCACAGAATTCACCAAATAAACCTTGCCAACAAGTGAAAGAGAAGATCCCTTCCATCGTTTGAACTTGATCAGGACCTTGTCAAAAGCCGCTTGTAAAACCCGCTTCTTAGGAGCTCTTTTAAACAAACGAACACCAAGATACGTTGTAGGAAAATTGCCCTCCTGAATACCAATAATAGCTTGAACCCAAATTTTTCTAACGTGCCTAGAAACGAAAGCCCCGAAAAACACCTTTGATTTGTTTGGACTAAACACCTGCCCCAGAACAGTGGCATAGAAATGAAGAACCCGACGACCATGATAGGCATTGCTAGTATTTGCCGCACAAAGGATGACAATATCATCAACATACAACATCGTATAAGGAAAGTGTATTTTCTGCGGAGCAACAAAAGGCATAAGGCGATGAGATGCGACCAAGTCGGAAAATTCTCCGCCCAAAGACTTCCTCGACCACACAAAAAGAAGTGGAGATAAGGGGTCCCCCTGCCTGACTCCTCGAGAACACTCAAAGCAACCCACTGGCGAGCCATTTAGCAAGACAGAGATACGAACCGAATGTAGAATCACCGATATCCAATCGATGAACTTATCAGAAAACCCAAACATGCCCAAGACGTAAAGCAAGAAATCCCAGTTCAGAGTATCAAAGGCCTTCCGAATGTCAATCTTCAAAATCATGTTCTTATCAGCCCTACTTTGTAGAATATTGAAACCCTCAGAGACCAAAGCAATACAATTGTGAATATGACGGCCCGGGATAAACCCAAACTGAGTGGGAGAGAGAACGTTGCTAATAATCTTCCTAAAACGAGTAGCCAGGATCTTCGTGATGGACTTAAAGATGAAATTACTCATCACTATTGGTCTGAAGTTGTCGATACTAATAGCATTTTGCATTTAGGAATAAGAACCATAAAGCTAGAATTGAGTCCAGCTGGCAAAGAGCCAGACACAAAGAAGTGGCGAACTGCATCAATGACCTCCGAGGATATAGTATCCCAGCAATGATGATAGGACACCCCATTGAAACCATCAGTACCAGGGGAGCTATCAGCGCCAAGATCAAAAACCGCCTCTTTGATCTCAGGTGCAGACGGCAAAGAATAGAGGACCGCATTATCATCATCTGAAACTGCCGGAGTGATGAACTGATCAAGGGCGGTGAAATCAACAGGAGAGTCAACCGGGCCGCAAATAAATCCTCAAAAAAATGAATAACATGACCGCAGATGGCGATAGGGTCAGTAGAAAAATGACCGTCAATCATCAAACCATGAATACTAGACCGAATGGCCTTGGTTCGGCAGCGGCGGTGGAAGAAAGAGGTGTTGCGATCGCCATCAACCAGCCAGGCCGTTCTAGATTTCTCCCTAAGAAATTCCGACTGAAGTAATTAGGAATGATTAAGAGAGCTTTGAGCTTCAAATTCTTGCTTCCTGAGTGCATCAATATAGCCAATAGTCTTAATATCCGGCTGAATTTGCCGAACTCGCTCCAACTTATCATCCACTGCACGATTGATATCCCCGAAAATCTCCCTATTCCACATGCAAAGAATCGGGCGCAGCCTTTTGAGTTTGAGCATCAATTTAATCAATGGATTAGAGCCCGCAATTGGAAAAACCCAAGAAGAGGCAACCGTCTACTGAAGGGTCGAATGTTCAGTCCACATGCGCTGGAAACGGAACGTCGCCGGACCCCTCATTGCCTGAGGCGAGCAAGATAGAAAAAAGGGATGGTGATCAGAGCAAATACGAGGGAGAACAAAGTGATCCACCTTTTGCCAAAGAGCGAGAAAATTAGAGGTAGCAATGGAACGGTCCAACCTTGCCTGAGTGAGGTTGTGTCTGCCCTCGTAGCACACCACGTAAAAAGGTGACCCATGGTTGGAATAGCCGTCAAATTCGCATTATCAAGAAAATTACGAAATACTTGACACGATGCGAAAGAAGCGATCCCCTGACCCTTCTTCTCGTGGTTACCCAGAATAGCATTGAAATCCCCCATCAAGACCAAGTCAGTAATACCCAAACCTGTGATATTATCTCAGAGGTAACAATGATCCACATAAGTACAAAGGGCATGCACAAATCCCACATGAAAACTGATAGCAGTATATTGAGCCTTAAGAACGATACACTGATCAGAAATGAGGACATGCTGCAAAATAGACACATTCGAGCGCCGAAAAATCCAAATATCCGATGCCCATTCGAACGAAAATTCTGCACCACAAATTGTAAACCAAGACTGACCCAAAAAGAATTAGCAATAGCATCCAACTCCACCTTAGGCTCCAAGATGGCGACCAAGGAAGGCTTATGACGTTGACAGAAGGCTTTGAGAATATTGCCGGAAGTAGCATTCCCTATCCCTCCGATGTTCCAGAAAAAACAATTCATGGATTACCATCAAAGGGGTAAGACCGTGTAGGAGACACGGTGGTATTATCCTCAGTTGCAGCATGCGAACTCAGAGAATCATCAGTAGGGTTCCGATCCTCTATGTCAGTTGTAGTCTCCTCATCATCATAATCTGCCCATCGTTTAGCAGTCGTAGTATTTAGATTTTTAGCACCATCTGAGTTCCGAGTGATAGCCAATTGATGAATAGGGGGTGTAGGACCAAGCAAAACATCCCTCTGTAAATGGTTTGAATCTAATGATCTATCCCGGATTGCCCTACTGAGAAGTCTAATTGGCCTTTCCAACGGATATTGAATCGAATGAGAAGAATTACATACTCCATATTGAGGCGGCAGAGAAACCAGGGGCATAGGTTGTGTATCTGCCGGGGCATAAGGTGGAGCATCAGAAGGTGGCGAATCATGAAACAGTTCCTCCTCCTCAGCCAAGATAGAAAACGAATTACACAAATGTACCTTGGAGGATGCCGGAGCACTTTGAGCATCAGATACCAAAACAAAAGGGAGTGAAGCCGGCGTATAATTACCAGAAGGAGCCGTATCATCCATTGAGTTGACCACGGTTTTTCATTTATCCTGTGGATGGGGCACAGGACGATAAACCTTCCGCTCCTTAGAACGCCCCCATTGAGAAGTAGGGCGTCCTGAAGTTTCCCTGTTATCAGCTGGCTTTCCCATACGAGGACAATTGATACCACAGTTCGGACAAAATTCTGAAAGTCTTTCGTAACTAACCGAAAGAAATGAACAGTGACCCCTATGTTCCAGCATAATACAATCCTGCAAATGCTTTGCAAGATCAACTTCCACCAAGAACCGAATAAAATTGGCCGATGAACCATCCAGTGATCTCTTATCAATCTGCAAGGGGGTACCGATTGCCTCAGCCAGACCCAATATAATGTTAGGTTTCCAGTATTCAATGCTAAGCTCAAAGATCCAAACCCAAACACTAGCAATTGAAGTTGTAACTTTGTAGGTGTTGAAATCCAACACCCATAGAGACAATCTGATAGTACCCGGATTAAGGGACCAAGAGACCCGAGACTAAGCTCTCGAATGATCCTGCATATTATCGAATTTGATACAAAAATAACCCTTACCCAAGGGGATTAGTTTCCATGCATTTTTAATACCCCATAATTCAGAGAGACGTTTTTGAAGTGGTAAAATAGCCCAGGGCTTATTCCCTTTTCCCATTATAAAGCGGCCAATCAAAGAAAAAGCAAATTCAGAGATACTTTGCTTATAGAGGTTTTCATCAATCGTAGCAGAATAATATTCTCCTTTTTTAATAGGTTCTGGGATAGAATTAGCTAAACTATTAACCACATTAGAGTAAGTTTTAGGATTACCTGGAGCCGGTGCATGAAAAGAATCTACATTAGAGTCATTACCGCTAGTTATTGTAGCGTAAGAGCTTGCCAAATTTGGATGGAAAGTGGACGCATTGGCCATAAACCGATAATCCCCATCACCAATTTTTGTTACATGATTCAACAATGGGGGAATAGAGGTATAGTCATGTGGCTGAGGAATGCCATAGTTGAGGGGAGGGACCCAGGGGTCATCACCACCCTGGGAGCGGCTATGGAGGCATGGGAGGAGGCCGTCCCCCTAGAAGGTAATTGAGGGGAGACCGGCTCCCCATGGGTGGCAAAAGAAGGGGAAGCCGCCCCCGTGGAAGCATGTTGGCCATGTACAGCCTCTTTGCGGCATGCACCTGACGGCAAAACCGGTAAGTATAATTTCGATGGAACGAGACCCACATATGTGCGATCAACAGGGGTCGTGGGAGGCTTCTTGCGAGGGACGAAACCACATGGAAGCCAGTTTTAGCCATGTGCAGGCGTCTAGAAAGATGCAACACCATGCTTATCGACTTCCATGGTGGCGGACTGTGTGTGAAGATGTGAAGAAACCCTAGTAGAAGATGAAATCATGTGATGGGTACCTGCATTGGGGCGTGCAGGCGGGGGATTGAAATTCGATGTCAAGCCACGGAGCTCCGATGTGGCCATGAGAGTGATGACCGGCAAACAATGATCACAGGTGACCGGCGGCCGACGAGATGAAAGTGACAAAGTTCCGAAAGTTTAGGAGCATATTAGGGTTAAACATGTTTTGTACTTTTATATTTATATTAGTTTGAATATTTAAAAATTGTATATTTATATTAGTTTGTGTTTATCTTATTCTTCATATTACAAAATTTAAGATATATCGGGATTTTGTAATAAGTATTATTTTTGTGCTTGAATCTTTATAAACTTTTTAAAAGTGTGATTTTTAAGTGAATTATATTTTTATTACAGAAAATGGCATAGTATATATATATATATATATATATATATATATATATATATATATATAGGATATGGGTCCAATGAGTCCTCTCATTTGGGGTGAGTCCATAGGACTCAATCCTAACCATAGATTAATATTTTTGGGTGATCCAGATTTTTAGGGGGGTTTTGTATTTATTTTTTTTGTTTCAACAACTAAGAAGGGTAGGGTGGTCATTTTACAATATATAATCATTTATTGAGATTTGATGAGATCTCAATCACGTTCAATTTCCTTCCGTCTTTCACTCGACACATGCTGTCAGTCAAGTAACCCATACCGCTCATATTCATGTTTTTTTTCTCCAGCGTATTCTGTTGTTAACTGCTTATGTAATATAATCATATTGCATGTGTAATATAACCATATTGCATGTGTAATTTAATCATATATTGTGTTTCATATAGGGATGTCAATGGGGTGGGGCAGGGCGGGGGAGCAATCCCCATCCCCATCCCCGCGGTCGCGGGGAATCCCCGTCCCCCTTCCTGTGAGACAAACGGGAAAAAAATTCCCCCCATCCCCGTCCCCGCCCCCCGTTTTTATTTTATTTTTGGGAAAAAACTGATATTTTTTTTAAAAAATAATGTTTAGATATTTAGAAAATATAAAAATTATATATAAAAAACTAATAAAGCACTCATTATACAAAATAAATTAAAGATTTTTTGATTTTATATATTTAATGTGGATATATTTATAATATATTATATATATTTGAAAGATTATATTATATATTAATATTCGGTTCCCCGTGGGGAACGGGGCGGGGAATATGATCCCCATCCCCGCCAACGGGTAGAAAAAAATCCTCGTCCCCGTCCCTGTCCCCACGGGGGAAATTTTTGAGGATTCCCCGTCCCGTTCGGGGCGGTTTCCGGTGGGGAACGGGGAATCTCCGCCCCACTGCCATCTCTAGTTTCATATGTAGTGTATATTGTTGTTTATGTAGTATAGAGTTATTGCTTATTACTTGCTTATGTAGTTAATGTATTTGTGGTACGTACTTAGTGTATATTCGTTGATTATGCAGTATAGGATTTTTGCTTATGTAGTATGGGTTTGTTGCTTATGACTTGCTTATGTAGTTAATGTATTTTGTGTGCATATGTAGTGTATATTCGTTGCTTATGTAGTATAGACTTGTTGCTTATGTAATATGAGTTGTTGCTTATGACTTGCTTATGTAGTTAATATTGTTAGATAAATATTTTTATCGTAATTTTGATGATTTCTACTAATTTTTTGGAGTATTTCTTAAAGTTTATTTTTGACAAAAATCGGACAACACTTCTGTTTCGAGACCAATCGGTCGCCCTAGAGGGCAACCCGTGCTTAAAGAAAGAAACTAAAATAGAAACGAAATAGGAAAGAAAAATAGGGAGGCCGACCGGTCGACCAGGAGGTTGCCCGGTGCGTGAAGTGAGTAAAATTGGACCAATCTTTCTGTTTCACAATTTTGAAGGGGCCAATCGGTCCAAGGGGTAGGCGATTGGTCGACCCCTAGGTCGACCAGTCCAACCCCCTGGACCGGTCCACCCGTTGGTTTTTCAAGTGTATTTCATTTTTAAATGTATTTCTTATATTAGCGGTCGACCTAATGTTTTATCCGCAGAAACTTTCTATTTCACAACAGACAACTTTCATGAAATTCTGGGATTGATTTGTAACAGATATTTTCTCCATTTGATTTGTAATTTTTTACAGATTTCAATCTCCAAGGGGAGCCTATTGTTGGGATTCAAATCCAAGAGCTCTCCTATAAATAGTTGAAGGATTGAAGCAACACAACAAGACAACATAATACAACACAACAAGAAAAATCTCTGCAAGTATATTGTCTCCACTTTCAACATTCTTGTTGTATTAGTCTAAGCTTATCACCTTCACACCTTGCTTATTAGGATTTCCTTCTTGATTACACTTGCACTTTTGAGTTGTAATATGTCATTTAAAGTATGATCTTTATTGTATTTGTAACATCATCCAAAATAAAAAATCCTTGTTAGTGTTCCACGTTTGGTTGATTGAAGGTGGTTGATTGAAAAGTTTGGTGCTTTTTGTGTTGACGAGTTTGGTGGTTTCCGAGATGAAAAAGAGTTTGGTGCTCTTCGAGTTGGAAGATTGTGGTGATCTTCATAGGTGGTGTTGTAAGAAGAGTGTGGTGCTCTTCAAGGTAAAAAGTTGTAATAGTTTGGTATCTATTAATATACTTTTTGCCTTTCGAAATCCATTCGCGGGTGATAGAGCATTAGGCCCTATGTGGGTTGAAGCTCTATAAATTATTGTGTGTTGTTTATATTTCCACACTTTTATTTTGGTCATCATCTTCACATTCTAAAAAGATGACATAAATCGAAAAATCGGAAAAACCTATTCACCCCCCTCCAGATTTTCGTAGCCACTTGGACTAACAAATATATCCGTGGTGTATACGTAGTGTATATTCGTTGCTTATATAGTATGGGTTTGTGCTTATATAGTATGGATTCGTTGCTTATAACTTGATTATGTAGTTAATATATCTAAAAGCACCATGACACAACTATACAAGTAACAAATTACATCTTCATAAGAAACCTTCGAACTGTAGTCGAGCTCTAGCAACTATGCCGATTTGTCTGCAACTTTTTTCACACAGTAGTGCATTGAAAAAGGAGGAAAGATTTCTCACAGAAGTGCGTTGAAGGAGGATGATTGTTCACGTTGAATTTGCTACGAGATTTGGAAGGATTGCGTGATCTCAGAATCAACTGAATCCCTTTAATATTGGCTATGTTGGAGGATGACTAATTCACCTCTTTGTTTAATCAACAACTTGTAATCTGCAATTGGTCCCTATGGTCTCACCCTATGAGGTGGTCTCATATAACCCTCTCCATATATATATATATATATATATATATATATATATATATATATATGAATATTTGACACATGTATCATTTTAACTCTTTTGTTTTCATCTTTCAACTTTTTATATTTTTTATTTGGTTAAACTCGAAAATATCTATTAATAACATAAATTTAAAATTTTGAACTATATGTCATCATAGAAATTGTGAAGCCTCCGATTTTTCCGAACGTATAATTGATTCTTATTATCGTCTATGTATTTGATCGACAATTTTACCGCGTCACTTTGACGGGTAATTATTAATAATATATATATTTTGTATTTTATTTCATTTTATTTAATTACTTGTGATCATGATCTTTATTAGTTCTATTTTTCATTTATGATCACTTGATTGATCATTATTACTATTATTGTATTTATTAGTCACCTTAGAATTTTAAGAGACTATTTATTTTAGAGACTTTTACCTTATAGAATTAAGATTTTGATTTAGATTAAGTGATCATGAGACTTATAAGTGATCAAGGAAATCACTAATTATTTTGGAGATTGATATATTTCATCTATTATCATCAAATTTGGGACAAAAAAAATATATGGAATTACCAATTTGCCCCTATAGTGGACGGCCATGATGATATTTTTGGAGTAGAAATATCATCCAACTCTTGTACACTTATACCTTATATTAGTCATCTTGTGTATAATTATACCATTAATTCAAACATTATACACATCATCTCATACATTAATTCTTTAATACTATTTTTCCCAACATGTTGGAGTCTTCCCAACATTCCTTCTCTTTCCATACCTTGCCCATACTTTGACTAGTCTAATTGTCCCCATGCAAGAGACAATTTGCAAGACACAAATTTAATCAAAAATTCCTCCTCCCTCTCTCTCACTTGGACGGCCATAATGGCAATTTTTACACAAAAATTCATTTTCATCCAACATTTTAATCTCTCAAGCTAATTCTCCTCCTTCTCTCTAATCTCTCTCTAAGTATTCATTCACATCTTCAAACATTCAAACAAAATTCATTCATATCTTCAAACCTTCAAACACCAACTCTTCACATCTTCAAATCTTCAACATAAGTTCTTCATATCTACAAGTACCCCTTCTTCACAACTTCAAATATTCAAACACAAATCCTTCACATCTTCAAAACCCATCTTCATAACTCCAAGAACATCTTCTTCCTAACATCAAACATACTTCCTTTCTTCAAACATCCAAACCAAAACAAACAATCTTATCACTTAAAACTCAAAAATTCGAACACCCTCTTTCTCAAGGTAAGAAATTTCACTCCTCAATTCACTTAAATTCTTCCTACTCATCACCTTCTTCTTTTAACTTAAGTTTATATTTTGGATTTTGATGACCCCTCTGCAAATTTCGATTTTTGGGACTGTACTCAGGTTCAAAAATGACTTTTGGACATTTTAATAAAGTTTTAAGAGTTTTAAGATAAATAAAATCGATCTTTAAAAGCCCAATGACTAGATTGTAAAATTTTGAAAGTTTAAGGGCTACTTTGCAAATTTTAAAATTGTACCAGACCTTAACTTTAAATTTTGAAATTTTTATTCTTAAGGTACTGGAAATGACATATTTTAAATGTATTCCAAAAATCCAAGTGTTTAGGGCTTGGAAAGTAAATTTTCTAAAATTGAGGGACTAATGTGTAAAATACTAAACTTGAGGATCCAAATGAAATTTCCAGGACTTATGCAGCCCATGCACCTGGAAATACTAACTTAACTATAACTTAATTATATTTTTGACCCAAGGTTCAAATTTCATAACAATTGGACCCCTAAAAGCCTTAAAGGCAATTATTTCAAAATGGGACAAAAATGATATTTTCAAAGGTTAAAGGATCTACACTTATTTCTTTTAAAAACTGATTTTGTCCCAATATCCTACTAACCTTAGTGATATTTTCCAACTGAAATCACATTAAAAGCCCTTCCGGTTTGTGAGTTCCGATTATTTTAAACTTAAGCTCCGAATTAGCAATTTTTACAAATTTGTGGCCAATGTGAGAATTTTATAAAAACTCGACGTCAAAACTTTAAAAACCTGAATCTGTGGACAATTTGGAGAATTTAGGAACTGACCTCATAATTTTTCAAGGTCGGGATATTTATTTATTCAATTTTTAACCCCAAATGTTTTGGTTTTCACAAAACGGGGCTAAATTGTAATTTTCCTTTTATAAAGGACCTAACTCAAATTAATTTCCCTTTTACTAAAATAGCCCTGGACCCTCTGACTTGGAGATTTAATTAAAATATTTTATTTTCCCAAAACCCCTTGACTTATCGGACCGATTTGACCGATTAATACCCGATCGCGGAGCGACTTCCTCGTCTTGCGGTTTTGAATCTATAACGGGACTTATGTTCCACCTAATCTTTCAAGATATCGAAGATTGCTTATCCTTACGATAATCATCTTCATCCAAATAACTCCACCAACGCCATAATTGCCACTCGCGTTTCAAATTTTTCCTGAACTGCTTCCCTGAATCTAATACTCGACTGCCTGTACTTGTATTTACTTTCCTGTTGAGTCAACTTGGTGTGTCGAGCTCACAATCGGAATGGATACGTCGGGGATAGAACCGGACAGCTCGGCTGCTATTCCACTCTTCTGTCCCCATCGTCCTAATCCCGCAACTGAGGGACGGAGTTTGTCCAAGGGAAGCGGGTCGTAGTACTTGAGGTATAATCATGATTATGACAATCCGGGCCTAGCTAGCTCTCTTGTGGATTTGTCTTTGCCTATGGAGCGATAAGGTGACAGTCTTGGACCATCTTGCTCGGGAGTTACAAGGAAGAACGAAGGAATCGCTGTGATCCACACGATTCCCGAGTTATCGGACCCGTTTGGTTGGCGCTACAAATCCGTATGCAAATCCGCTACTTGTTTTGCATTGGTTGGCGCTACAAATCGATCTTGCAACCATTATACGCCTTGCATGGGATTAGCGTTATATTTCCGTACGCAATCTACCTGCTTGTCTTGATCAATCACATAGTGCTGTGTGACCATGAACTGTTTTTCTTGAATCGTATAAGTATATTACTTAAATATATTTATCACGACAACATGTGGACTGTGTGTGAATTCATTCATCATACTCACGCGCGTTTTCATATAACTATTTTCTCGCATTAACTATATATCGCCACACTTGCACACGATCACCCCATCCACCGAGATTTACGTCTCATCCCCACCTTTTTCTAACCTTTAGATGAGGACTTCGTTGAAGATCTTTGAACCGACCTTGGATTGAGCCCTTGTACTCCGCTTGTTGGATTTACTACTTCTTGTTGTTATTGATGGACTCATTTCTTTTGATTGCTGTTGGACTATTTTATTTTCTTTTCATTCCGGTTTGTAACTGAAGGGCGTAGGACCCTTTGACTTTTAAGTTGTTATCTTTGGCTGATTTTCGAGGATGTAATTTGGATTGTGGATGTTGTTGATCGTAAGTTGTACTTGTTATTTTATTTCATTGCTATTTAGACTGCTTTCCATTGGGTTCTCGATGATATTCGTCTAGACTGTTTGGTTATTTGTATTTAAGTTGTGGATCGTCGTCGCGACCCGTTTGGGGCGTGACAGAAATAAAATATTTTTAAAGGAATGGAAGTGAATGAGTTTATAATAAATTTTGAAAAAAAGAGAAATAATTTTTACATTGATTATGTAAAAAAATACTTATGTCAAATCAAAAGTTTCACTAGAATCACCGACATATTCACATTTTTAATATAAGTATAGAACTATAGATAGATAGCTGAAAAAAAAGTATAAGTATAGTGAAGATATTTAAATATTGATATATATATATAGATGAAAAAATATTGTTTAAATATATTTATTTGGTTTATGAATTTAATCACGTGTATCATATTAATTTTTAATATTTATAAGTTTTTAGAGGTGTAACTTTTTAACTGACAGTCAAGTCATGTTACTAAGAAACCTAAATTCATATTATATTAAATGACTTCTAATTAAATATTTTCTTGAGGGCATATATGCCAGTTTTAACTCCGTCACACGTAATTTTCCTTTTAAATGGTAATTTATATCCTTATTTTTTGGTGTATTAAATCATATTTTTTCTATTCATGATATAGATTGAAATCATAAATATTTAAATAAAGAACAACAATTTTGGAAACCAAAGTTTTTGATGTGAGATAAAATATTATCTTTCAACACTCATATTGTTATCCTTATTTAGAATCTAAAAGAACATTTATCTTGCTACAAAATTTTTGTCCCATCTTTCTTCTATTTCTTTGTTAATTTTGGTATTTTCGTCCCTTCTCTTAGGCCATAAAGAACAAAATGCACAAGAAAACACTTAAAATAAAACAAAGATTAGTCTTTCTTATACTTGTACATTAAAAACCAAAACATTATCTCGTTAGGTTACAAAATATTGATAACATCTAGGCTTAATTTACTTTTTTTTAGAGGGAGATTTTTATATGATTTTTAATATAATTTCTTTATAATTAAAGGACATCTATTTTGCTGAAACAAAAAATTGTTATGTCTTTCTTCATATTTTTCTTTAATTTGTTAGTTTTTGAATACTTTCCTTTTATTTTTCAGGCCATAAAAACACATAACGCACAAAAATACAATTAAAAGCAAGAGAAAGGAAAGAGGTTCGGCGACGAGGATCCAATCATAAAGGAGAAGGAGGAGTAGGAGCTAGCCTTCATTGAAATTTCTGGTTTCTAGGTGGAAGAAAGTAGGGACAGAATCGAAGGGAAGATGGAATGGGCGTGGATCTTCTCGATTTTGCTAACCAATAAGACTCTTCTTTATTCACTCTCTTTTATCGCTTTGGGTTGTGGAACGTACTTCATACTACAGCAAGCCGCAACCGTTGGGGGAGCCACTTCAGGTGCACGGGGTCTTACCGTCTAGCCGTTGGTACTCCGCATCTTCACGGAGAATTCAATTTCACCGGGTCCATGTCGGAGACAACGGGCCAGTCGTTACACCATTCGTGCAGGTCGCTACTTATGCGACAAGGAATTTCGCTACCTTAGGGACATTAAATTCTTTACTGCCGCCCGTTTACCGGGGTTTTCATTCAAAGCAACTAACACTTCTCCTCCCAACCTTCCAGCACCAGGCAGGTGCCAGACTCTATACATCGTGTTACCACTTAGCATAGTCCTGTGTTTTCATCTGTATTAAATATTATTAGTTTAGAAATATTGATATTACCAAGGTTTCGTTAATTTCTTAATTTTTTTATCTGAGGGTGACATGTTTATATTTTTTAAAGTGTTTATTTTAAAATATATTTTGATAATAACTGGATTTCTAATAAAAATATCATCAAAATTATTAAATATATAATTGAGTCTAAATTTAGATTTAAAATGTTAAAGGATAAATCCATAAAAAACTTAGATAAAGATTTGTTAGTTCAAGATTATTTGCATTGTAATTGTAAGTGAGGTTCGTGGATCATGCATTTTGTCCTATTTTTTATTTAATCAAAACCCGGTGATTAGAATTTTATTTCCTTTTGTTTCAGGTGTAAATTTCATATTTCTTTTTCCTCCAGAATTATTATAAATATATTTAGTTTTGATTGTTCAAAAATACAAATATACATAATGTATAAAAATATACAACTTTGCATAATATTAAAATTTAAACAACTAAAATTATCTCATACGAAGTTTTCTATATAAGCTTATAATATATGGTTGGAAAGCTTTCGCAATGTAGTTTAATATAAAATTGATAATATATAAAAAAAATTAAAATACTATAAAAGTTAAAATTGAAAGAAAACATAAGAGGAATTTGGGATATAAAAGGTCACACAATTATCTTGTAACTAAAAAAGGTTAAAATAATTACCAAATTACTTAATTGTCCCTAAATTTAACTATGTTGAAGGGATATTTTTGTCAAATCAAAAGTTTCAAGAAACCATCCCACCTATTAACACTTTTAATAATAATAATAATAATAATAATAATAATAATAATAATAATAATATAATTAGTATTAGTATTAGTATTAGTAATTAGTAATTAGTAATTAGTAATCAGTAATAGTAATTAGTGATTAGGAGGCATAAAATAACCTTAATGAGGGACAACCTTTTAAGTAGCGTACCAAGTGAATGAGCTGCATCCCAATGACTGCTGTGAGGACTATTGACAAACTAACTCAGTTGTTGAACTGAATATGTGATACAAGCCTTGTGAGGTTCAAGTATAGGAGCCTACCAATCAATATTTTGTTTCTATTAGTGTCAAGCAATAAATCACCTTGTTTTCCAACTAACTTTAGCCCTTGTGGTAAAGGAGTAGCCACAGGCTTATAACATTCCCACATCAAATAAAATATCAAGGATATACTTCATTTGGTTTAAAAAGTACCAGTCTATCCTCTAGCAATTTCCATCCCCAAGAAGTACTAAGCAAATCCCAAGTCCTTGATTGTAAACAAGGTATCCAAATAAGATTTAAACTCTGCAATCTCAGTGTCATGAGAACCTGTAACTAAAACATCATCCACATAAATAAAAAGTGCTAGAAAACTGGAGGTTGTGTATTTAATGAATAAACCGTGATAATGAGATGACTGGTGTAAACCAAATTCAGTCAATTTAGTACATAAATCAATGTTCCATTGCCGAGAACCATAAAGGCTCATCTTCAAAAGATAAACCTGACCAGGAAGGCCCTTGTCGTACCCCTCAAGGGGTGTCATGTAATTGGTTTCATCTAAATGACCATGAAGGAATACATTGTTAATATATATATCTAACTGATGCAAACCCCAACATTTAATAGTTTAGGCAATGAGAACTCTGATAGTAACCATTTTGGCCACAGGGGGGAAGCTATCCCAATAGTCAACACGATAAACTTGGTGATACACCTTAGCAACTAACATTGCCTTAAATATGTCGACACTTCCATCAGGGTTCATCTTCACTTTACATACCCACTTACATCCTATAGGATCCTTCACAGGAGGTAAGTCAACTAGATCCCAGGTTTGATTTGCTTCAAGAGTCTGGAATTCCTTTTGCATGGCATCAATCAAATATGCAGATTTACAAGCCTGAGAGTAAGAATGAGGTTCTTGGAGAGTAGATACATTATCCAAGAAGGAAACATATGTATGGGAAAGATAAGAAGAAATTGAGTAGGAAAAGGAAAAAATGGAATAAGTATCATCTCAGACTTTGGATTCAATGATCATTAGTGAAGTTGGGGGCAATTGAGCCATCAGATCAAGGTTGCATAGTCACGCAAGTCAAGAGGGCGGTGTAGTAACTCTAGAACTGGTTCTTAAAGAACTACTAGGAAGATCAGCTGAAGGGGGTGTAGTTGAGACATAGGAAGTTGAAGGATGTGCAGCTGAGACAAAGGGATAAGATGGTCAGGTAAGAGCAGGGGAAACAACAGGGTGCAAATGAGTATCTAAAAATCACTAGGGGTGACATGAAGGTTTGGTTGAGGTGTAGTTGGAGAAGGTTCAGTTAAAGAATGGAAGGGAAAAATATTTTCATGGAAATCAACATCCCTAGACACTATGATTTGTTTAGTGTCTAAGTTGTAAAGTCTGTATCCTTTCTGACCTGGTACAAAGCCGAGGAAAACACATTTATAACCTCTGACAACAAATTTCTCTTTGTGAGGCTGGGTATTGGCAGAGTAAACTAGAAAACCAAAAGGTTTGACATTGGAATAGTTTGGAGTGTGTCTGTATAGAAGTTCATATGGAGTTTTCATACTAAGGGCTGAATTTGGTAACTTGTTGATGATATAGGCTGCAGTGAGTAAAGAATAGGGCCAACCTGGACGTAGTTTGGATTGGAACATTAAGGGCGCAATTGGATATACTTTCATTTTGAAAATTTTCATTTTGCTAGAGATCAGTGGTGAAAAAGTTTTTAGAAGAAAAAAGATGAATTTTGAGAGTGTGATTGAATGTGAGATGAAAAAGTAATGATGAAAGTTGATTTGATTTAAAAATAGTAAAATAATGATTGGATATGATTGGTAGTTAGAAATGTGTGAGTGAGTGAATAGTGAAATTTATGGGAGAATGTATAATAATGATTAGTTTTTTTATGAAAAAATGTGTAGATGTGATTGATAAGAGAAAAAATGAAAAAAAGTTAAAGTGAGAAAATAGTATATTTTCTGAAAAGTTTCGTAAACAATCGCATGTTTGACAAAAAAAAATTCTTCAGGGGAACGGAAAAGGAATCTCCCTCACATCCAATCGTGCCCTTAAAGCTCTGCCTCTATCAAGTAGGTGTCTGTGTTTTCTTCAACAATGCCATTTTGCTGTGGTGTAAACACACAACTTTTTGGATGAAAATTCCTTGTGAGGAAAAGAGATCTTGACAAGCATTACTAAGGAACTCTGTGCCATTGTCACTCCTAAGAGTCTTGACTAATTTTTGAAACTGAGTCTTAGCTAGAAGAAAAAATAATTCAAGAAATTTTGGAACTTGGCTTTTGTGATGCAAGAGGTAAAACCACACAACCATACTACAATCATCTACAATGGCAAGCATGTAAGGTGTTAAGTAATGCAAGATGCAACATAAGGTCCCCAAATATCAACATGAACAAGATCAAATAATTCAGCAGAATGAGTTTCACTAAGAGGAAAAGAAGATATGTGTTGCTTTACCATGTGATAGACATCATATTGTTTCATTGTGTTCTTGGCAACTTCATTACAAAGTGACTTTAAAAAAGGAATATGTTCTAAAAGAGACAAAGAAACATGGCCTAATCTTTTATGCTACATAGTAACAAAAGTATCAGAAGTAATGGAAGTGAAGGAAGGAAAAGATTTCTTAGAAGTAGAACTGTCTCCGGGATGTACAGGTTTCCTAATTGCCACCTTAACCGCAACAATGTCATTAGTCCTCAGGTCCTGGATAACACAATGAGAAGGAAAAAAAGTGCACTTTAGGTTACATTGTTGAATTAAATAAGAAACAAAAAGAAGGTTATATTGAAAGCTAGGTACAAGCAAAACATCATGAAGCACAAGTAAATCATGAACATGTTTGATATTGTAGGTCCCAAGGGGGTGTGAGTAAGGTTTAGAAGGGGGGGTTGAATAAACCTTACCAACTTTTCGATTTTAGTCCTTTTAAAATATTACAGAGTTAGTTACACAACTAAGTCCTTGAGGGATAGCTAAGTTAGTTAATCAGCAGAGTTAGCCACTCAACAGACTCGATAGAGCTGTTGATAGAATAACTCAGCTGTTTAGACTAAACATTAACTTGGTTGTGATGAGTTTTTCAGCGGAAGACTTAACACCCTTGAATTTGATTTAACTTTATTTTAACACTTGGTTTTTAGCACTTTGTTAATTATCAGTTGGATAGCAAATTATCAGCAGATATAAGGTGAGTATGCAGAAATAAAGTGCTGAAATGTAAATGACACAATAATTTTTATAGAGGTTCGAAGATGGGGTAATTCTTCTACTCCTCTCTTCTCCAACTCCTGGAGGAATCCACTAAGTAATGATCAATTCACAAAGTGGTTATCAGTCCAGATACAAGTCTTGATCACACAGCTGACTTGCTCCTTTGGGACTCTGTGTGGAGATGCCTTGGTCGCACAACTGGCTTCTCGTCCGACTCAGCTTCTTCACAGGGCGGCTGCCTTGTTCAGCTTACTTTCTCAAGCTTCTTGAATTTGATCACGAAGCCCTCCAATAACTTGAGATTGGTTCGACCTTGAACCTTCCTATAATCCTCCTTCGAAAAGGACCCCTTTTGATTCTTCAAAAGTTTCCTCTTCAACAGTTTGAAGTTGTCTTTCCTTCAAAGCTTTGGGTTGGATCGATTTCCTTCGAGATTTAGGCTTGAGGATTGTGCTTGAATAACTTGAGAATATTTTGCAGGTTAGAGTTTGAATATAGCTTGCTTGTTCGTGGTTCAGGTATTCAAGGTAACCTTTTCTCAAAGTGATTCCTCAGCCTTTTTTAGTGCACCTTCAAAAATCTGCCCGTTGAAGAGATAGGTTGATTTTCAAAAGTCACTAGTGTTCGTTGGCTTCAATCATGAGATGTAGACCTTTCCTCGTATTAAATGAATGACCAACTTTTCAGGTTCTGACACGAGGTGCAGTGCTTCCCATTGGTTTATTCCTTTTGCACGCTTCTGGGACTGAGTACTTTCAGACATGGCAGCATGGAAGTATTACTTATTTAAGTAATGTTCTTGACTTTTGTGCAACGTATTCCTTTCAGTTAACTCCTCTTTGCAGCTGCCTTTTCCCCAGGTGACTTCAGACTGCTCCAATGATTGAAAGACTCATCTGTCACTTCAACTTGAGTTGGCTTCTTGGGTTGACTTAACTGACTCTTCTCACAGCTGTCTCACAGCCGATACTCCTTCAGTCGAGTCCTTGGTCTTCTCTCTTGGCCATACTCAGCTGTTCCTCAGCGGAGTCTTCACTTTTCATCTTCAGTTGACTTCATGTATTCCAGGCATAGCTGACTTGACTCAACTTATACAACCCTATCTATTACAATAAGAATTACAAGGAAAATGGGGTGCCAACTTTCTAGTCTAAGTTTTACATGGCATTCATCAAAATCTAAACAATAAATTTTCTAACAATTTCTCCCTTTTTGATGATGCCAAAACTTAACAAGATTAAGTAAAATGTAAACAGCACAGATACATACAGACAATGCAGTAACAAGAAATGTATGCGTATAATCAATCTTTTTATTGATCATAACATTCTTGTCCTTTACACAACTGTTTACAATGTGTATCAGAGGAATTAGAGCATACATATGTCTACGCAAATTACAGAATTTTTCATTGAACGTACAGAAGACTTACATGCATGTGTATTTACAAACGTAAAATACATGAAGGGGTTAGCAGCAATACTTCATCGCCTTCGCTGCCTCCTTTTTTCTTCTTCAGCTCTGTCTTCGTCAGCTCTCTTTCTTTTCCTTTCTTCTTCAGCTGCTCTCTTCTTCTCATAAGCTCTCTTAGCAGCTTCATCTTTTCTTTTTCTTTCTTATCTCTCTTGCCACAGCTGAGTTTGCCTCTTATTTTCTTCATCGATTCTTTTGACATACTCAGCATTTTTCCTCTCTACCTCCAGATTGGCTACTTCATCGTATCCAGCCCAGTAGATCCTTCCCTTCTTGCCTGGATCTATATATTCAATATTTTTGGGTAGAGGTCTAGGTTTAAAGCCTCCACATCCACCACTTCTTCCTCCTCCTCTGGGCATATGTTGTAACAGAGTCTTCTTCTTACCCGAGTGAGTGATTTGCTAGTAGTCGATGCTATCGCCTTCTTCGCACGACTTGGGACCTTTCTCCCAGTACAAGTCCCAGGCTTGGGCTATGGACATATTTTTGAAGTATCCTTCGGACTCGAGCGTTTTGAACTCTTCAACTGATCTTGGCTCTTGTCCATCATCTGGAATGGCATCTGTATCTTTTTCTACCGGAATGCCTCCGAATTGTTTCAACATTTCTTCAACACGGACATCCGTTCTCTTGTCGAAATCCTCCATCTCTGCTTCTACAATTTTTCGCTTTTGAGACATAGGCATAGCAGAGTGATGGAGCGGCAGAGTTACAGGAAGTTTGCTGATTATCGATGTTGCGACATGACCTTGCTGAGGGGTTTTAGCAAGCATTAAGGTCACATCTTTTTACCTTTCCCCCTCAACAGCTTTTCCCTTCTCCTTCCTCTTTTCATCAGCTGTCCCTTTCTTCTCTTCAACAGTTGTCTCCTTCTTCTTCTCAACAACTGTCTCCTTCAACATCTTCAGGTATTCCTCTTCCCCCTTTTTGGCATCATCAAAGGAGAGAGGAACCCCTGGAAACATCCCAGCAAGCATGTAGTCCAGTCGGCTGATAGCGGAATTTTGGTTAGAGTCTGCTGTGGAGTATGCAGTTCAAAATTCTAAGCGGGTGGCTTTGGACTTGGCTGCCACCAGTTTCATTTCAGCCATGAGAAGGCTGAATTTGGCATTCATATTCTCCTCGACGTGCAGAAGTTCTTTTTTTCGCGAAATTCACGCAGACTCCATCTCTGTTGTATGAGAGGCATGCATTCTGTCAATATTTTCTTGCATCCTCCATTTCATGTCAGCATTATCAGCGCTCTAGACCAGCATTTTGTTGTACAATGCTTTAAAATATTTGACTTGTTCGTATCGCATTGTACTCTGCTACTGACACCATTCCCTGATTCTGACCACTATCCCTCACAAGTCTGTTGTGAGGTTAGCATCCCTAATGTCCAGCCGCATATCCAGTGAGGCCTGGTGCCGTTCAATCTTCTCTATCTCACCAAGGATTGTCTTAAAGACTTCATGTACCTCAGCTGTTATCTCGGTTTCAACCGGCGGCCAAGCAACATCAAAATCAAAATCTGCTGGAATAATTGAATCGGAGGGAATAACTGGATCAGCTCTTATGTTGAAGCGTCTCTGCTCACGAGCTGTTTCTTCTTCAAGATCGGGCAGCTCAATCGAGAAAGGGAAAGTTTCTTCGAAAGCATCATCACGTACATATGGAATTGATTCTACAGTTGGTCGTGCCTGTGATGTCGAGCCTGCTGCAGCTTTGGGAGCCTGCACAGATGACTCGGTTTCAGCTGGGCCTTATTGAGTATATTGGCCAGCTGACTGAGCCTCAGCTGTCTTAACAGCTTCGTCGGCCTCAGTAGATTCTGCTAAATGAATTTGCTTGTCCTCAGCTGCTTTTTCAGCGTCATCGGAGGATGATTGAACCTGGGGGTTAGGTTCATCATCAAAGTTAAAGGTTTGACGCGACTTTGAATTACGCTTGCTCGAACTTGGAAGAATATCTCACTCAGTCCTTTGCGGCGGGGGTGGGTGAGCTTCGTCTTCAGATCCCAAGAATGTTGTATCAGGATTATCCTGGGAGTCATGAAGAGCGCTGATTTCCTCTTCTGAGTCAGCAATGATGACTTGAGGAATGCTCTTTTCTCCTTGATTTTTACTCAGGGAAGTCTCAACCTCCCTTGGGCCTTCATTATCTCCTACAGTCTCAATTGCAGCGGGGCCTTGTGTACATTGCCTTGACGACAGCGACTATCTTAGGGTCTTCTGCGGTGGCATCCGTAGGAGTCTCAACTCCTTGGATTGCACTTTCATTACCCCAGTGTTAACTCCGGCGCATCCATCCATCAGTGCCTCATTTGCCGCAACAACAACGCCCTCGGCTGCAAAGCTGTTGTACGTCGGTGAGACAGACTCAATCGTCCGAAGCCACGTGGTGACAAATTCTTTGTTGTTGTTTCTTTTTCTTTCTCCACTTCGCCTCCTTCCTTCATTGTGGAGTCAGCTGCAGCATCCTCCAACCTAGCTGCAGTGGAGTGAGTTTCCCCTTCAGCTGGCGCACCAGCTGAGTGACTGATGGTGGGGTCACTCTGCTCCAGACTCCCAGCTGCTTCCATTGAGTGCTCAGCCGTGGGGGTAGGTGGTAAGACACCTTCATTAGGGGTTGGCTCAACTTGGGTGCCCAAGTTCCCAGTGTCATCGCCATGTCCCTTGGATCCGTCCTCTGAGTGAACTGGAGAAGTGGTTGCAGCAATAACTATGGCAATCTGCTGGACCACTCCCAACAGATCAATTTCCAGGACAGATTTGGAGGACTCTCCTGGTCCTTCCATCATCTGCTGCTCATGCATTAATATGTATTCCCGCATGGCTTGCTGCATGTCCAAATTCTCCTTTGCAGCAACCGGATCCATGTCCTCATCACTTCCCGAAAGCATATCAATGTGAGGATGAGTGTGGTCGCTAGTTCCGGTGAGAGGACAAATGCTGGCTTTCTCACGAGCTTCTGCTTCCTCAGCCGCTCTGGCTTTTTCTTGCTCCTTACGAATTTGCAGCATATTTATGCAGTTATCCTCATTCAGGGCCTGCAGCACAGTGTCAATCTCAAGAAACTTGCAAAGCTCCTCTTCTTCCTCAATATACTCAGGGTGTTCAAACTGAACTCTTGAGTGACTCAGTTTCCATTTCCTCCACTCTCGTAGACGATTCTGGATGTCTGGATATAATGGAGAATACATGATTACATCATCATCTTCATCCTCTCCTTGTTGTCCTTCCTTTTCAGGAATGGAAGGCAACATACTCTGCTGCTCTGCACCTTCAGCAGCATCCGTGGCAGGTGGAGACATAGTTCTTTCAGCAGGATTCATTGTCTCGCCACTTCTTCATCCGCAGCTATTCTCCCCCACACTTGGGTCTTCGACTTACCTCTGTTGATCGTCCTCGTGACTTGTTTTTCATCAACAACTTCCGAGACGCACTTCTTGACGAGTCTCGAGATTTTCTCACTGAGTGGCGGACTTTGTCTTCTCAAGCTCGAGAGCTTGGTGAGTCTTCTCCTTCTCTTGGTCCTTACCGGAGGAATTTACTGTTCGGAGACTTCTTCTTCAGATTCCTTGGCGGCGGGGGCCGGAGCATCTTTCTTTGACTGAGGAGCTGCCTTTTTGGGCTTGGTAGTCCTCTTCTTTTTGATGGCCGGAGAAGGTATTTGGGCTTCCTTCTCCGCCTCATTGCGTGGGCGACGACTCGGCTGCAGGGGCAGGTGCGTCTTATTTCTTTACTGCAGGGACAACTTTTTTTTCTTCGCGGTGCAGGGCGACTCTCTTCTTTGGAGGGAGGAAGCGGTTGTATCAACAACGTTGGCTCTCTTCGATTCCCCCTCACTGTATCTCGTCTCTTGGCATAGGCTCTCTTAAAGCGCCGGACGGGTTGGCTCTGAACATCTTCTTGTTTACATGGAAAGACTTTCCATGTCTAAGGGGAATGCCTTTAACCTCCATCAGATGGCAAATAACCAGGCCATAGCCAAGTGATCCTCCAAAGGATCCATCTTCCTTGAACGATTTATTCACAACGTTCTGGCAGAATCTGTTGTACACGAACTCAGCCCAATTGATCTTCTTTTCTTCCATAATCGCAGCCATGACGATCAGCTTGGTTTTGGACAGCTGGTTGAAGCTTCCAAACTTCATGTCTATACTCTTGGCGACGATATCTATTAGTTTATGATAATCGCGTCCTTGACTTCTTCTCACCGTGTAGATCACTTCATGACACCCTCGGGTTTGGCCACTTCTTCCATGCAGGCAGCCAAGTTGACATCGGCTTCATATATCTCGGCATGCCTTCCGACGATGAAGAAATGCTTTCTGCAAGGTCCTTAGCAGTGATTAATATGTCCTTGCGGTGGACGGAGGACTTAATCCCTTCGTCCTGTACATCGGCGTTAACATAGAACTGGGCAACTTCTTCAACGTACGTCATTTGATATTCCATCGTGAGAAAAGGTTTGAGTCCTGATTTCTCGATTTTGTCTGCTATTTTCTTCACAAGGGTTTCATCAGAACCCTGCTTTATCATCCCCTCAAAGTCCACAGTTGATCCTGTGTGGATTTGCTTGCCGAGCTTAGCGAAATCATGAGCTAGTGCCATTTTTAGTGAGTTTTACCGAACGAAATTTGGTAAACCGACTTGAGAACTGGTAGGGTTTTTGAGAGAAAAGTTTGCTTTCTTTTGCTTGGGAATATGAACAGTTTTAGGAAAAAGTGAGAGAGAGAGGATTGAAAACCGTATATAAGGGTTATGAAAGGATGGGTTTTTAGATTTTGAAATTTGATCAAGATCAACGGCTCAGATTTAGCATGTCACATCGCATTTAATTTCTCGCATTTAATGCGGCAGCATTTATATCCAATCATATGCTTACTGTGCAGCTTTTGACTGTACTCGTCATTATTATGCTGACGTCATCCTTAAAAACATTCCCGCTTATTAAAAACGACTGCGTTTTTGTCACTTAGCTCATAAATGACTCAACCTACTCCACAAATGACTCAACTCTTCTTCTCTCTTTTCGTATAGTGGCTCAGCTGTCAGCTAACTCGATACAGCTGACTTTCCAATACAGCTGATTCACTTGGTTGATTCAATCGATTTGTTCTATTTTCATCTTTTCACGTTCCATCTTTTCTCATTGAGTCTTCTGAGTGTCAACTCAGCTCAATTAACCCTAGCTCATGCTTAAGCTCTTCAAATCTTGATTCACATAGGGGTTTGGTGAATATGTCAGCTAACTGTTTATCAGTTGAGATATATTCCAAAGTGATGTCTTTCTTTTCAACATGATCTCTTATAAAATGATATCTGACATCAATGTTCTTTGTTCTCGAATGCAACACATGATTCTGAGTGATTGCGATAGCACTTGTGTTATCCCACATAATTGGAATCTCTTTTTCTTCAATTTCATAGTCTCTCACATTTGTCTCATCCATAAGACTTGGGCACAACAAGCGCCTCGCAGTATGTACTACTGCTTCACCGTGGATGTGGCTATTGAGTTTTGCTTCTTGCTAAACCAGAAACCAATCTGTTTCCAAGCATTTGACAAGTTCTGAAGTACTCTTCCGTCAACTCTACATCCAAGATAGTCGAGTCTTGAGTAACCAATAAGCTTGAAACCACCTTCCTTTGGATACCATAAACCAACTTCTTGGCATCCCTTCAAATATCTTAGGATTCTCTTAGTTTTCAAACCATATGGCTTTCTTTTGGAGCGATTGAAATCTTGCACATACACCTCTTTGCAAAGGTGATGTCGCTTTGCTTGATGTTAGATAGAGCAGTGATCCAATAAGTGCTCTGTATGTTGTTTGATCTACAGCTTTACCATCTGCATCCATGTCCATCTTGACAGATGTATTCATTGGTATTTTCACAGAAGACTTCTCTTTCATACCAAATTTCTTCATTAAATCTCTGGTGTACTTTGTTTGACTTATGAAAGTTCCATCCTTCAGCTGTTTAACTTGGAGTCCTAAGAAGAATGTCAGCTCTCCCATCATGCTCATTTCAAATTTGCCTTGCATGAGGTTTGAGAACTTATCACACAGCTCTTTGTTTGTGGATCCAAAAATGATGTCATCCACATATATTTGAACAAGTAGTATACTCTCCCCATCTTGAATTCTGAAGAGTGTTCTGTCTACTTTGCCTTTGTGAATCCATTGTCAGTTAGAAATTGAAACAATGTATCATACCATGCTCTAGGTGCTTGTTTCAATCCATATAGAGCTTTCTTGAGCTTGTACACCTTATCTCCAATGGTTTTCTGCTCAAAACCTAGAGGTTGCTTAACATAGACTTCTTCTTCCTACAATCCATTCAAAAATGCACTTTTCACATCCATTTGATATACAATGAAGTTTTTGTGGGCAGCATAGGCAAGAAACATCCTTATTGCTTCTAGTCTTGCAACAGGAGCAAATGTTTCATCAAAATCTATTCCCTCTTCTTAGAAATACCCTTTGGCTACCAATCTTGCTTTGTCTCTTACCACAGATCCTTCTTCATTCATCTTGTTTCTGAAAACCCATTTTGTGCCAATAACATTTTGATGGGTTGGTCTTTGTACCCATTCCCATACCTTGTTCCTTTCAAACTGATTCAGCTCTTCTTGCATGGCTTGAATCCAATGTGTGTCATCCAATGCTTGGGGGACATCTTTTGGCTCTATTTGGGAAATAAAACAAGTGAACATTGCTTCTTGTTGTGCTATGGATCTGGTTCTTACACCATCTCTAACATCTTACATCAGGTTGAAGTAAATCAGCAGGGTTCAGTCGTCTTGCAGTTGTGTTGTCTTGAGCAACTCTTTCATTATCATTTAGCTGCAGATTTTCCAGCTGTCTTTGAGACTCAACAGTCTCATCTTCATCTTGATTGATTGCTCCAGCTTCAGCTTCAACATAGGGACTCTTCTGCATAGTTGGCTGATTTAGCTTATCAGCTAACTCTTCAATAACTTTTCCATTCACATTAGGTTCATCAAAAACCACATGAATGGATTCTTCCGTGACCATAGTCCTCTTGTTCAGTACTCTATAGGCTTTACTTTCAGCTGAGTATCCCAAAAAGATACCTTCATCAGCTTTAGCATCAAAAGCCTTTAGATTATCCTTGCCATTGTTGTGGATAGAGCATTTACATCCAAATATTCTAAAATACCCAACATTTGGCTTTCTCCCTGTCCATATTTTATAGGGAGTCTTTGTCAGCTGTCTGTTAATCATGCATCTATTTTGAGTATAGCATGCGGTGTTTATGGCTTCACCCAAAATCTTTTAAGCGATCCGGCTTGCTAACATGGTCCTTGCGACTTCCTTGAGAGTTCATTTCTTCTTTCTCGCTCTCCATTCTCACATGGAGTCCTTTTTGCAGAGATAATTCTTGAGCAATACCATTTTCAACACAATAGTGAGTTATTATCCCATTGACAAACTCAGTTCCTCTATCAGACCTTATCTTTATAATGGTTTAACTCTTCTCATTTTGAACTCTTCTCATCAGCTGAGGTAACTTCTACAAGGTTTCTTTCTTTTTTGCACATAAAGATTTTCTTGTTTCCTGTCATATGACTGGAACAGCCACTATCCATGTACCAGGTTCCTTGGCACTCAGTTGTTCCTTGAACCTACAATAAAGGAAATTAGTTTTTAGGTACCCATGCTTGTCTGGGTCCTGAGGGGTTAGTGCTGTAAGATAATCCAACCAACCTATAGCCAAATGACTTGACTCTAAGAGATTGCCATCTATCTGTGCCATAATCATAACTCACTTTGGCAAATTGCTTGGTGGCTTTAAGTTCATACAGTTGTCTCTTTTGTCTGTATGCCTGTGTGTGTGTTTTAGCAATTGCCTTCTTTGGATGGTTGTGATATTTCTAAGTGTAGTGCCTGGGTGCATATGTGTGCTAATGATAGCTCTTTTGCCTTTGGAATGACCTTTGCTGAGTTCTAGGCCTTTGCCATTTGGGCTTATATTCCATAGGCCTTTGCTGATATTTCACATTGTTCCAATCAGCTTGGCTTGGGTAGTTTCTACCATTCCCATCATATGTGTTTCTTTGATAAAACTTCTGGGGTTTTTGGTAGCTCTGTTTATTCTTTACAGAGTACTTCCTATTTGGAGTTCTTTGAGGAACTTTCTTGGATTTCTTCTCACTTTGTCCTCTCAAAGATACTCAACCTGGTTTGTTTTCCTTTTCCTTTATATCTAAGGCCAGTTTGTTTGTTATTGTTCTTTGGAGTGAATGTGGGTGTAACATTTGGTGTCTTGGATTTTTGAGATGCTTCATTACTTGAATATCTTTTTTCCAAAATCACTCTGGGAGTTTGACTGTGTACAAAGGAATTGAATCATATGCCTGTCTTATCTCCAAATTCCTTTTGGCTCATAATAAGGTCATCCAATGATTTAGATGCCTTTGTAAATGATGCAATCACATTTTTGTGAAGCCCCTATTTTTCCGAAGCTATTAATTGATCCTTATTGTTGTTTAAACATTTGATCGACTATTTTTTCGCGTCATTTTGACGGGTAATTAATAATAATATATATATTTTTATTTTTTTTCATTTTATTTAATTATTTGTGATCATGATCTTATTTAATTCTATCCCTCATTTATGATCACTTGATTGATCATTACTACTATTTTTGTATTTATTAGTCACCTTAAAATTTTAAGAGACTATTTATTTTAGAGACTTTTACCTTATAGAATTAAGATTTTGATTTAGATTAAGTGATCATGAGACTTACAAGTGATCAAGGAAATCACTAAATATTTTGGAGATTGATATATTTCATCTATTATCATCAAATTTGGGACAAAAAAATATATATATGGAATTACCATATTGCCCTCATAGTGGACGGCCATGGTGATGTTTTTGGGATAAAAATATCATCCAACTCTTGTACACCTACACCATATATTAGTCATCTTGTGTATAATTATATCATTAATTCAAACATTATACACATCATCTTATACACCAATTCTTTATTATTATTTTTCCCAACTTATTCCATTCTTCCCAACATTCTTCTTATTCCCCTCAAATTCTAATTGACCCACACTTTGACTTGCATTTTTGTCTCCATGCAAGAGACAAATTACAAGACACAATTTGAACAAAAAATTCCTCTCTTCCTCTCTCACTTGGACGGCCATTATGGCATTTTTACACAAAAATTTCATTTCATTTCTCATCAACACATTCTAACACTCAAAGCCTTTCTCCTCCTCTCTAAAAACTCCCAACTTCTCTCTATTCTTCCTTTCACCTTCTTCTTCTATACTTAGAAAAATTTTCAACATTTCCTCCCTATTCTTCATAAAAATCGAACCATCATCATACAAGGTAAGAAATTTTAGCTTCAATCCATTTTTTGATATCACATTGTTCATCTCTTCCACCTTCTTAACTTAAGTTTGAAATTGGTTTTGGAGATACATTTAGAAGACCTTGAAGGTTAGAGCTTGACAACATTTTGAAGAAGGACCTCAAGCATGAAGAAGAAAATAGTAGAGAAAATTGGACTACAAGGTAAGAATTGTGTACTAGACCCCTTCTTCCCTACTCTTCCTATTTTTTTTCAAATTTTAACACCCCTTTTTCATTTTTGAGAAATAGGGGCTGACCTTAGGAGATTTTGGAGTTGAGCCAAAATTTCCAATTTTTGAGCTTCAACTAGTCTCCAAACATCTACTACACAAGGTAAAGTGTAGTCCTTTTCATTTCCTTATTTCCTTCTTTTTCTCCTTAATTTTTCTCTCATTTTTCTAACTCCAAATTTTGATATTTTCTTGACTTAGGGGCTGACCTAAGAAGCCTCATCCAAAAATTGTGAAATTATCCTTTTATTTCACAATTTCCAAATTTAAGGTGGGTGGAAAATTATTTTTCCAACTTTTAGGTGTTTTGATTAAATGCATGTAGAAACTTTAATCATGAGCCTTGAGATATATATAATTATGTATTGCATGTCAATTTTATATATCAAATCATGGAAATTCTCAAGAGTTGCTCAAAATTAATATTTGTTGAATTTTAGGTGCATGGATGTACACTTTAATGCTTTAATTGATGAATTCTTGTATGTATTGGACATGCATGTGTATGATCTTTAAAATCTATGTTTTGGATGACTTATAACCTGGAAAAGTCGAGCATAATTGATTAAATTTCAATTTGGACTTAAAAATGCAAAAATATAAAGTTGGTGGTCTAAATTGCAAGAAAATAAAAGTTAAAGGACCTCTCTGCAAATTTCGAATTTTGGGACTGTACTCAGGTTCAAAAAATGACTTTTGGACATTTTAATAAAGTTTTAAGAGTTTGAAGTTAAATAAAATCAACCTTTAAAAGCCCAAGAACTAGATTGTAAAATTTTGAAAGTATAAGGGCTACTTTGCAATTTTTAAAACTGTACCAGACCTAAACTTTATAAATTGAAAATTTTACTCTTAAGTTACTGGGAATGACACATTTTAAAAGTATTCCAAAAATCCAAGTGGTTAGGGCTTGGAAAACAATTTTACTAAAATTGAGGGACTAATGTGTAAAATACTAAACTTGAGGATCCAAATGAAATTTCCAGGACTTATGCAGCCCATGCACCTGGAAATACTAACTTAACTATAACTTAATTATATTTTGGACCCAAGGTTCAAATTACATAACAATTGGACCCCTAAAAGCCTTAAAGGCAATTATTTTAAAATGGGACAAAAATGATATTTTCAAAAGTTGAAGGACCTACAGATATTGCTTTTAAAAACTGCTTTTGTCCCAATATCCTACCAACCTTAGTGACATTTTTCAACTGGAATCACATTAAAATCCCTTCCGGTTTGTGAGTTCCGAATTTTTAAAACTTAAGGTCCGAATTGACAATTTTTACATATTTGGGGCCAATGTGAGATTTTTATAAAACCTCAACCATAAAACTTTAAAAACCTGAATCTCTGGACAATTTGGAAAATTTAGTAACTGACCTCATAATTTTTCAAGGTCGGGATATTTAATTATTCAATTTTTAACCCCAAAAGTGTTAGTTTTTACAAAACGGGGCTAAATTACAATTTTTCTTTTATAAAGGACCTAACTCAAATTATTTTCTCTTTTACTAAAATAGCCCTGGACTCTCTGACTTGGAGATTTAATTTAAATATTTTACTTTCCCAAAAACCCCTGACTTATCGGATCAATTTGACCGATTAATACCCGATCGCGGAGCGACTTCCTCGCCTTGCTAATTGAATCTATAACGGACTTATGTTCCACCCAATCTTTCAAGATATCAAAGGTTGCTTATCCTTCCGATAATCATCTTCATCCAAAAACTCCACCAATGCCATAATTGCCACTCGCGTTTTTCAAAAATTTTCCTAAATCGCTTCCCGAATCAATAATACTCATTATCACGGTTGTTGCTGTAATTATAATTACTTTCTGCTGAGTCAACTTGGTGTGTCGAGCTCACGATCGGAATGGATACGTCGGGGGATGGAACCGGCAGCTCATTTGCTATTCCACCCTTCCTTAAGCCCCATCGTCCTAATCCATGGCGAGGGACGGAGTTGTCGAGGAAGCGGGTCGTGAATCGAGGTATAATCATGATTATGACAGATCCAAGCCTCGCCCGACTCCATTTGGATTTTGTCTTTGCCTACGGAGCGATAAGGTGCCGGTCTTGGACCATCTTGATCGGGAGTTACAAGGAAGAACGAAGGAATCGTGTCGATCCACACGATTCGAGTTATCGTCCGTTTTGGTTGGCGTTACATTTTCGCATGCGCAACCGCTACATTTTTGCATTGGTTGGCGCTACAAATCCGTACGCAACCATTATTTGCCTTGCATAGGATTGGCGTTACACTTCCGCACGCAATCCTACTGTCTTGGACCGATTCACATAGTGCTGTGTGACCATGAATCAATTTTCTGAATCAGTATAAATTTACTATTGTATTATTTTATCACGACGCTTGTGAACTGTGTGTGAAATCATGCATCATACTCATGCGTTTTCATATAACTTTGTTTTCTCACATTAACTATATTGCGCCACACTCTCGCATTACGATCACCCCATCCATTTGAGATTTTTGTCTCATTCCCCACCTGTTTTCTAACCTTAGATGAGGATTTCGTTGGAGATCTTTGAACCGAACTCTGGATTGAGACCTTGTACTACGCTTTTGGATTCTTTGCTTCTTTGTTGATTGGACTCTTTTCTTATTATGTTGTTGTCGGACTTTTGTATTCTAATCAATTCGGGTATGTAATTGAGGGGCGTATGACCCTTTGACTTTAAGTTGCTACTTGTTGAAATTCGGGTTGTAATTTGGATGATGGAATGTAGACCTTAAGTGGTAACTTGTATCATTATTTATTTCATTTGCTATTTAGACTTGTCTTATTGGGTTCTCATTGATATTGTCTGGACTGTTGGTTCATTTGTATTTAAGTTGTGGATCGTTCGTCGCGTCCCGTTTGGGGCGTGACAATTTTTCAGATCATTTTCCCTCTTTTCTATAGCGGCTATCTCTGCTATTAGTTTAGCATTCTCAGCCTTCAGCTCTTTGTTCTCATCAGCTATGTGACTTAGAGTACTCAGCTCCTTAGTTGAGCTGGTTGTTCTCCTCGTTTAATAGTGTGTGTGAGGATTTAATGTGTTCAAAGTCTTTCATCATTTTGCCTAATGAATCATAAAGATCAGTGGGTGATGAAGTGTGTGCGTCACAATCACTATCACTAGAATCTGAGTGAGATGAGTTAGAGTGTACCTCATCTTCTTGGTCAGGCTGATCTTGTTCTTTAGCCATTAGACAGATCGTTGCTTCTTCTTCAGAATGACTTGAGTAGTCAGCTTCACTACTTTCTGAGTCTGTTGCTTCTTTAGATTTAGCTGTCTCAGTAGTCTCTGCAGCCAACATAAACTTTTTCTTCTCTTGTCATCTTTCTTTGAAGACTCTTCTTTCTTCTTCATTCCTGTAATTATTGACTACAGGATATGAACAGTCAATAGCAAAGTGTCCTGGTTGTCTACAGTTCCAAAACAGGTTCTCAGCTCTTTGATCAACTCTTTCTATTCTTGGGTTGTCAGTTGTCTTATATTCAACCTTTGGATGCTCAGCTCTCTTTGGTGGCCTATCTTCCTTTGACTTGGAGGGAGCTGAATGTCTCCTGGAGAATTCACCTTTGTTTCTTTTGTAGTTCTTGTTGAAGAACTTGTTGAATCTTTTAACCATAAGGGCAATCTCTTCCTGGTCAATGGCTTCCTTGACTTGACTCTCTTCCCATCCTTGACTATAAGTGCATTTGTTTTGGAGTCAAAATTGTCTCCTCTTGATATTTTCTTCTCAGCTCAAATTCATAAGCTTTGAGGTCTGAGAATAGTTCATGATTGGATGTTTTTGATAGGTCCATCGAGTGCCTTAGAGCCATGGTCTTCATTTTCTATTCAGCTGGGAGGCTCCTTAGGATCTTCATACACATCTCATTTTGTGTGTATTCCTTTCCAAGTGCTGAGAGCTCATTTGTGATTTCAGTGAATCTAGCATCCAGCTGATCCATTGTCTCACCTGCAAGCATTTTAAAGTTTTCAAACTTTTGAATAACAACAGATAATTTGTTTTCTTTAATTTGCTCTGATCCTTCACAAATTAAAGTTAGTTTATCCCAGATTTCTTTTGCTGTTTTGCATGACTTGACTTTATTGAACATTGCTTTGTCTAGAGTCTTGTAGAGAATATCCTTGGCCACATTGTCCAAGTTGTATCTCTTTCTATCATCATTGGTCCATTCAGTCCTTGGTTTTTCAACTAAGGCTGGTCTTGCTTCAGCCACAACTTATTCTCCTTCAGTTGCAGTTGCTCTCCTTGCAGCTGTGTTCAATTTCAATATTTGCAGTGACTCATCCTCCATCACTAGCCACATTTCGTCATGTAAAGCAGATAGATGAGCATGCATACGAAGGGGGGGTCCCAAGGGGGTGTGAGTAAGGTTTAGAAGGGGGGGTTGAATAAAGAGATAATTACATTTAACCACACTAACTTTACCCCTTTTTATACTTTACCCCCTAAACTTTCATTCGCGACACTTTGCACCCTGAACTATGAAAATTATTACACTTCGCCCCTTATGGACAATTTTGCCCCTAGGTTTTATCCTTTTAAAACAATAGTTCCAGTTATCCCCTTAAACTTTATTTTGTGGCAATCTACTACATAATAATAAATTTATCGCATTAATCATTAAACATGAAAATTTCTCTCCATAATCAATTTGTTTTTCGGATTTTTCGAGAAACGAGAATTCTTATTTTCTCACACTGTTTTGTTCGTGGCATTGTTACACCTACTTAGATCCATCTCTATTCGGAGGTTTTAAATGGATCATGTCGGGTTTTCGACTATAAACTCAACAGGACATATTTTAGTCAAAATTCTTATTTCAAGAATAAATCCGTATACAAATTAGGTCTATAGACCGAAAATGAACATAGTCCATTACGACCATATCAGGCCCAACCCAACATGCTTAGTAAAATTAATAAATCCGCTTAAAATTCATACCTTCTTTGGTAAAACAACTCCGGGTTAAGTGGTTCGCAACGCCACCCGTCGGAAAATTCGGAAAAGCCCCCGGATCGTTTGACAAAACGGCTCCTCATTGTTCAACCTCACCCTTAGGGAAGATGATCTGCAAGTTATCCGGCTCCTTGAAATCGTTCGGCCAAGACCTTGGTTCGTTTCCTACTCCGGGCGTATAAGTAGTTCTTAAACGGGATGAATTAATAGTACATTATGAACACATGTTGAAGCGAAAAAGCCTCTTTTTATTAAGAACTTATAGAAATATTTATTATATTAGTAATCTCCTTTTTGGGAGGAGAATCTTGGTTTAGCCTCTCATAGTGAGGCTTGCACTCGTAAATACATAAAACTTAAAACTAAAACACTCAAAATATTACAAATTTTTCACTCAGATTTTATTGTAAGAAAACTAAGGAAAATGTTCGATGTCCTCGGCTTCCTTCAAATCCTGCAATTTATAGAGGTAAGTCCGGACTTGAAATCGGACTTCAAATCTTGTTGAGATGTAAGATGTCACCGCTTCGTCATACTCTTGAATTATTGCTCGCCAAATTGTCTTCCTTCTCTTTCGCGTGACTCGGCCCGTGTGATGGTTGTCGGGAATCTTTTAAAAGTTGGTCTGCGTGGTCCCAGAAAAACGCGTCTTGTGAGTGGGCCCTTGTCCTTTCCAAATGTATGGTCTGTCGGTCGGTTTGGGTGGAAACCTTTCCCAAACTCGGGTTCCTTCATTGGGGCATGCTTGACAGATCCGGTCGATCAACGGCCAACATGTGCCATGTTCTGACGAATTTCGGTAAGTTTCTTTGCTCGCGGAATCTTGTTTTCCCGAGGATTCTCCTTTTGGTTTGAAGAGTTCCTCTGCAAATCATGGTTGATCCGGTCATCGAATTCAAAACGAAAAATCCATTCGCCGTGCGGAAGAACTTAAATGGATATTTGACTTTGTCCATTTCGATTAGACAAACCCAAAGACCCCATGCTCGTCAGTAGAAGCTTGGCTTCAGGAAAATGCTCCTACTAACACCAGTCCTTCTTCCTGAAGATGCCTTAATGTATTTTAAAGCATTTCCATCCGGTCTTCTTAGCTTGATGAAATGAAAAGCTTCATTAAAGCCTTTCTTGTTGGTTCCTCGGAGTCGCACTAATAAAATACGGTTCCAAAATATCGCCTCACGGCCAAGTGTGGATTATTGGCCCGAGGTCTCGTAAATCGCTTCCCAATCCATTTCGGTAATTTTGAAATTTAGGGAATCCTGGTGACACGGTATAGATTGAAGCTAAAGCTCCAAAAGTATACCATTCACTGTACTTCATTTGGATGACTTCCTGGTTTCATCCAAACTCTAGGATACTTTCTGAGATATCAACCATTGTTTTCTGCGGGTTAATACCTTGTCTTGTAACTAGTTTCTCCCATTGCCTCGATATACCGCATAGGAGAAATCTTATTCTCGTCGCTTGAACCTTAGATTTGCCTTGTGTGTGGCCTAAGATTCAACTCTCCCTCTTTTACCCTAGAGGTGTTGGGTTGACTTGAAGACTCGGGTTGTGACACCGGAGCTTCAACATTCGTTCTGATTTTGTACACCCTCATGGGATGCATCACCGCAACACTTGTGATTATGGTACTTGAATCCATAACCTCCGGGTTAGAGCCCGTACTCTCTCGGCCCCTTTTTGCACCGTAGGAGATGTGGCCTGGAAGAGAGGCCCTTGCGATCTAAGAACAATTGTCCTTGAGCGAATCGGCATGCTCATATTTGACTAGAAACGGTTTACTGGTCGGCTGTTGAAGTCGTCCGGCAAAAACTTCGCATTGAGACATAGCGTCCCAAAATCTCGTTCTAGACTCTCCAGGTTTTCCCGAGATGTCTTACTCGTTTAAGGACTTCGTCGACAACGCGTCCTTCCATCTCGTGTCAAGAAATCGCAAGAATATTTTCATGAGATTTTATAATGACAATATCATAATCATAATATTGACATTCACTTGCCATCTAAATGTCGAGCCTTTTCTGGTTTTGATTCAATTTTATTTTTCGAAAAGCCTTGACACTTGAATTATCAATTTTTAAAGTAAACTTCTTAGCCAAGAAAATAACGGCCATTTTTTAAAAGCTTTTAATTTGCAAAGAATTCTTTCTCGTTGATATGCCATCTGTTTGCTTCACTTTGGTGTGAATAAACCGCCGCAATATCGCATGGCACTTCTTCATTTGGTGTGACCTTAGTAAGAACTGCGCCCACCAATCATCATCAGGCATCCGTGTAAAGAACCGATTCGTCCTCGTCTTGGGGAATTGCAAGCTTTGGAAGCTTTTTACAAACTTCTTTAAGTTGCTTAATTCCTTCTTGATGTTCATCTTCCCATTTGAATCTCTTTTCTTTTTTAAGCAATGGGCTAAACACCTTTACGTAGTATCTTTAGATTGTTAATAAACATTCCAAAGAAAATTAACAACTCCAAGAAAACTCAAGCCGCTTCTTGTCTTTTAGTGTATCCGGAAATCCCTCGTATCTTTTCCACAATATGATTACGTAGAATAATTCCAGTTCATCGATTTCAATTCCGAGGAATTCAATCTGTCTTGTTGCTATTACACCTTCTTTTCCGAAAGCACTAATCCTTCTTCGTGACAAACATCCAAAATATTTCCAAATGTTTGAGATGCTCCTTCATGTTCTTTGATGCGATTAGAATGTCATCGATATACACGAACATGAAACGAAATAATCTTTGAATAGATTATCCATCTTTCTTTGATATATCTCAAAAGCGTTAGCCAATCCCATAGGCATCACGTTCCAAATATAGTGTCCCCCGTGGTGTAGAGAAAGGCAGTAAACTTCTTACTTTCTTCCTCCATCTTAATGCGGTAGAATCCGGACTTGCAATCGAACTTTGAGAATATCTTGGCACCTTTGATACGATTAACCGATGTTCTCTGCTTGGGATATAGTATCCGTCGAACTCCAAAATGTTATTAATCCCTTTGTAATTAATAACAAGTCTTGCTTTCCTCTTTTAATTTCTCCATGGTTTCGACTAAGAATCCCTTTGTTGTATGGAGAAACTCTGGTGAAATTAACTTAAGGTCAAGATGTTCCTTAAGTATCTTTTGCATATCCTCACGATCTTCTTGGTTCATAAGGATTGGTTTGAATCTTACGAACTCGTACTCCTTTCCCGGGTTTAACCTTTAAGGAAGCTTTAAGCTCGTTCTTATCCCACCAAGCCAAAGGATCTTCATTGTAATTCCTTTGGATCTTCTTCTTGATATCCTCGAGTGATATTTGTTCCTCTATGGTTACATCACTCTGTGGATTCTCCATTAGACTCATCCATAATTACGCAATGGCTTCCGGGTAACTCGTTCTTCTCCTTGTACTCCGAATGAATACAAGTTATTATCCCATATCTTCTGATCCTTATGGATGGAACCAAATTGTCTATAGGATAATAAAGCTTCACCAAATTTCCTTCGATCCGCCATTTTTGGATTGCGAAGTTTGGCTTCATCACCACGCTTGCTGCGAAAATTAATAGGCATTTTTCTGTAAAATGCTTCCGCAATCTCTGGACAATAATCTTATGATCACATAAGGTTGTGAAAATAAGTCTTCTCGTCTCGTTCTCTTGTGTGAATCGCTTGAATGTTTGTAGGAAATTGTTTCCTAGCAAAATATCTGCACCTGTATCATGGAAATAGATTGGTGGCGTCTTTACTTTGTACCATGGGGTACTGCCCGCGCCTCCGATCATTATTTACCTTGTTTAATTCCTGTTAAGGATAAGAATCCTTTTAGAGAAATCCTTCTGCAATAGCCGGTAAAACTTCTCCAATTTCTTTAGGAAAAACATCCTGCTTTGCGGTACATATTCCGGCACCTGAACCAATATAGGCGGCGAAATACTCGGCCTTGTATTCGACATATAACATTCCAATAGAAATGTATATGGAGAATGGACTAGTGGTCATCGATTCTGTATCTTTTATTAGCCACTTGTGAACTCCATTCCGTCTTGTAATCTTTCCCAAGGTTTATGCTCCTCAAGAAACTCAATTCCCGGTATTAATTGTTAAGGATCTTTCCTGCAACTCCTGTGATAGTAAGCTCAATTTCTCCTATCTTGAGGCTTCCTTGATACCTTCCAACGATTGGTTGTTGGAGATAATATAGAACATCACAAGGAAAAATGTTATCCTTTTGAGTGATGTCGAATATTACTTCAACCTCTCGCCATCCTTAAATTTCGGCTCTCCTGTTTGTTTTAAAAACATCGGGGATGCGTTTGAATCATTTACTTGGTCTCCTTTTTCCCCAACGGCACACGCTACTCACCATTCTGTCTTCTTTGGAAAGACATCCTTCTAGGCTCAACTCGAGACTCAGGCTTTTGTTGAAGACTGGTTGATCTTGAATTATCATATCAATCTCCTTAATAGTTGGAGATTCAATGATTTACAGTAACACCACCCTGGCAAAGTCCTCAAAGATTCTTGGGACTTCAATAAATTCCTTTCTCAAGAATACTTGAAATGATGGGTATTCGAGAGAGCATATGAAATCTTGTATGTGATCGAGTAAGGCACATTTCCTTCTTTCATCAAATCGATTCTTTTGAAATCTTGATGAAGGGTTAGGACTCTCTTGAAGTCTCGATCTCCCAAATTGTATGCAATTCTAGGATAGACATTAAATGCCAATTTCCCCGCATACAAATTTCTGAACCGCTCCAAGGCATGAATCCTTAAGATGCGAGATTCGCTTGTCAAAGATAGCAAGATTAAGAGGCGAATCTATTCCTTCTTTGAATGTTGCTTTAATAATTACTCTTATGGCTCCGATATGAATCCATGAGAGTGTATTTGCAACTTCTCTTTTAACTTTGCTTTTGATCTCTTGTATTTCTCTAATAGGGACCAACGCATCTCGATCGGGTTCTTTGGTAAACTCCATTGGAATTGCAAATTCTCCGGTTGTTACCACTGTGGATAATTTGGTGTTTTTCGATTCACGAAAATCCAATTTTATCCAATGCTTTTCCATAGCTCCAATTGTAAATCCATCATAGACTTGAAGCTTTGGATCTTCCTTCATGATTCTCATAAAGGGTCTTATGAGAAAGCGTAAGTGTGAGAGAGAATCTGACATATCCTCTCGATTTGTCTGTTGAAGAATTTCTTCTTCACTCCGATCCCCAGTGAGTCACTTCCATCGTCGAGAATAGATTTCTTCTTCATAGATGCTTTCATCGAGGAATATCCTCAAATTGATACACTGTATAAGATCTTGATAATAGACGACTTCTCCGATTTCGGTGTAGCCTCGAACTGTCGACTCCTCGTTTACGGTTTTACGGACAATCGGTCGAGATATGTCCTCTTACTCGCATGTCCAGCAATTACTGTCTTTGAAACTTTCATTTGCTCTGGTGTGAGCACGCCGAAAGTTCTTCTTCCGGATTTCTCTTGGTACTTGCTTGATTAGAACCCGATGATGAGGATCTACTTACGCTTGGTCTTTGGTCTTTGTCCCGTTTTGTAACCGGGCTTTTTGTTTTGACCAAAACCTTCTAGGTCTCCATGAAGACCTACTTCTTTTGTTGCTACTTCCTCGGCGGTATGGATAGCTTCTCTCCTTCTTCTTCTTGTGCCGCCTTGGTTGACCTCCCACAAATCTGTTGGGATATCATTATCCACACAACATAGAGGAACCGCTTTGTTAATTCCTCTTAATCTCTTGTAATTCTGTGCGGAGTCGCTGATAGCACCATTCGAGATAACTTGGCCTTTAGGAAAGACATTTTTCCGGCCACGGTTTCTACTTGACTCCACCCTTGTATTCCCGATAAGCATTTCTCTCCCGGGGGACTCGGAATCTTGGCAAAGAATAGTTGTGCGACTTCTTTTTCCTCAATCTTGGATTTCCACCGGTATTCGGTGAACAACTTGATATATTCGTCAATATGACAAATATCTAGTAACTCAAGGCTATAGAGGGCTTGTTTATATCTCTTTCTTTTTCATCCTCTAATCCTCGAAATAACTTTGTCTTGATGAATTGGATTTTGAATAGTTTTGCCATACCATCGACAATTCCTTTAAGTGATTCCCACGATGTGACCGAACTTTTCGTACTAGCATCGGTCATATCCCCAGGCAATCTTCACCGATCCTTCAAGACTCATTTCAAGGAGTAAAATGAATGAATCCTTTGTAAGATCGAGGGTTCTGCTGAAATTCTCATAGTGAAGCCCATTCATCAATGAGAACTTCTCTTTTTTAAAATGCAGGATGTCCAGTTTAACATCAACCCATACGGATGTATTGGGTCGAGTGCGATCTTCCATAAGGCGTCGATAAACATTCGGCCTTCCGGTAGGTTATGCAGTTCCCTTAAGAGGTTTCGACCTCCTGTCCTGAAAGTGGATCACCCCCAGTCGTGAAATCCCCAGCATGTGGCATCCTCTCGTCCCGAGCTCCATGATGTGAACCCGTACTTTCTTCGACGTTAGGATTAACTGGTGGCGGTGGTGGAGGAATTGGTCTACCTTGTGGGTCATAGGTAACCAAAGGCGATTCCTCACTGCGTTCATCTTTAAATCTACAATACCTAATCCCGCGAAGGATTACTGCCAGTCATGTAGATCTTTAAGATTCATCTTTTCAATATCCATCTTTTTTAATTCTTGATGGATTTTCCTTTGATTAGAGCAATGAGCTTTTCCTCATCCGTCATTTTTCGTATGACTTCGGTTGGTTTCCCCTTTTGGTGTAAATAGGGTACTGTCCCAAAATCAATACGTTTCCTTCCTCCGGATGAACTTGGCCTATCCTCCAGGTTCTTGACTCATTTCTGAATATCATGAAGGAGTTCAAGAGTTTCCTTCTTATATTTTACCATCGTTTCCATCTGGTTCTGGATCGATGAACTTGTCTTTGGTAGATGAATATGGCGGTTGCCATAATTCTGCACACCGTCTTTTGGATTTCTCTAAGATCTTCGGAGATCTTAGATTTGTCTGAAGTATCTCGTTCCAATCGGTATTCCATCGGGAATCATTGTTCGATGGGAATTTTCATGAACCGTTTCTTGAAGGTTCATCAAGTGAACATATAGGGACTGGTTAAGCATCCGAATCGCTTATAATATTCTGCTCGCATTTTGCATTGCCTTAAGGTTTCCCCGTTGGCTCCTGCCGCTCCTTTTCTTCATGTTGGTATTCCCAATATGAAACTGGTCAAGTGTTCTTGTGCATACATCGTCAATATTTGACGATATGTCCTGTAAGGGGTACATCTCGGACATCGGTCCGGATCCATATACTCGGAGTAAATTCTCCTCACCAATTGTTAATTACATAAATATAATAAATTTAACTAAAAGTTCTTAATAAACCTAGGCTCTGATACCATTTTCAAGGATCGAAAGACCATGAGGAGTAAAATTGAAAATTGCAATGAAATTTATAGACTAGGTGGTAAAGTGCAACAACTTCAAAGTTTAGAGGGTAAACTGAAACTTAACTTTCATGAAACTAGGGGTAAATCTGGAAATTTAGGCAAAGTGCAAAATTTCGTAAAGTTAAGGTGGCAAAGTATATCGTTTTAAAGTTGAGGTGGCAAAGTGTAAAAACCTGGATAGTTTGGGGTGTTAACTGTAATTATCTCGTTGAATAAACCTTACCAACTTTTCGATTTTAGTCCTTTTAAAATATTACAGAGTTAGTTACACAGCTAAGTCCTTAAGGGACAGCAAAGTTAGTTAATCAGTAGAGTTAGCCACTCAACGGACTCGATAGAGCTGTTGATAGAATAACTCAGCTGTTTAGACTAAACCTTAACTTGGCTGTGATGAGTTTTTCAGCGGAAGACTTAACACCCTTGAATTTGATTTAACATTATTTTAACACTTGGTTTTTAGCACTTTGTTAAATATCGGTTGGATAGCAAATTATCAGCAGATATAAGGTGAGTATGCAGAAATAAAGTGCTAAAATGTAAATGACACAATAATTTTTATAGAGGTTCGAAGATGGGGTAATTCTTCTACTCCTCTCTTCTCCAACTCCTGGAGGAATCCACTAAGTAATGATCAATTCACAAAGTGGTTATCAGTCCAGATACAAGTCTTGATCACACAGCTGACTTGCTCCTTTGGGACTCAGTCTGGAGATGCCTTGGTCACACAGCTGGCTTCTCGGCCGACTCAGCTTCTTCACAGGGCAGCTGCCTTGCTACTTCAGCTCACTTTCTCAAGCTTCTTGAATTTGATCACGAATCCCTCCAATAACTTGAGATTGGTTCGACGTTGAACCTTCCTACAATCCTCCTTGGAAAGTAGACCCCTTTTGATTCTTTAAAAGTTTCCTCTTCAACAGTTTGAAGTTGTCTTTCCTTCACAGCTTTGTGTTGGATCGATTTCCTTCGAGATTTAGGCTTAAGGATTGTGCTTGAATAACTTGAGAATATTTTGCAGGTTAGAGTTTGAATATAGCTTGCTTGTTCGTGGTTCAGGTATTCAAGGTAACCTTTTCTCAAAGTGATTCCTCAGCCTTTGATAGTGCACTTTCAAAAATCTGCCCGTTGAAGAGATAGGCTGATTTTCAAAAGTCACTAGTGTTCGTTGGCTTGTCTTTTCTTGGTCTTCAATCTTGAGATGTAGACCTTTCCTCGTATTAAATGAATGACCAGCTTTTCAGGTTCTGCCATGAGGTGCAGTGCTTCCCATTGGTTTATTCCTTTTGCACGCTTCTGGGACTGAGTACTTTCAGACATGGCAGCATGGAAGTATTACTTATTTAAGTAATGTTCTTGACTTTTGTGCAATGGATTCCTTTCAGTTAACTCCTCTTTGCAGCTGCCTTTTCCTCAAGTGATTTGAGTCTGCTCCAATGATTGAAAGACTCATCTGTCACTTCAACTTGACTTGGCTTCTTGGGTTGACTTAACTGACTCTTCTCACAGCTGTCTCACAGCCGATACTCCTTCAGTCGAGTCCTTGATCTTCTCTCTTGGCCATACTCAGTTGTTCCTTAGCGGAGTCTTCACTTCTCATCTTCAGTTGACTTCTTGTATTCCAGGCATAGCTGACTTGACTCAGCTTATACAGCCCTATCTATTACAATAAGAATTAAAAGGAAAATGCGGTGCCAACTTTCTAGTCTAAGTTTTACATGGCATTCATCAAAATCTAAACGATAAATTTCCTAACAGATATTAGTCATGTAAGAAGAATTGGTACACATGTGTCTACTAGCACATGTGTCCAATATCCAAGTACCCTTATCTAAACTCTCATAGGCTACAAATGCACATGGAGAAACATAAGGTGGAGGTATACCTGCATATGCTGCAAAGTGAGCATAATGTAGCCCATGATCAGTATTACCAATGTTATCGGATGGCCTCTTTTGTGTCATGAACTTTGCAATTTCCTGTTGAATCAAATTGGATATTCCACCTAGCTGCATTCCTTGGTCTGATTCAACACCATTACCTTTCACAGGATGTGCCTGAGTAGTATCTGCTAAATTAGCAACTGTTCGTGAAAATATTACCGCAAGTGTACGATGTCAAGTTTTAATATAGTGATAAAAAATTGGGTTGTCGTATCCACAGGGAATGATAATTAAATAAGCACTAAGTACTGTAATCAAAATAGCTTAATTTTATCTAGAAAATCGGATAATGAGTTTGGGTGTTTACTAAAAATAAGTAAATAGCAAAAGCACAATTTAACACAAAGTTTGATCGAAAAATGCAATAATAAATAAATTATAGAGGAATGATTCACTTAATATTATCTTATATTTATCAACTTAATTTATCAATTATTAAGTAGTAATTTATAAATCACGAATTCCAGAAAATATTTAATTCTATCTCTCGATTAGTAATTAATTATAAAGATCTAAATTTGGATTTCAATATCTCTATAAAAATCATAAAAATAAATTTTATAAATATCAGTGAATTCATAAGCAAGATTTCAAAGAATTCAAAATTTTCTCAATTATATGAAATTCTAAGTTATACTAATTTTAGGCTAGATACAATTTATTCTCTCGAATTGTAATTGTATAAACCAAATAATCCAAATTATTGATCAAGTAATTTAGAAATAATTAAAACGAACAGTATAAATCAATTAACTACTGAAACATGATAAATAAAAACATTAAAATATAAGATTCAATTAAGTTACATCATCATGTAGAAATGAAAATTTAGTTCATGATGATATCCATAAAATTAAACAACAAATAATTAAACATGATCTACAATTTACAAGAAAAAATTAAAAGAGAGGGTAAAAGAAACTTGTTTATATCCCATTGGAAGATTTCTCAAGCTTCCAATGGTAAGCTCCTGCTCCGTGCTACCATCCCTATCAACTGCTACTGAGCAAATATGCAGAACCGCACAAATGGTAGAAAACTAAAAACTATAAACTGAAGGAAATAAACTGATAACTTGATTTTTGGGGTGAGAGGTGTGTCTTCAATTGTCTGAACTAAAGACTATTTATAGCAGAGTTTATGAATGCATTTGGTGTCTACCAGATGGGTCTGTCTACTGTCCATTATTAAATGTCTTCCACTAATTTTCTTTTTGACATGAAGATTGGTGTCTTCTTCTTCTTCTTTCGGCTGATAATGCTCCTCGCTCATTTAATTAATCTTTTCGTGGTTTTTCGCCGTGTAAAGTCGAATTATTGTTGAGCTGTTTTTTAGGTATCGCGCTAGGCGTTGAATGTATCGTTGTCGAAAGCAGTGGAATCGAGATCAAAACGCTGATGATGAATTGCATCATGACAAGATGTACCACGATACCTAAAGTTTTGTATCGCGGTACAAACTTTAGGTGTATTTTTTCTTGTTTATTAAATTGGTGTACCGCGGTACACATAATTTGTTTTTTTTTCTTTTTTTCTTTCTTTTTCTTTTTTTCTTTTTTTCGTTACTTTCCTTTTTCTTTTTCGTTTCTTTCCTTTTCTTTTTCTTTTCTTTTTCGTTTCTTTTTCTTTTCTTTTTCTTTTTTTTCTTTTATTTTTCTTTTTCTTTTTTTTTGTATTTTTTTCGTTCTTTCACCGCCATGATTCATTTTTCAACGTTTCCGCCCATTTCTTGATTTCATGGTACATTAATACCTATTACAACTTGATGCATAATTTCGACAATAATCTGGACTCAATCTACTTAAAAATAATATAATTTTTAAGTTTTAGGATACATATTTTGTTGGTAAAACTCCAACTTTACAAATACCCCAAACTTGAATTGTTGCTTGTCATCAAGCAATCTGAAAACCACTGCAACAAGGAATAAACTTTTGAGATTTTACAAGTGATATTATTACCTGAGAAGATTTCAGATGTTACATGAATTAAGGAATTGGCAAAAATGTACATATATGCATTTGTCAGTTAGGCATGCAAGTTTACCTCAATTTCGTGACTTCATATATAAATATAATCGTTGTCTCAATTTTATTTTCGTTGCTTAAATAAATAGTCAAATATTTTCCAATGGTCCCATGTATAACTTATAGGATATAATTCTACATTAATCTTCACATTGTATGCAATAAAAACATAAGAATCAATAGGACTTTTCGGGTTGTAATGTAAGTTTGGGTTAAAGGTATGAAAATATAGGATAAGTGGCTACAATTCACCCAACCATATATAGCAACAACCAATTTCAAGGTTTTGTATGCGTTTTTCCTTCTTGTCCCAATTTTTTTGATTTTTAATTTTTTTTTTTTTTGCATTTTCTCGTGGACAACTTTCTTCTATCAAAATTATACTCGTCTTGACTCCAAATATCTCGTTTGTATGGTTTTCATATGTATGGGTGAAAACAACTAATTTTTGGAAGATTTTATCATTTTTGGCTTGTATAATCAGTAGGTTGTCAACAAAAAAGTTTTATTAGGCTCAAAAGGGATCCTAGGGAAAAATTGATTTTTGGTAGGCTATATAGGCTTTAACTTTTCCAAATGATGGCCTAAATCATTTTTCTAATGTTATATCACTATACAAAATTATTTTGAAAAATGTTTAAAAATATCCTTGAGTTATAGGGGATCATTTAGTTAATATATCAAAAATCATTTGAGCAACTTATAAAAATTTGATTCAAAGATTATTTATAATAATTAAGTCACAATTTCAAGATTTATCACATGCCTTAGCTAAGAATTAAACACGTCACATTCAGACAATTCATCAAGTCATGCATATTCAAAATCAAAAACATCATAGGCTACAAAAATGCACTCAAAAGTTATCATGATGCATAATACTACCCCCCAAACTTAAAATGTGCATTGACCTCAATGTACGATTATTAAGCAATAAAGAGTTTTAAGGTCAATTGAACTTCCTGAAAATCCATCAACCGGTGGCAGCATCATCATCCGATGAAGTAGGTGGGGTAAGGCAAGACATCACCGGAGGAATGAAATCAGTATCGGGATGTAGAATATGATGTGTCTATGACGCCAAATAATCCCAATGATAAGCATCACGAGCAGCAAATCGTCGGTCTGCCCGATGCTGCATTATTCTCAGCTCCTGACGTAACTCACGACGTAAGGCCTCGCGACCCTCTCGCATCTCCTCTCCTAAGTTTGTTATCCTCTATTCAAGATGATGAACTTGGACATGAGATGGTGCATCATGAGTATGTTCATCATCCTCTGCTGGAATATCATCATGTCCTTCTGTACTTGTATCACCTTGTCTGTCTGTATATGCCCTATTATGTTTGTTTGCTATAGCATCGTCAACTGGGGCTGGGGGCACCGAATCCAATAAGTATCCCAATCCGCGAGGATGTGCAGGTGCGCCGTCCCAACATTCGTACTTGATAATCGTCTTGTGTGTAATTGGGCATATGGGACGAATTTCGTTCGCGAGAGATAGCCATCTGACACCATGCATTCTGCATAATTCAGTAATAAGTGAAGGGTGATTGAGTGCTACATTTTTTCTAGCGGTGATGCAATGAATAATGGACTTTGATATATAATTGCCCAAGTCAAATGAAATATTGTTGGCGATGATTTACAGGAGTCGTGCACGAGTATAAAGTACGGAGCGCTGACTGGATGTTGGATCGATCCGTGCGCAAATAAAATACATTAATGCACGGCTATATGGACTGAGACTGGTGGCATCGAAAAATTATTTAGAAGAACCTGGAGTTTGAGTCAACCACTGTGTACCCGGTTTTGTCAATGCTTGGAGTACAATATCTGGTATTAGAGTATCCAATGTAGCCAAATATTGTGTATCATCCACTTCGGGTAAGTTATAAATGGCCCAAATTGCTTTTGGCGAAACATCTACCATGGCAGTACTTAAAACTACACGAGTACGGGCCTCCAACGATCGTGGTACGTTATTTGCATCAATATGTTCTTTGAGGTAAGCTATGTAGAATTCGTATACAACTGAAGTTATGCCCGGGTTTGGTTGTTTCGCAAAGTCCGTCCATTGGCGTTCTTGAATAATTTCCAACTATTCACCATCTTCCGGTGATAGTAAAAATCCACGTTCCTTTACAATGGGTCGAAGTAGGACTTTTTCTTTGAATAGCTTGTAAAATTCTGCGTCACATCGACCAAATAGAAAATTTGGTGGTATAGGTAGAGAGGTCACATGTTGTGATGAAGATGCACCACCTCCAGACATCCTAACAAATAAAACCAAGAGGTAAAATTGACAATTAAACAAGTTATCGGGCAATTTTCTTTTTAACCCCGTTTGTCGTCTAATTGATGTCAAAAATTCATGAAGTGTGATAAAATTACATCAAAAAATATAGCAAAGTAATATCTTATGATGTGGTATGCAATTTTTCCAAAAATTAGTAAAACTTTTCATTAAAGCATTATATCGAACACCTTGTGGGTGATATGTATGTGATATGGATTTGTGAAATTTGAAAGTGTTTAAGCCTCAAAAATCACAACCAACAAGCAACTATGTTTAAACAATTACAAAGTATCAAGAAGTCATCAATTGTTAAAACAATTAAAGCTCAAGTTGGTGAAAATACACATTTTTTTATCAGTTAAGGCACCAATGCTTCAAAATGAATAATTTTACTAATTATCATGAATTTTAAATAAGAAGGGGAAGAGAATTACCTTAAACTTGTTTATTCCAAGAAGGAAGCAATAATTCGAGTTGAATTCGAAGAAGAAAAAAAAAAAAATTTAAAGGGGGTGGGGGTCGGTTCGGCCGAGATAGAAGAAAAAGAGGGAGTTTGTTGGGTGTATTGTGTGTGCTGTGGTGTGTCTCTGTTTTTTTTTCTTTTGTAGTCTAAAGAAAAAAGTGATTGTGGGGGAAAGGTGAAAGTGATTGTGGAATGGGGTGGGGTGGTTGGCAAGGAAAATAATTTTTTTATATATATAAAAAAAAGCGCACAAAGATCCATCGGTACAAGGTGCCAGTTTTAATTTTTTTTTGTTTAATATGTACCGCGGTATAAGACCACGTACCACGGTACAAAATTTAAATTTTTACAGCCCAACCTGTACCGTGGTACATAAATTTTTTAAAAGAAAATAGTAAATAACAGTTAAAGAAAATCAAATACACACGGCTGTTTTGAAAGACATGGATGGTTGTGTTTCCTTCTGGAAATGCTAGAATTTCAGCTTGTCCATTTGATTGAGGGTGATAAGCAAGAGCAACTTTATGACGTACACCAAATTTAGCAAGAAGGTTATTAAATAATTTGTTACAGAAATACGTATGTTCGTTACTTACGATAGCCCGGGGAGTGCCAAAGTGAGTGAATATATACTTGTGCAGAAATTTTAGCACTACCTTGGCATCATTCGTTGGTGTGGCGATCGCCTCCACCCATTTGGAGACGTAATCAACTGCAAGCAAGATGTAGAGATTGCCATATGAAGCCGGAAATGGTCCCATGAAATCAATGCCCCATACATCAAATAGTTCCACCTCCATCATGTTTGTCAAAGGAAGTTCATGACACCTTGATATGTTATCAACCCTTTGGCATCGATCACAAGTCTTGACAAAGGTGTAACAATCGTTCAAATAAAGTGGGCCAATAAAAACCAGATTGTAACACTTTTGCAGGGGTACGGGTTGGTCCAAAATATCCTCCATAAGAAGAAGAATGATAGTGTTGGAGAATTTCTCCAATTTCTTCCTCAAGGACACAACGACATATGATTGAGTCAGCATATCTTTTGAACTATAATGGGTCATCCCACGAGTAGGACTTAACATCATGTAGGAATTTTTTCTTTTGATGTGATGTCAGATCCGGGGGAAGAACTCCACCTGCAAGGTAATTAACAAAATCTGCATACCATGGTAAAATTGATTTGGCAATCATTATTTGTTCATTTGGAAATGATTCCTTTGTTGGGCTTTCTATTACCTCATGTGGTTGCTCGAGGCGGGATAAATAGTCGGCAACAACATTTTCACTACCTTTTTTATTCCTTATTTCAATATCAAATTCTTGAAGGAGCAAAATTCATCGTATTAAACGAGGTTTTGCATCCTTTTTCAAAAAAAGATATCGAATTGACGCATGATCCGCGTAAACAATTACCTTGGTACCTACCAAATAAGCTCGAAATTTATCAAATGCAAAAACTACCACCAATATTTCTTTTTCAGTTGTGGTGTAGTTTTGTTGGGCATTGTCCATGGTCCAGCTTGCATAATAAATAGCTTTGAAAATTTTATCTCGCCTTTGGCCAAGGACAGCGCCAATTGCATAATCACTTCCGTCGCACATGAGCTCAAATGGTAGAGTCCAATTTGGCACTACCATGATAGGAGCCGAAACAAGAGCCTTTTTTATTTGTTCAAAAGCCTGTAAACATACTTCATCGAAGCAAAATGTAGAATCTTTTTCAAGAAGATCACAAAGAGGTTTGGCAATTTTTGAAAATTCTTTTTTAAATCTCCTGTAAAATCCTGCATGCCCTAAAAAGCTTCGAATTCCTTTAACATTTGATGGTGGTGGTAACTCTTCAATAGCTACAATCTTTTCCCTATCCACTTCCAAACCTACAGAAGAAACTCGATGACCAAGTACAATACCCTCTTTGACCATAAAATGACATTTTTCCGAGTTAAGAAAAAGATTTGTTTCTTCACAATATTTTAAAACCTGGGATAAATTATTCAAACAATGGTCAAAAGAAGTGGCAAAAATAAAAAAGTCATCCATAAAGATTTCCATCATTTCTTCTACCATCACATGAAAAATCGTCATCATACACCTCTGAAAAGTAGCAGGTGCGTTACATAATCCAAATGGCATTCTGCGAAACGCAAAAGTGCTAAAAGGACATATAAAAGTTGTCTTTTCTTGATCGTCAGGGGCAATGGCGATTTGATTGTACCCTGAATAACCATCTAGAAAGCAATAGTACTCGTAACCAGCTAACCTGTCCAACATTTGATCAATAAAGGGAAGGGGGAAATGATCTTTGCGAGTAGCTTTGTTCAATTTTCTATAATCAATACATACTCGCCAACCTATTACAGTTCATGTTGAGATTAATTCGTTGTTATCATTTTTCACTACCGCCATACCTCACTTTTTCGGAACTACCTGTATCGGACTTACCCATGAACTGTCAGAAATGGCATAGATGATGCCTACCTTGAGCCATTTGAGAACTTTAGCTCTCCCTGCCTCTTTCATTGATGGGTTAAGTCCTCTTTGGTGTTCAATGGATGGTTTATAAGAATCTTCCATTAAAAATTTGTGCATTACAATGGAAGGACTTACCTTTTAAATCAGAAATGCACCATCCCAAAGCCAACTTATGTTCACGAAGAACTCGCAACAATTTTTCCAATTCAGAATGAGACAAAGAAGCAGAAACAATGACCGGGTAAGTTTTATTATCTCACAAAAATGCATATTGAAGATGTTCTAGAAGTTCCTTTAATTCTAAAGTTGATTTTGGAACATTTCAATATTTTCATTTTACAATTCTTCTGTTGGGTTATCTTTTTCAACTTGTTTTGCATCAAGAGAAATGACATACTCAAGTAAATAAATATCATTAATTAATTCATCATCACAACTCATTATTGATTGAGTCAAACAATGTTCCAACGGGTCTCTTGAATTTTAATCAATAATATTCGTTTGACCATTTTGTTCTATCAAATCAACAAGAGGACATGATTGAGGTTCTTCTTGAAATTTCATTGCTTTGTATATATTAAACAAAACCTCATCATCGTTTACCCGTAATGTTAACTCACCTCGTTGCACATCAATTAAAGCTTGTCCAGTTGCTAGAAAAGGTCTCCCAATAGTTAAAGGAATTTCTTGGTCTTCTTCCATGTCCAATAACACAAAATCTGCAGGAAATATGAATTTATCTACCTTTATCAAAACATCTTTAATCACTCCTCTTGGGTAAGTGAGTGATCTGTCAGCTAATTGCAAAGTAATGGTAGATGGTTTCACCTCTCCAAGGCCAAGTTTCCTGAAAACAGACAAAGGCATAAAATTAATGCTAGCACCCAAATCACAAAGAGCTTTATTAAAGAAAGAATCACCAATAGTGCAAGGGATAGTGAGTTTGATTGTTTCATATGCCTCCAATTTTCTTTTTTTTTTTTTTTCTGGACATCACAACCTTCATGAATTTTGAATAATTTGGCATTTGTTCAAGTGCATCTACAAAAGGGATGTTGATGTGAATTTTCTAGAAAATCTCCAGAAATTTGGAAAATTGTTAATCCAACTTTTTCTTCTGAAATCTCTATGGAAAATGAAGATAATTTGGTAATTTAAAATCAGAATTAGAAATTGGTGTTACCTCAGGTTTCTCAATTTCTGATTCTTTGTCAATGTTCTCTTCCTTGTGGAGAATTTCAGAATTTACTTTTGTCTCATTGGTGGCATGATTTGGCATTTTCGGTACGTCATATTCTGTCCCACTTCTCAATTTTATGGCTTTGCAATGCTCACGTGGATTTACCTCGGTGTTACTTGGAAAATTTTCTTTTTTTTGTTACAAGCTAATAGCCGTAGCTAATTGCCCCATTTGTGTTTCCAAATATTTGATGTGAGTTTCAATTGTTGTTACTTTTAAATCCAAATTATCCATATGAGCATCACTTCGGTTCAACCTGGATCGGGTTTCCCCAATAAATGTGCCAAGTAATTCTTCCAAGGAAGGTTTTTTCTCCCCAACTTGTGTGATTGTGCTTGCTTGATTTTGGAATCTCGGGGATGGTTGCAACACATTTCTGGTATTGCTATAAGAAAAGTTTTCGTGATTTCTAAGACCGTGATGATAATGAGTTGGCAATTGATTACCTCGATTGTAAAAATTTCTGTTGTTTAGGTAATTTGCTTGCTCATTAGCATCTTGTATTACCCCTTCGAGATTGGCCACCGGTGCTTTGTCTGTCGGTTGTGTTTTGCCTGCTGAATTTATTACAGCTAATTGATTTGTCAAAGCTGAGAATTGAGCATATAGAGCCGACATGGTATCTAGCATGAACACACCTACAGGTTTTCTTTGTATAGATCGTTCGGAATGCCATTGATAGCTATTTGTAGCCATCTCTTCAAGCAAAGCAAGAGCTTCAGTGGGAGTTTTACTCATTAATGAACCTCCTGCAGCAGCATCAATAATTGTGCGAGCTTGCCCATTCATTCCGTAGTAAAAATATTGAATCTTTTGCCAATTAGCATACCCATGATGTGGGCATCTTCGAAGTAGATCTTTGAATCGTTCCCATGCTTCGTACAAAGGTTCAAAGTCTATCTGTTGAAATTGAGCTATTTCACTTTTCAATTGGAGTGTTTTACTTGGTGGAAAATAATTTGCCATAAATTTGTGAGTAAGATCATTCTAATTTACAATGCTTCCCAGGGCAAAAGATTGTAGTCATTGTCTTGCCTTGTCTCGGAGTGAAAATGGAAATAGCCTCAATCGGATTTCTTCATCAGGGACACCATTCATTTTTATAGTGTCACAAATTTCCAAGAATGTAGCCAAGTGAGCATTTGGGTCATCTATTGCACTCCCTCCAGACTGATTTAGTGGAACCATACTTATGAGAGCTGGTTTCAACTCTAAATTATTCACATTAATAGGTTGGCGTTGAATACCCGAATAATTTTGATTCGTGTTATGTTGGAAGTAGTCTTGAATAGCTCGTTTTTCTCCATTCTCAGATTCGTGGAACATTATTGTTATCTTCATCATCAATGTCCATCCATTGCGGGTGCCTCAATTCGTTGGTGTGTTCGGAGCTCTCTTAATGTCCTTTCGATTTCTGGATCAAAAGGGATTAAATTAGTGCTTTGAGATCATCGCATCGAATGAACTATGGTAAAAATAACTAAAAATTGAAAGAATAAAAAAATCTATATTAAAATTAAGACTATGTGGTAACAATATTAGCGCAAATGCAATTAATTCATTCCCCGGCAATGGCGCCAAAAACTTGTTCATGAAAATATTACCGCAAGTGTACGATGTCAAGTTTTAATATAGTGATAAAAAATCGGGTTGTCGTATCCACAGGAAATGATAATTAAATAAGCATTAAGTACTGTAATCAAAATAGCTTAATTTTATCTAGAAAATCGGATAATGAGTTTGGGTGTTTACTAAAAATAAGTAAATAGCAAAAGCACAATTTAACACAAAGTTTGATCGAAAAATGCAATAATAAATAAATTCTAGAGGAATGATTCACTTAATATTATCTTATATTTATCAACTTAATTTATCAATTATTCAGTAGTAATTTATAAATCACGAATTCCAGAAAATATTTAATTCTATCTCTCGATTAGTAATTAATTATAAAGATCTAAATTTGAATTTCAATATCTTTATAAAAATCACAAAAATAAATTTTATAAAGACCAGTGAATTCATAAGCAAGATTTCAACGAATTCATAAATTTCTCAATTATATGAAATTCTTTTATATTATTTTTAGGCCAGTTATACAATTTATTTTCTCGAATTATAATTGTATTAACCAAATAATCCAAATTATTGATCAAGAAATTTTGAAGTAATTAAAACCAAAGTATAAATAAATTAACCACTGAAACATGATAAATAAAAACATCAAAATATAATATTTAATTAAGTTACATCATCCTCTAGAAATGGAAATTTAGCTCATGATGATCTCCAAAATTAAACAACAAATAATTAAACATGCTCTACAATTTACAAGCAGAAATTAAAAGAGAGGGTAAAAAGAAATTTGTCTGTATCCCATTGGAAGATTTCTCAAGCTTCCAGTGGTAAGCTCCTGCTCCATACTACCCTTCTTGTCAACTACTGCTGAGCAAATATGCAGAACCGCACAAATGGTAGAAAACTAAAAACTATAAACTGAAGGAAAGGAATTGATTACTTGATTTCTGGGGTGAGAGGTGTGTCTTCAATCGTCTGAACTGAAGACTATTTATAGAAGAGGATTTGAATGCATTTGGTGTCAACCAGATGGGTCTGTCTACTGTCCATTATCAAATGTCTTCCACTAATTTTCCTTTTGACGTGTAGATTGGTGTCTTCTTCTTCTTCTTCTTTCGGCTGATAATGCTTTTCGCTTGTTTAATTTATATGTTTGTGATTTTTCGCTGTGTAAAGTCGAATTATTGTTGAGTTGTTTTGTAGGTACCGTGGTAGGCGTTGAATGTATCGCGATCGAAAGCAGTGAAATCGAGATCAAAATACGGCAAAAATGAATTGCACCACGGTACAAGGTGTACCGCGGTACCTAAAGTTTTGTACCACGGTACAAGCTTTAGGTGTATTTTTTCTTGTTTATTAAATTAGTGTACCGCGGTACACATATTTTGTTTTTTTTTTCTTTTCTTCTTTTTTTTTCTTTTTTTTCTTTTCTTTTTTTCGTTTCTTTCCTTTTCCTTTTTTTTCTTTTTCTTTTCTTTTTCTTTTTTTTTCTTTGCTTTTTCTTTTTTTTTGTATTTTTTTCGTTCTTTCACCGCCATGATTCATTTTTCACCATCTTCTGCCCGTTTCTTGATTTCTTGGTACCTTGATATTACAACTTGATGTATAATTTTGACAATAATCTAGACTCAATCTACTTAAAAACAATACAATTTTTAAGTTTTAGGATACATATTTTGTTGGTAAAATTCCAACTTAACAACAACAACCTCTCTCATTTGCTCTCTCAACTGCTTGAACCAGTCTGGATAACCATGCAACTTGAAACACTCATTGATCCCATGCCCAGAATTACCACAATGATCACACACCAACTTAGATTTTTCTTCTTTACTCATTCTCTGAAATCCCTTTCCTCTAGTCCATCCAGGATTGGGAGGATTAGGCCTTCGCACAACAGGATTAGCACCAACATTAGTACTACTCAGTAAGGCTAGGTTGAGTTATCCAAAGTTTCAGAGAAGGAGTCATGAACACTTCTCTGTCTTTCAATCTTCCCACGCATTGAGTAAGCTTTCTTTAGATTGGGTAATGGCTCCATCAGTAAGATCTGACTTCGGGCATTATCAATACTATAATTCAAACTCATCATGAATTTAATCAATTTAGTATGTGACTCCATATCAGCTATGTGTTTCATAGCCCCACAAGTACAAGTTGGCCAAAGTTTTGTAAGTTTAGTGAAGTACACAACAATACTCAGATTTCCTTGATTCAAATTAGAGATTTCCTTCAGAATTTGGTATAATAGTGGCCCATTCGATTCACCAAACCTCTCAGCTAAATCAGTCCACAACTCCTAAGAAAAATCCAGATAAATGAAAGCATCCACTATATCATTGCTCAAGGAATTCAAAATCCAACCCATAACCATGTAATCTACCTTCTTCCAATTATCATATTCAGTAGAATCCTGAGCGGGATAACCAAGCCCACTAACAATAAATAGAAATATGGGCATACTAATTCTACCATCAATAAAGCCCAATTTAGTCTTAGCTCCAAGAGCGATGAGCATAACTCGATGCCAAGTAGGATAGTTATTACCTGTAAGTGGGCTTGTCACCAAAGCAGTTCCAAGATGATCGGAATTGATTAACATAAAAGGATCTCCAGGTTGTGAAGCCAGCTGATTCCCAGCACTAGCTCCACCGCCTCTAGTACCAGCTATATTTCCTTCGGTAGTTACAGTATTCCACGCCACAGCTCGTGGTTGGGCCATCGGAGAGAAAACCTATGCTTTGATACCATGAACTAAGTAGAGAATACATCAAACATTCTCAAGAGAGTATCCATTAATATGTACACGCATTAATCCACAATGAAATTGTATCAGAGTTTGTTACATATATTGAGTTGTGATGTCAGGCTCTAAAATCGTGTAAAGCATAAAAAAAACAAATAACCAACTAACACTTCTTAAGGATAAGACTAAAATACCCTTAACTAAAAATAATATGGAAATAGTAATGTTAACACCTCCACACATATCACATCCTTAGTTGTCTTAGTGTAAAGGTAAGTAAGTGGTGGCACCATCCTACTTAAGGTATGTTTTCTTACTCTTATCTAATCCATTTTATATGTGTGCACATATATATAGGTATATCTATTTACTTAACTAACCTTTCTTAAACATAATATATACGTGTATATATATAACTTCTCTAATCTATGTTACATAATATATATATATAGGGATGGGATCTCGTGTGACTTCCTCTTACCGTGTGGCAGTGTGGATTGATCCCATCCATCCACACATTTTATTCAATGGTCCAAATTGCTATTAAAAATAAGTAATTTATCAATTAATTAATAGGTGGAAAGGGTATAATAGTAACTAGCAAAATGCCATAAATCACGCCCCTACAATCAAGGGATTGAATAATATCACGTTTCCATAACTGAAATTGTGCACCATTTTAATAGTTGAACTGTACACCATTTAATAACTTATTGTACAACATTATATATCTAACAGTGCATCATTGTATAACTAATTGTACATCATCTAAAGAAACTATAAAGACAAAATGGTGTAACCATATTCCCATTTAATAACTTAATTGTGTACCATATTATATCTAACAGTACATTATTGTATAACTAATTGTACATCATCTAAAAACCCTATGTAGACAAAATGGTGTAACCACCTTTCCATAATGACGCCCTACAATCATGGATGTGATAAAGATCATGTTTCCGTAATTGATTTATGCACCATTTTAATAGTTGAACTATGCACCATTTAAGAACTGACTGTGCACCATTTTACATCTAACATTGCATCATTGTATAACTAATTGTACATCATCTAATGGAACTATAAAGACAAAATGGTGTAACCATCTTCCCATTTAATAACTTAATTGTGCACCATTTTATATCTAACAGTGCATCATTGTATAAATAATTGTACATCATCTAAAAACCCTATGTAGACAAAATAGTGTAACTACCCTCCCATAATGACGCCCTACAATCATGGATGTGATAAAGATCACATTTCCATAACTGAATTATGCACCATTTTAATAGCTGAACTGTACACCATTTAATAACTGATTGTGCACCATTTTATATCTAATAGTGCATCATTGTATAACTAATTGTACATCATTGTGAGTAAACCACAATTGAATGAAAAGCGGGAACAATCATAAAATCAAATCCCATAAAATTGCTGGGATTGAATGTTGTACATTTACTTATACAATGATGCCCTGTTAGATATAAAATGGTGTACAGTTCAACTATTAAAATGGCGCACAATTCAGTTATGGAAATGTGATATTAATCAATCCCTTGATTGTAGGGGCGTGATTTATGGTATTTTGCTAGTTACTATTGTGCCCTTTCCACCTATTAATTAATTAATAAATTAGTTATTTTTAATAGCAATCTGGGCCATTGAATAAAAGTTGTGGATGAATTGGATTAATCCACACTGCCACACGGCTGCCACATTTGATCCTAAACATACATACATATATATATATATATATATATATATAACTTCTCTAATCTACAATATACACGTATATATATTGAGTTTTAACCTTTATAATTTTAATTAGTATTCAAATTCACATATGAAATTTTATATTACAAGTAGTCAAAATTTCGGGGTTCTACACCCTTCCCTCCTTAAAAAAATTTGGTCTCCAAATTCTCTTCTTGAAACAACCCTGGGTAGTGCTTACGCATATCTTCTTTTGTGTCCCACGTGGCTTCTTCTAACTTATCGTGATTTTGCCACACTATTTTAACCAAGGGAATGGTTTTGTTTCTCAAATCTCGAACTTGATGATCTATAATTTGCAATGGTTTTTCTTCGTATGTCAAATTCTCCATTACTTGAGGAATATTGTTCTTGATTATGTGCTCTGGATCAAGATGATATTACATTAGCATTGAAACGTTAACGACGTTGTGGATTTTTGATAGCTTTGGCGAAAGTGTATTGATTTATTCCAAAAAAGAGGGAAAATTAAGCCCCATATATGTCGGGGCTTTCAAAATACTTGAAAGAATAGGAACTGTGGCATATCATCTTTTTTTGACAATCCTCATAAGAATCAAAACATTAAACATAAGAAGAAGCCGAAATACTTTTGGCACAGGTTCTGCAAGTAAATTGGCTACCAGAGGTCGCTAGTATTAACAATAAAGTTCCAATTATAATAAGATTGAAACTCAACTCTCTTGTGGGTATTCACTCTAACATCGTCAACCCAAGAAAATTCAAGAAAATAAAATCCCAGTAAGAATCGAAACATTAAACATAGAAGAAGTGGAAATACCTTTTGTTGTCTGATTTCATACATACTCACCTAAATCCCCCGAGTAGCCACATGAACCAAAGAATAACTAAAATCACTAAACCCGGAACACTACTTGCACGTTTGGTGTTGCTTATTCGATTCGACGAAAACCAATTCTCTGTCGTGGGTCATTCAACTATGCAATTAATTATTTATTTGTTTCTTAATTGAGAATCTGGTTTATGGGCGTTACTTTTTCCTATTGTGTTTTCGAACAAAGGTATCTATTTGGAAATATGGTACTAGGATCTTGAATAAAATAAATATAGACTAACTCATGATGGGGAATATTGTCCAATACCTAGAAGAATAAAAAGAAACAATATGGAGAAAATCAGAAGAGGGTGGTGAAGGATTTCCTATATGCTTTCCTTTTTCTTTTGGTTTGTATTATATGGCAATGTAGCTTTTGATTCTTTTTCTTTAATTGGAGGGCTAATACATTCTTGTGGGTTATGGAGTATGGACCAGTTACAGAATCAGATAAAAAACATAAACTAAAATGATAAAGAACATTTAGCTTTTACTTATGGAATATCTACCTACTTTGACAGTTTATAATGTCAGAAGTAGGCTTGATTTCGTCCATATCATATCTTGAAGAAGCAATGTATTACTTTCACCATAGATGCATCTTAACTTGCGTAAGAGTTATATAGAACAAAATATTAAGGAAGCTGACCTGTACGTGTTTTTTGTTTATTTTTTTAATTTGGACTGAATTCTTTTATTGTTTCAGGCGAAAAAAGATGCAAGTGGAATGATTGCCACTACTGAGGAGAATAGAGAACTGACTGCAAAGAAGGAGGTCGAGGTGCAGGAGGCCCTAATAGCTGTGCAATCTAGATTGTCTTTTATTGGAAATCTAGTGCATGATTCAGTCCCTGTCAACAATGACGAGGTGTATCTGAGGTTCTATTAATTCTTAGAATCTTATGTTATCTCGTGGTTAATAATTTTTTGTGATGAATGATGATATGTTTACTAGGAAAATAATGCCATTGTTCGGTCATAGGGAGAAAAATGGACTGAGCCAAAGCTGAAGAATCATGTGAGCTTGTTGAGCTTCTTAGAATTGCAGATCTAAATAAAGGTGCTCACTGTATCATAAACACAATCAATTGAATAATCCGAGACTGACATATTTGCACCCACATTTATGTTCTTTTGGTGTTATACTTCAGTTTATGAGTGTTGAAATCTAACTTGTATAAAGAGAGAAAATATAAAAGCCGAACTTCATGATATTGCATTACTGATCAAGAGGATGGATGGTGTGTATTTATACAAGTTCTGGGGGAATCTAACTGCCACTAACAACTCTAACAAAATAACTGCTTTTCTAACAAACTCTCAGATATTTTCACAGCTAACTAACTCTGTTTCTTCTTTATATTCAACATGCTCCTTGCAAACCAAAGCCAGGTACAACATGAAGACCAATCTTCTGACACAAACCATGAAATTGTGTAACCGAAAGTGGCTTGGTAAGGATGTCAGCCCCTTGTTCTTCTGAAGGAACATGTCGTACATCAACCCCTTACACTTAACCTTGTCCCGAATAAAGTGCATGTCGATCTCTATGTGTTTGGTGCGCCTAAGGTAGACTGGATTCAAGGCGAAGGTGAGGGCACCAATATTGTCTGTCCCACGAAGACATCGAGGATGCTAGAGTGGGATCCCCAACTCAGTGAACAAAGCAGTAATCTAAGTTAACTCTGTGGTGGCTAGAACAATAGCACGATATTCACTCTCCGTGCTACTACGTGCTACAACGTGTTGATTTTTAGAACTCCAAACAATGAGGTTGGACCCCAAAAAAACACAATAGCCACTCGTAGACCAACGATCATCAATGCAACTGGCCTATTCCGCATCAGTATAACTAGTTAAGACCATGCAACTCACAGGCTGAAAGAAAATGCCACAATGTAAACTGCCCTGAATATACCGAAGAACTCTCTTGCATGCCTTCCAAAAATGTTATGGACCACATTAATGATGTTTTAATTAAAGATCATGTACGCCCCAAATTCAATAACCCAAAAATAATCACAAAGATCTCGATTAATGAATAACATACTTCGAATATTTACCAACTTAAGTTCCATAAAAGTATTGGTCCAAAAGAAGGATAATTTAAACTTATAATACCAGGGATCTAAATCTACCAAAATTAAATTTCAGAGTAAACCCAATCACATATTTAAACTTACAAAACTTTAATATAACAAATAATACATAAAAGAAACTAGAAATCGGAATTTTGTATAATTACGCTTCAATATACTTAGGCGAAAATCAGAGTAATGATACAACATAATTAGGATTACTGCGTTGCTGCAGTATTGGTGTCCGGACTCAAATTCGTCGATCTCTGAAAATTTTTAAGAAAATGTGGGGTGAGCTAAACGAGCTCGGTGGGTATGCAAAAGTTATTAATGAAAACTTGAAAGAAATTATTTGAGCTAATTACTTAGTGTACAAAATGATTTCATGCATGCAAAGGAATGCAAAACTAACAAGACTAATTTTACTTACAACACTTACAAAATAAATATTAATACACAATAAAGTAATATCGCAAATAAACAACTTATAGCGAATAATATTATAACAATATCGAAACGGAAAATAAATTGTACTAGCCTCAGAATTTTTTTGGCTTCTGCATCAAATACAGTATTAGCACAAACACGTTAAAAAACATTTCAATTCACACTGATTTTAAAATGGACAAGGTTCTATGCCAAATTTTAAAATCCAACGGGATACACAAAATAACGTTGGGCCAATGTGGAATAAACACCACACCCTAACGTTCCAATTCAAGCATGATTTTAAAACGGATAAGGTTCTATGCCCCATTTTAATATCCATAGATCGGGATAACATAACGATAAACGTGAGGCTGGTGTGGAATAAACACCGCACCCCATTGCGTTCTCCAACGCACCAGGCCAAAATCTAACACCTTATTCCTCCTGAGTGGCTCGACGACTCTTTAGCTGTGGGTTTAAACCCAGAGACCGTCATATTCGGAGAATATATCAATACTACGACCCAAGTTACGCCGTCTCGGCTGATGATCAGAAAAATAGGAATAGGCACATGTGTAGACGAACAAACATCAATAGGCGACATGTTCAATTGATTGCCCAAACTACACACGCCAAACAGGTTCATCACAAGGCTCGGAAAACCAATTTCAATGAACTTCAAGATAGGGAAACGATACATATCATAATTAATTGCAATGAAACATGTATAAAGTAATTAAAATACTCGCGCACATGACGGTACAATACAAGAATATAATTTTTCAATATTAACGACTACTAACAGAATTCATCTATCTCACATGTGAGAAGTTCTCTAATTTTGTAAAAGTGATGAGGCTACGTGTGTAATTCATCTTATCTCAATTAGGATTAATTATTATTAATTTCAAGGGAAACACAATATCGTCCAATTTATAAAAATACAATTTAGTCCAATATTGTGTCAATTATTCTAAACAACTTTAAAGTTCAAATTAAAGGTACATGGCATGTGTATAAATTCTTTCAAGTTGGTTAACATATAGTTATAACAAATTATGTACTTTACAAAAATTAACATAAAACTCTATTAAAATAATTCACGATTTTAGTTCCAAATTTAGTCAAAAACTAATATAGTTATTTGATCAATTGGATTGATATATATTCAAATAGAGGAAATAATTCTTTTAAACTAGTACATAGATTAAGTGCATATGAATTTTAGGCGTTTCCTAGATTTAAAATTTAAAGACTTTCGAAAACTCGTGATGTTTAGGCAATACAAGTGAGTCCAATCTAGGTCCAATCCTTAATCATTATCTAACCTAACTTGGTTATCAAACAACCATCCTACAACACAATTTACAATTTCATCATCAAATACATCAAACCTCATGCAGTTAATAAATTTAAGCATAAACGAAATAGACGGATGCAACATGCCATGTTTCATCTTTCCCATTAATATGACTTAATTTATAAAAAAGTTTCTTTTAAATTTCGATTCCATGAAATAATTAATCTCCAAAACTGTTGCTAGGAATTCCTACACAAAGGTCCATATTATTTTAGGCTTCTAAAATGAATAGGTATAATTAGAAACCAAAATTGTGGTTCATTTATTTGAAGAAACTAAAATTTATATAACAAGGTCTCCACATTTCCCTCAACCTTAAGGTGTAACCTAAGTGGTTTTATTGGGATTAGTCTCTTTAACCCACAATAATCGAATTAGAAAATCTCAACAAAATAAAAATAAAGAAAATAAAAATAAAAATAGTACAAGTTTTAAAAGTATATAGTGTACTAAATATAGGAGGTGAATTTATAAAGAAAGAAACAAATCATACATTAAACTGATCAAATTAACATTCTAAAGTCCCAATACATTTTGTAGTGAAATCAAGGTTATGAAAAGAAATAGTTCCTTGATCATTACCCAACGAGCACAACTAATAACATATATAAGTCGACTTCTTTGAAGCTGTTAACATCAAGATTAAAAGATAATTAAACACAACAAGTTTATTCCTTTTAATCCAATTCTTGTCCAAAAATAATGTTATTCTTGCTTTAAGCTAACAAATTTTAAGGCAAATCAATTAAAAGGGACAGATTCAATTTACGATTAAATATGACAGAATTATTCATTTTAGTCAAATTCTAAAAACAATATTAAAATATCATTGAAAATAGTTATAAATGGTATTTCTAGTTTAATCAGTTATATATATATATATATATATATATATATATATACACCTAAAATTAATCTAATACCAATTTCTCAAAGTAGTCTTAGATTGATTATAAGATAGTAACATGCAATGGTTTTCAGCTTTAACCTCAACCTTTACGAACCAAATGTTCAAGGTCTTGTTGATTTTAAGCCTCATTAAACTGAAATTCCAAAAATGCTAAAACATCAAAATGAAGAATGTAAGTATTAATGCTTGTGAGTACATTCAATATAATAATTACATGAATCAATTTAAAGGCAACTCATAACTGATGTTAAACATAACATTTTTATCTCTGTAATGTAAACATATTTGTTGATCTACATGGATCTATAACTTGCAGAAGTCAATAGCATTAAAACTCAATCATTTTACAAAAAATATTATTATTTTCAGTTTTAGGGCTTAGTTTAATAAAAAACAACGAAACAAAAATATCAAAACTTTAGATAAATCCCTAGATCTATCACAAGATAACACATGCAAATGGGTCTTCGGCTTGACCTCATCAATTCCGAACCAAATGTTCAAGGAGGTGTTGGTTCTGGCCTCATTAACCCAAATTCCAAAAATACTAAATAATAACCCAAAAAAAAATTAAACAAAAACAAAAAAGGAAAATAAAATAAAAAAAACTATTATAGATATATGTATAACCAATCCACTGGCCGTAGCTTTTTTTGGTGGTCCAAGATGCCTCGGCCGAGAGATACGGCTGTCCCGGGCAGCGGCACCGATGGTGCCAGAAAAATAAACCAAAACGAAAATAAATTTAAGAATAAAGGAGAAAAGGAGAAAAGAAATAAAACAAAAAGAAAAATAAATTACTCACATTTCTTTTCCACCGGAGGATGTTGGTTGGCGGCAGCGGACGGCAACATGGCCGTGGCGGATGGCAGTGGTGGCCGGAGAAAAGAGAAAGAGAGAAGATGGGAAAGAAAAAGAACAATAAAAGAAAGAGAAAAAAAATGCAAACAAGTGTCGGCTGCGGGCGATGGCCGGCGACCGGCGCCGCTGGGGAAGAGGAGGAGGGGGAGGGAGGCTGCACCCGGAGTGTGTGTAAGTGTGTGTGAGTATGCTGAAAATGAGTTAGGGTTAGGGTTTTTTTAGGTATTTAAAGGGTGTAAGATGGACTAGGCTTTTTAGTTGGGCTGGACTTAAGTGTGGGCCTAGTCTTGGGCTAAAAAAAATCTGAAAAATAGGTAGTATGATTTGGGCTTATGATATCTAGAATGCTGGAAATTTTTGGGCTAGATTATTTAGTTATGGAGGAAATATAAGAGTTAAAATAATATTAATTCTATTATTATTAACCCAAATAAGTATATAATATATTATTCACATAATCAAATGAAAAAGTTCTACTCTTGCATATATTATCATAAAGTAGAATAAATACTAAAATATATAATAACTAAATAAATACTACTGAATTACAAAAAAAAATATAAGATACTAAAATATAAATCAAAATTATACCAAAATAAATTCTAAATTAATCAAGTGTAAGGTGTCACAGATCCCATACTTTAATTAATTTCATCACGAACTTAATTTTAGTTATTATCCATAATCTTAATCCTCTTGTATATAACTCTTATATACTAAGATTATGGTTACATAAATAAACTAGGGATTTTCCTGATGTTCAAGAAAATACATACAATATGTAAAAGAGTTCGAAAATAAATGTCGCCTTTATTAATAATAAAAAATAATTCACAATTTCTTTAAGGGCACTATCCCTAACAAATTAAACATATATGTCTCCAGTTTCAAGACTTATTTGGGTTGTTTTACTTTTGAATTTGACTAATTCAAACTTTAAACCAGCTGAATAAACTGTAAAATATAATGGGTTATTGATTTTTAGTATCGATCTATAGACACTTTACAGGTTTGATAGCGAACATTTCTGAGTTACCAATTTAGTACACATAGTTCATATTTTTTTATAAATTGGCACATATTTACTTTTAAGGACGAAAATGCCCCCAAGAAAAATAAAAGTATGCTCAAAATGAATTTTTGAGTATACTTATTTAAATTATAAAATCAAATAAATTAAATTAAATTAATAAAAAATAAAAAGAAGTTTCTAAAAATATCAATGAATTTTTAGAAAAAAATAAAATTAATTACGTTAAATTAGTAAATTAATAAACATAAATCAAATTTAATTAATCAAAAAGAAACATTAGTTTAGTTAGCTAATTTTAAAAATTAAAATGAAAATTAAACAATTTAAAAATTAAAATTTAGATAGTAAATAAGAAAATTATAGCATTTTTTTATTAATATTTTATTTTTAATTAGTTTTTTAATTAAATTTTAAAAACAATAATTAATTTATTTTTTTTACAATTAAGAATTTAATAATTTAATTTAAATAATAATAAGTTATTTCTTAATTAAAATTATTTTTTACATTTTTTAACTCTAATTAAAACTTAACTTTTTAATAAAAATTAGATAAAAAACTTGGGGCATTTTAGTCGCCAAAAAGTGAATAGGAACCAATTTATTAAAAAATGTAACGTATATGTCTTAAATTGATAACTCAAAATATCAGTCTGCAAAGAAAAAGTCTTAAAGCTAGATCGGGTATTAAAAAATCAATAACCCCCATCCTCTCAATAATTTGATTAAAGCTGAAAGAACTGCGTGCTCTCTCTCTCTCTCTCTCTCTCTCTCTCTCTCTCTCTCTCCAGGAATCACGTTGCATTTTAATGATTTTTAAATTTAAGTTTTAAAACATGACTATCAAAACATAGACCTGCTAGTTTTCAGCTCTACTAGCCTACTGTTGGTTCAATTGAATATTGATAAGACATATGAGCAGGTTCCAAGTTTCACTTAATACATGGGAACTTATACATTTAAATTCAAATCCACCTGATATCTATTTTGTATAAAAAAAGCCAGTCATGAAATCAACCCAATGTAGGAGGTGCATATAGCTTCAGAGGAGAGATTTTTTTGTGCCTGGTTTGACCCTAACTTGTTGGGAGATGCTAAAGTCTCTCTCTCTTTGTCCTGAGTGGCTTTAGTATCTTTACTTAAGTTTTATTTTGTCATCAACTGTAAAGATCTGGGGAGGAAGTCGGGAAGAAAACAAAAATAAATTGGAAATTTTTGAAAAATGCCATTTTCACAATTTTTTTTGGAAAAATATCACCCAACCTAAATCCTACTAAATTATCTTTGCCTCACCCCGCGTGAAATGTCCAAATATCCCCATTAGAAAGAAAAGGACCCAAGCAGTTTTCCTTACCGTTTCTCACGTGTCTGAGGAAAAAAACAAAAGATAAACAGTTATCTCCGGGGTCTCTCTCTCTCTCCTTCCCATCTCGATTTTTTCTAGTGATTCTCAACAACTTGATGACGAGCGGTGTAGTGGTCCGGCATCGTCCCTGTATTCTCTCGTGCTCTCCCTCTGTGATGCGATCATTTTAGTGGTCGTATTCTCTCCGTTAACGGCTACTTTTCCTCACTGGACTTCCGACAAAGACCGTTGCATTCTTATTATTTTTCCGGTGTCCATTATCAAGTGCATTTTTTGGTATTGTTCTTTAATTCTAGGTTTTCTAGGATTTTTTCTTGCATTTTTGTATGATTCTTTTCTTTTGTAATTCTTTTTCTTTAGAAAATGTGTTGTATTATACTTTCAAGTTTTCATCTTTGGGTGTAGCTGCGTTGAATTTCGTTTTTGGTCAGCTTTTTAGACTTTCATGGGCTTAGGGTAGATGGGTTTTGGTCAAAGATATTTGCATTTTTGCTCAAAAATATTGTTAAATATGTGTAAGTTTGTTTGGGTCGTTTGATATTCTCTAAAAGCATTTGAAGTTTATTTTTGATTTTTTTTCAATTGGATTTTGTTGGTTTTTGGATGTTGTTTGAACTTTTTAACTTCTGTTAGTTATGTTCTTTAATTTTCCGATGGCATGTATGTACTTAATGCATTTCTGACTGAGTTCTCGACTATGTAACGACCAAGTGGCCGACCCTTGTGTTATGTACTTGTAGTACCGACTATCTTATGACCCCATTTCGACTGTTATTTCAACCTTACACTTAGTTGTATTTGATTAACTTGGTTTGCATTTAATTTATTAATTCTGTAGGAAATTATTCGGTTCCCGGATCTAACCCTGGTCAAATAAGATCCGACATTTCAATCAAATTGAACGGAAGCGGAAGCGAGAGATTTTAAAAATCGAGTTTTACATATAATAACACAAGATCATGCTTATTAAATTTATTCAAACTAAAGGAAGAAAAGAAAATTTACCTTTTTTAATAATTTTTCTTGTTCTTAGCTTTTTATCAAATCAATCCTTGAATCCCAAGGCTCGTAGACACCACGATCTTTCAATTGATCCTCCCTATCAACGGTGTGTGTGGGCACCCAAATAATAATTCTAGGTTCCTAACTTTAATTTTCCTACGATGTACTCAACTCATGAGATCGTAAGATTGGGCTAACTGAATAGGAGGGGAATTGAACTAAGCCTAAATCTAAACCACAAATCAAACTATTTGAAAAGAACAAATATTGGTTGCTTTTCTGACCCTTGAATAGACCAAATTTATTATTGGCCGAAAAAGATGATGTAGCAAACAACCTTTGCCACTTTGGAATTGACAAAGAATCTATCAAAAAATATTGCTCTTGTTTGACCAACAAGTTCTTGTTTAATGGTTGGAAATGTATTGCCGAAAAGTCTTTTGAAAAGGGGCGGAAATAGCTTATCAAATTATGAGAATGTGGTCCCCTTTTTATAAGCCTTGTTCAATCAGTTACCACTCCAACTCAATCTCCTATCTAACCTAGAATTTATAATTCTAGATAGACTCAAACTCTAATTGATAATTATCTAATATAATTATCAATTAAATAATTATATTAATATCATAAATATCTTATATGTATTTGATTCCCAATATAGTCAAAACTGTAGAATATAAGATATTCCCAGAATTAACTAATATTAATATATTAGCCCAAATAATTTGGAAAACTCTTTTCCAAAAATCCTTAGGAACATGAAATATTATTTCTAACTCGTTTACACTAGAAAGGCGAACTGGGGACCATGGACCTATAATTATAAGCTCCAATTAAATCAAATAAATAATTAAACTCTTTAATTAATTTAATCGGCTTATTAATTCCGATATTACTCCACTATAAATTCGGAGTTGCATTCTTATAATTATAAAATATCTTACTCTACGAAATGAGCAGTCCATTGATATAATCATTACGTATAGATTAATCCTCCATAAACAATTCATAATTGAAGCTAGGTAGTATCCGTTAAACCTCTTCAATTACCTTTTATTCTCATTTACCATTAATTCACTAGCGAATGGTTAATTTATAATCAAAGTATAAATTAGAGATCTCAAACCATTCAATTGCAGAATTAACAAATGAGAGAATCGTC